>VRYO01000570.1:2816523-2855653 GCA_009812075.1 Sialia sialis
TTTTTTTTTTTTATTTTGTTGGCTTGAAAGCAGAAGAGGCTGAGTGGCCAAAAGGAACGAGGCTTCATTAGAAACAGGGAGAGCTGCAGGGTGACCTGGCCAAGGGATCTTCCCTCCACCCTAGCTGTGCTTCAGAAGAAGCCTGTGGTGCCTCTGTGGCTGTTTCTACCTTCACATCCAGGGTACTGAGGGGGTTGTCACTCACCGAGCTGCAGAGACATCACAGAACTGACATTCTGGTGGCTTTGAGCCAGTGGTGGAGCTCAGTGCTGCTGCTGGGTCCCCATGGAGTCAGTAGGATCTCCCAGGGCAGACATGATCCTGTGGGCAAACTGATTCCTCTTCCCACAAAACATCAGTGTAGAAATGGACAACCCTGCTCAGCACATTTTAACCCACCCTGGCACCAGGGACAGACAACCACCCTCCCTCCCAAACAGACTCAAAGTCAGGGCCTTCATTAAGGCTATTTTAGCAGAGAGCAGACCACAGAAACCTCACAGAAAATAGAAATGCTTCCATTGTGTAGTTCAATCCAGAAATTCATCCACACACAGGAAAGGACTTTCACCTCAGCACATCCCAGCAGGTGCAGCCCCACACAGCCCCACAAAACCTTGACTGCCAATAAAATCCCAAAGCACTGGGTGAATTAAATGAGTAAAGTTAAGCTCAGCAACCTGAACCTAAATCCAAGCTGCAATTTTGCTGCTCAGAGCCCCGAGGTGAACACAGTTGTGCTTTTTGCTGTGATCACTCAGTCTCACATTGGCCCCACCACTGAGATGCAAAAGCTTTGCTGCCTTGATAACACAGCCAGACACCTGCTTGTTTCTCCACAAGCCTGGCCTGAACAATTTCTTTTACAGTCATTTCACGATTATAAGCCGCACCTTTTTCATTGAAGAATCCAGCCTACCCCAGTAGTGCGGCTTATCTATGGACAAATCCCAGTGAAATGCCAACCCGGAAGTGAGAGCCGGCCGGAGAGGGCACCTGGGGCTGCCTTTAAAGGCTTCGCTGGTCTATGAAAACTGTTTGCAACTTGAGCACCTGACACCAAACCCCGCGCTGGTGTGATTCTGTTACTAATTTGTTACTTTGTTGCACATGGATCCTCACGTTTTTTTTAAAAAAAAAAAAAAAGATGCGGCTTATATTCAGGTGCGGCTTATATATGGACAAATCTTGTGGCCTACCCGGCTACCTGGATGTGCAGCTTATAATCAGGTGCAGCTTATAATTGTGAAATTACTGTACCTCTCTCTGCCCAGCAATAACAGGCATCAGGAAAACCCACCAGAGCAAACCGAAGGGGAGAGAAACACAAGAGCAGGTGCACATCACTAAGGAGGGAGGGAGGGTGCTGTGGTGGAGCCTGCATTGTTCCCACAGTGGCTCCTTCCACACCATCTTGCCCAGCAGGTTGCCTTCCCCTGCTCCCCATGTGCAGGGCAGCAAATTTAATGCAAAAACACAAATCAAATAAAGACTCGAGGCTTTTGAAGCGATCACGAAATGGACACGGTGGCAGCTGCTGAATCACAGCCCCTCACTTATTTATAGGCGTCCCCAGGGTGCTTGCAGGCAATGACAAATGCCCAAGAACATCCCCCCTCACCCCCACAAGGTGTTGTTATCCTGGCTGCAAAGGAGATGCAGAGTGAGGAAACAACACCCTGTCAGCTGTGCCAGACGCAGGCACAGCGCCCAAGACACTTCCCCCAGCAGCATCACCTGAGTGCTGCTCCCAGCTAAGCTCTCACCCTCCTTCCAAAGTGCAGCTCAAGTCTAACTCCCACAGTTTTTGATGCCATATTCACTTTGACAAAGGGCAGCACTCCTGTGGCCACAGTGGAGAGGACACTGGTGCACACAGCAGATTTATCTGGGTTCTGAACTGATTCCAGGGATGGAGGCCAGCATGCTGATGCTTCAGAGGGAAAAGCAGAAATAGATGCTGAGACCCAAAGTTTTCCCCTTATTGCTGGAGGCTATTGCACATAGGCCAGGCATTGAACAGTTCCAAGGGCAACAGAGGGGAAAATTCAGATTTAACATGGCCTTGGTGCTAGGAGAAGGCATGAATTGGAGGTGAGAGGAAGGAAAAGGCTGAATCTTCCCCAGGCTGGGTCAGGGAGGTCAGAATACCTCTCAGGGAAAGCAAAGGTGAACAATACACCTTGCTCTGTCCTTTAGAGCATCCCTCCCAGGTGATCTCCACCAGGGCTGTGCTCCAGAGGGAAGAAATCATTTCCTTTGCCATAGGGCCAGGGAGCTCTCTCTGGGTGCATCCACACCCTGGTGCTGTGCAGCTGACAAAAGGCAGCAGGATCTCCATTATCAGAGATGATTCACAGGCCACAGAGATCACAGCTTGCCGTGTAGATGTCACTGGGACCTTGCAGTCCAGGAAAAGCATCTTATTTATAAAACTGGGATGAATTACAACTGCTGAGGTATAGCCCACGTGGGAGCTGCCTGCTTTCTGGAATAGAATGACTCCTTAGATGATATATGAGGCTGCAGGACCCCTCCCCAGGGCTCTCTAGATGGGAAAGGGGCCCCTGGGCAGGTGTGTAAAGCCCTGTCTCCCACAGCAACACCAGGGTGTCCTGGTGTTCGTTGCACTGGACTGCTGTAGCTGGTTTTTAATTGTAATTTAAGTCATCATTCATAGATCAAATCTGAAGTGCCTGTTTGGACTAGACTTTTTTTTTTATGAAAAATGTTAGGCTGAAAAAGCAATGGGATTTACAGGGAACACCCAGAGACTCACTCTGGTGCAATTCCAGGTGGCCCCAGGAAAGCCAGTGAGCTGCTCTGGGCTGTGGAGTTTCTGGGATGAAAATCTCTGAGGTCTGATTTAGGGCTGAGCTCACAGTGAGGCCAACGGGAGCACTGATAAAGACCTTGATTCTTTGGTTTCATGGTGTTTTTAAGCACACAGTTCCAGGTCTAGATGGAATTCGCTGATGGCATAAAATGTTTTGGAAGCATGAGCTGGAGTCAGACAGACATAAAGGTCATCTACGTTTTGTTTTCTTTGTTTCAACTTTCTTTAGCCAAACCCATGACTGATCTGCAAGGACTAGAGGCAGCAGCAGTCCCACACATCTGGCTGAGATCCACTGGGAAGTGCAGCTGTGGAGCAGTGGGGAGAGAAAGAGCAAAGAGTTGGGAAGAGAAGAGCTGCAGAAGACTCTTTGCTGATCTCAACAAGTCCCACTTTAACTCCACTAACACAGAAAGCAGTACCAGCAGTAGCTCAGCATCTGAAGACTGTGACACGAAATTTATCTTTTTTCATTGCTTTCACAGCAATTTTGCACTGTGTTTGATAGCTGATGTGCATATCCAAATTCATGCAGCCCCACCACCCCTCTCCCTCTGCCTACTCGCACTCACCCACGCTCTTCTGCGTGTGACTCAGGATGAAAAGGGATTTAGAAAGATGCAGGGAACGTTTACAAGCCACCCACCATCTCACCCCCAGCCTGGATGGCCACATTAGCACATCCACGTTGCATTTTGAGGCAAATCCCTGGGACAGGCTTTTCTTCTATCCCCTGCACAGTCAGGCAAAGCTGCACCAGCTCTGCCTTGGTGTTTGCTGCTGGCTGGGTTTTACAAGGCTGGGTTTGCTTTAAGACAGGGCAAATTTCCCAACTTCTTGCTCAATGCCTTGCCCATGTATCAGTCCAAGAGTGGTCACTGCAGAAGACCCCACTCCTGCACGTGGTGTCACCACAGGGAGGTCACCCTGGGCAGTGTAGGAGGGTGGGAGACATTCACAAAACAGCCCCAGCCTGTCTCGTTCAGCAGCACCAGCAAAAACATGATTGTGTGAAAGTCTGTGGCTTTTTCTGGGCTGGTTGGGTTCAGTGTGGAGGCTTGAGTCTGTCTGTGAATTATCCAGCAAAATCTTTGCAGCGTGGGGGAGCTGGTGCAGGTCCCACCAGCACAAAACCAGCAGCAAAAAAATCCCCCAGCAGCAGCTGTCAGGGTCTGACAGGGGACAAACTAACCAGATTCGGGTGACAAACCACAGCCAGTCTCCCCCCTTCACACAGGTGCTGAGAAGCCATTTAGGGGAGTGTGTCACCACTAACATCATCCTGTTTCCATGGAGACCAGATTAACAGAACTGTCGAGAGAAACTGCACTCCTAATCTCTCCTGGAGAAAAGAGCTTGCTGATACAAGAGACTTTTAAACATCTTTAATCCAAATTCAGGGTTTTCCTTTCCATGCTCCCTCTAATCCTCCTAGAGGTTACCAGCCCCTTTCAGCCCTGAGCCCAGCACAATAGCATCAAACAGAGCAGTCACCCGCAGCCTCTGCAGTCCAAAATTTGCTTTCTCTCTGTCCAAAATTTGGCCACCTTAAAAATAACAATTTTACCAGGCCATCATGTGCAAGGGTCCTGAAAAATGATGTCTCCATTGGTGCACTCAGCCTATTTTCAGGAGATGGAATTACACCCTGAGGACATAGATGGAGGCACTTTATTCCATCAACAAAAAGATGCAGGTCCTGCTTTCTGCATTGCATGAGACACTTTCCATTGACTTTTTTCTCCTAAGCTTTTGTCTCTCTTGTGTAGCAGCCCAGATAAGAGCAGGTCCCAAAAGAACACTGGATAATTTGCCCAATCAAATGATTCACTGCAATTGCACATCTTAACCTAAGGATTTAGAGAATCACAAAATGGTTTGGGCTGGAAGGAACCTTAAAGACTATCTGGTCCAGGTCCCCAGTCACAGGCAGGGACACCTTCCACTGTCCCAAGTTGTTCCAAGCCCCATCCAGCCTGGCCTGGAACACTTCCAGGGATCCAGGGGCAGCCCCAGCTGCTCTGGGCACTCTGTGCCAGGGCCTCACCTTCCTCAAATGGAAGAATTTCTTCCCAATATCTGCTCTAAATCTGCCCTCCTTCAGCTTAGGTTTATTCCTTGTCAAAAATCTCTCTGCACTCTCTTTCTCTCTCCCTCCAGACCCCTAATTTACTTGTTTTGGGAGGTGGGAGCACAGTTACCCTGTTCACTACTTCTACCAGCCCTGAAGATTTAAGCAGAGCAGAACAAGGTCCCCTTCCCCTCCAGAACTCCTTGGCTCGGAGTATCCTTCTCCTGATGGACAATTCATATCTCCAAATGCTTCAGGAGTTCCCATGCCCTCCCTGCCCAGGCATCCACATTTTCAAACCACCAGGTAGGGCCTTTTCCAAACAACTTTTGCTGATTTTTTTTTTTTTCCAGTGGGATTCATGCTGATTAAACCTTTGCTTCTCTAAGTCTCCAGGCAGGTGGGACACTGCCCTTTGTGCTCTCCATTGAGGACCTCACTGAACACTCCACATGTGGCTCATCAAGCTCTCCAGCTGTGCTGAGTCAGAGCCATTTGGAGCATCTCTGCCTGCCAGGCTGAACAAGACATCAAAGGCTCTGCCACTGTCCTGTTGCTTCCAGAAGTGGAATTTTACTCCAGTAATGTCACAACTATAAGGCGCACCCTTTTTACTAAAATTTTGATCGAAACCTGGAAGTGCGCCTTATAATCCGGTGCGCCTTATATATGGACAAAGTCTGGAAGTTTGCCAACCCGGAAGTGCGAGCCATGAGCTGAGCCGAGCCGCGGCAGCCACAAGAGCTGCGGCAGCCGGCGCCAGGGCTGGGCAGGAGTGCCAGGACCCGTGGCACAGGAAGGGCGCCTGGGGCTGCGTTTAAAGGCTGCACCAATCCGTGAAAAGTGTTTGCAAATTGAGCAGCTGCCAGTAAACCCGACGACCACGCGATTCCATTACTAATTCGTTACTTTGTTGCACGTGGATCCTCGCTGCAAAAAAAAAAAAGTGTGCCTTATAGTCCGGTGCTCCTTATAGTTGTGAAATTACTGCGCTTCCTTTTGCTTGCCTTTACCCCAAAAGCTTGTCAGGAGGATCATGACACGGTTTGACAGTGCCAGAATGATGGAGAAGGAGTCAGTGTGACTGGGAAAATACAGTTCAATCTCAATTTCCTTCCTACTCCCCTTGCCAGAGGGGTTGCTGATGTTCTGCACATCTGGAGGCAGAGCTGTGGCTTTTCACAGCCCTGCCCCAGAGGCCTGGAGCTTGTAACTCAGCTGTGCTACAACATCTCACCTACATCAGCCCTCTGGCCCTTCTCTGGCATCCTGTGCACTGCTGTCTTGGCACACAATACACATGCAAGCCTGGGGCTCCCCAGAAGCTCTAAAACAGGCACAATATGGATCTGGAAAAGGCCAGGCTGAGGCACAGCTGTGTCCTACAGCTGTGGGCAATGAAGGGTTAGTTTCTCTCCAGGCTCTGAAGGCATATCTCCGGAGCATCAGGCTGTTTCTGCTCAGCATGTCTGATTTCAGATGAGAGCGCTGCTGTGGGATAGAGCTGGCATGTGGGATAAGAGGGAATAAAATTATGCACAGGATATTTTGGTGCAGGGTTTCCTACACCTACTTCCATTGTGGTCCTCTGACTGAAGGCTCCATCTGGTTTGTTCATGGCTGAGTACAGAGGCTGGAGGGCAGCAGAAGGGGAAGCAGGGGCTAAATTAAAGCAGAGTGCTACAAAGGCTGTGTTTATAATAAGGACTGATATTATTGTTATTGCTATTAGGAGTAGCTGTGTTTGGGGGTTTTGGGGGGATTTTTTGGTCAGTAGGTTGGTGTGGTTTGGCTTTTGAGGTTTGTTTTTTTTTTTTTGCTTCAGGATGGCTTTTTTTTGGGGGGGATGTTTTGTTGTTGCTGTTGGTTTGCCATATAGCAGCCCCCGGCCTTTTCTCTGTAGCCACAGCCACTCTGGGCCAGGACTTTCATCTCCTCTGTTCCACCCCTCCCAGCCATCTCTCTCAACAGAAAATGCCCAGAACAAAGACAAAACCACAGAATGTCATTACTGTTGTTTTTATTGTTATTATTTATTATTATATATTATTATCATTATGTTTGGAGCAAACAGCTTGCTCTGTCCCCACCACAGCCATGCACAGTGACCACAACCAGGCACTTGCAGGAAGGATGCTCTGCAGTGGGGCAGCACTGCCCTGGCTCTGTCAGAGGAGCATGGGTGACTAAGGCAGTGGGAAAGGAGCTGTGCTGAGCACAGAACACACAGGCAGTGGGGAAAAGGAGCTGTGCTGAGCACAGAACACGCAGGAGGGCGAGGATGGCAGCTCCTTCCTCCCAGAGCTGTGCAAGGTGCTGGGACACTCGTGGTAGCCTGGGCTGGATGCAGGGACAGTGGCAGGGGATGGATGGAGGGATGGTTCTGCTGACTCGGCCCTGGCTGTCGGGAGGATGATGTGGCTCCAGCGGGAGCTGTCACGCTCCAGCACCGTGCCTTGTTTTTGCTGGCGGGCAGGAGCTGAGCCACGGACAGGGAGGGAAGCGGGGAAGAGAAGGGACAGGCGAGATAAATAGGTAGCGTGAGGATAATAAAGGAGGACAGCTGGCCTAGAAAACTCCAGAGATAAATCAGCAAGGGAAAAAAGAAATAAAAATCCTGAAATTAATTCCAAAGTGTGAGGTTCCTGCTGAGCCCGCAGGACAGAGGCACCTGGTGGCACCCACTCCATCCACGGTGCTGAGCAGCCCTGTCGCCAGCTCAGCCCTTCACAGCAGCAGGGTTAAAGCCATGGAAAAGCAGGTGGCTGTCCCCAGGAGCAGGGGACCTGCTCAGCAGGACAGGATGGCTGCTCAACCCACAGCACAGAGTCGCCAGTCTGGGCCATGCCAAGCCTCTGGTGCCTGGGGGATGCAAACAGGGCTGAAGGCACCAGCAGGGATCTTTGCCTCCCTATTCCAGTCCTTCCCTCACCTTGTCATTATTTGAGACTCCAAACCCCAACAAAGGAGCTGGGCAAATGTCCCTTGATGCAGCACTAAACCCCATCCAGCTCTGTGGAGGACAGAGATGAGGGCTTGCCACCCTCCCAGTTTGGCCAGTGTGTCCACACAAAGCACCAGCAGTCACCAAAGCAGCTGAGGCTAAAGGATATTTTATCATTCAAGTCCTGTGATGCACCACAGCACAGGAATACAGGAAGGCTCATTAACATCTTCAGTAGCAAAGACACCCAAAACTGCACCCTGCTGACCTGAGCAGGATCTCACAGGAGGTTTTTGGCCCAGGCAGACAAATCTCTCCCTCAGTTCAGCATTTTTCCCGTGCCAATGCAGCTGGCACATAAACACACAGCACTGGTGCATTCACAGATGGCATCAGCAAGCAAAGTTCCCCAAAGGTGCAAATAAAGATGGAGGGAAAGTTAGAACAGGATAGAACACAGGATCAGGGAGCAGCTTATGCTTTCCAGTTTTAAAGAAAAACTACAAAAGAAAACAGAGCAAAGCCTTTATTCCCTTCCAACCATCCTGCCCACAAGCCTCTCTTCCCAGCATGGGGAAAGGCAGCTCACAATTACAGTCATTTCACAACTATAAGGTGCACTTCCGGGTTGTCGGCAAATTTCCAAACTTTGTCCATATATAAGGCACACCGGATTATAAGGCGCACCTTTTTTTTGGCAGTGAGGATCCGCACACAGAGTAACGATTTAGTAACAGAATTGCGTGATCACGGGGTTTACTGACAGGTGCTCAATTTGCAAACATTTTTCACGGATCGGTGCAGCCTTTAAACGCAGCCCCAGATGCCCTCCCTGCACCGCGGGCCCTGGCACTCCTGCCCACCCCCGATGCCGGCTACCCCGCCCCGGCTCGCGCTTCTGGGTTGGCAAATTTCTGAACTTTGTCCATATATAAGGCGCACCGGATCATAAGGCGCACTTCCAGTTTTCGGTCAAAATTTTAGTCAGAATGGTGTGCCTTATAGTCGTGAAATTACTGTAATCTTCCCCACAGATACTCACACCCCTCCCTCCCTGCAGTGCCTGGGGAAGTGCAAACAGCCTCTACAAAGTCAGAGCTAAGTGGCAGCTTCCCATTTCCCCAGCTCTAATTGCCAGCTGAGCAGACTGGTAATCTCCCAGAACGTGCTGTGATAAGGGTGCTGCTGAGTCCCCGGAATTGCTTAAGAGCTGCCATCGAGGATGCTGGGAATTGCCCAATTATTCTCCTCACACCCCACGTTTCCTCCCTCCTCCTCTCTAAGTTTTGAAAATCAGAAAAGAGCTGCCTTTTTTTTTTTTAATTATTTCTTCCCCTCTCGAAAACAGCTGGCAGAGGGTTTCTCAGCAGTTCAGTAGGAATGAAGAGATTATATCTGGGCTGGCTAATCCTGTGTGGGCAGGGAGAAGAAGATGGGGGGAGCAGCAGTGGGGATCCCAGTGGATGCAAAGGGGAGGGAAGGCTACACTCACAGGTGATGGTTTGAACAGAATTCATCCCAGCAAGTCAGCACTGGCCCTGAGTACAAATCACATCCCAATTCCAGCTCCTCAATGGCTCTATTGAGCAATAAATCAGCTCCTAGTCCTGGCTGGCTGAAGCATTCACACTCTCACAGTTACCTTATTCAGTGCTGAGAAGTTAAAACCTTCCTGCCAAGGCCAGCGGGCTGGGGAGAGTCAAATATCCAAATCCCCTCAGAGCACCACAGTGAAAAACAAAACAAAACAGAACAAAAGCCAAAGCCCACAAGACTCAAAACAAGTCCCAGAACTGCAAGTCACCTGCCCATCTCCATTTGTTCAGCTGTTTTTCTCCAGATGACGCAGTGGGCCAAGAAGGCATCTGGTATCATCAGAGAGGCAAACAAGCCAGGCCCCTGTCTAATCCAACACTGATGTGCACACACAGGCACAGGATTCAGCTCCCAGCCCTTGGCTCTCTTTGCAGCTGTTTAAAGCTTGGCTTTCTCCCCAAATGCTTCATGACTGTCCCTTAGATGCCCCTTTTTAGCCCCAGAAGGGCAGCACTTTGAATTGACAATACAGGCAGAAGTCTTCAATGCCACCAGAAGGATTGAGGGAGTTCAAAGTCCATTAATTTTCATGGGATCAGCATTGTTCTTCTGTAAAGAGTTCCTAGAAATTTGGATTGAAACACATTAAAGATGCAGCACCTCCAGTCTGGACACCCAGGTGGGTCTGGGTTCTTCTTTGTGCTCTGCACTGCCAGCTCATGACCTAAGCCATCTGCAAGCAACAATAACCACAGCATCTCCACCTCCAGCACATCTGGAAGTGGCTCCTCCTCACAGCCCATTCCTCCAATTTCCCCCATTCCAGACCTAGAAGGCAGCAGATAGAATGAGTGTAATGCCAATTCCTGCACTGGTTTAGGGCCAGAGATCTCTTACTATCCCCTCTCAGCTGGATGTGACCCCAAAGCCACTGAACACAAATCCAACCCATCCCACTTATGGCAAGCTGGAAAGTGAGATGAGCCAACAGAGGATGGAGATTCTCAGCAAGTGGGGGGGATATGGAGCAGAACAGGAGAAGAGATGACTTCAAATCCCACAGTGCACCTTCCACTCAGTGAATGTCACCCCCCACGTTGCAGAAGAGTCAGGGATCATTCAGGCAGATCTGAGCTGGAAATTAATTTACTGAGTGGGTAATAAGCTGGTAAATAAGATATCATCACAGATTTGCCAATCCCTTAATACCCACACATTCACTCAGAGCTATTATACTTCGATACAAGCTGTAATTTGACAAATAAACAAAAGTATAGCAATGAACACAAAACTACAATGATGAACAAGACTACAATTAAGTGGAACATCTAATTCACAGCCCCAGTGGCTGTTGGTGACCACCTGAGCAGATTTTCTCACCAGTGATGTTTTCCCTCTTTCTTCACTCTGGCTGGGGCACGGTTGGTTGTGACTGCATAGTTTAAGTTGCATCCCATAATTTTAATAAAATTACAGATATTTGAGGGAATGTGCATATTCTCTATAAATAGAGAATCACAAGAGGCTCTCATGCAAGCACATCCATCCCCAACACATCCAAGTACAGTCCCAGAGGTCTCTCTAGGATGTATTTCAAAATGACAAACATTTTGTTCAGTGTCAAGACAAATGTCTCGGGTCTCAACAGTATCACATTCACAAATAAATCCTTGCTGTCCCTGCACAACACATGTGGCAGCAGTGACAGTCTGCTATTTGTTCCCATTCTCCAGATTCTAACAGAGTACATGTCCATGCTGATTCAATCCCAATGTAATTATTTGATTTTTAGAATCATTTAGGTTGGAAAACCCCCCTAAAATCATCAAGTCCAGTCATTAAACATTGCATAGAGTTAAGATAAAAGCTGTGCCCCTACTGCTGGAAGGGTCATAAGTTTAGGAGATACCATCAAGATCAGAAATGCTTGTTGAATTGAAATAAATATTTTTTAATAACAGTAATTTCACAACTATAAGGTGCACTGGATTATCAGGTGCACTTCCAGGTTGTCATCAATCCTCCAAACTTGGTCCATATATAAGCTGTGCTGGACTATAAGGCGCACTTTTTTTTTGCAGCGAAGATCCACACGCAACAAAGTAACAAATTAGTAACAGAATCGCACCATCACGGGGTTTACTGGCAGGTGCTCAATTTGAAAACATTTTTCACGGATTGGTGCAGCCTTTAAACACAGCCCCAGGTGCCCTCCCTGTGCTGCGGGCCCCAGCACTCTCGCCCAGCCCCGGGTCTCGTGGCTTGCACTTCTGGGTTGGCAAATTTCCAAAGGTGCACTGGATTATAAGGCGCACTTCCAGGTTTTGATCAAAATTTTAGTCAAAAGGGTGTGCCTTATAGTCATGAAATTACTGTACTGTTCAAGTTGAATATATTTACCCCAATTACCTTTTGAAACTCAGTGGGTAAGGTACCCTCATCACCATCCCTTATTGCCACAGTGGATTGCACCTACTGCTGAGCTTGGATACAGCTGAGGGTTATAGAAACATTATTCTGGGTGGTGCCAAGTGCATTTACAATTAGGTAGGGCTACTTTTCATTAATTCCCATTTAGACAACATACCAAGTCAAGAGACATTGAGTAGTCCGTAATGCCAACAAAGCTTTTAACTGGTGTACTTGCTCATAAAAATTGCTTGTTGCTAAGCTTAACTTATTTGACAAATCTTCGGCATCTGTGCTGTTTATTTAATACTCCTAATCCTGTTCCTGGGATGCCAGTCACACCTCTCCTGGCTGGTTGTGGAGAGGTGAGGGCTCACCTAGGCCACCCTGGGAGCAGCCCTGTACAGAGGTATTTAGGGATGATAAGCAGGTAGGTTTAAGTGCAGAGATAATAACCTGCAGCAACAGTTCCACAGGCCTGAGGCTCCACAATGGATTAAGGAACACATGTTGCTCTCCTGTCTTTTTAATACCACTGGGCTCAATTTCAGAAATCTGTGAACTTAAGATTCCAACAGGTCTAAGAGGCAGTAAGACACATTGTGAGGGTTAAGGTGATTTTTGCTGTGCCAATGTAAACAATCCAAGTTTAAATTAAACTTTATCTCCAACATAAACAGATAAATTATGTCTGATACTATTTCTCTTTCCATGTATTCTTCTGATGTAACACTCATTGAGCAGCTACCAGTCTGGTTAGATCCACATCCCCTTTTCAAAGGAACCACATTGAAATCTAATGAAGTAAATTTCCACTTCATTGTTGTGGGATTGTCTTTCACACATTGTGCTTACACTTCCCTCACCAAATCCACATTAACAGGTGGTACTCCTAAATTTGTACAATTACAGCTTGGTTTTTAGTGATTGTCATTGCAACATGATTACAACCATTACCATATTGATTTGTACAAATAAAAGACCTGGGTTTAAAAAAAAAAAATAAAAGACCCCATATGTCAGGCTTGTTGGTGGATAAAATAGATCTGGGCCAAATGTCTGGGCTTTAGGATTTTTGGTATAACCCAGTGTGGGTCTTGAAAAGGGGAATAGGTCAAGTCTCAGTGGGGAGACTCCAAACTGGTTACCCCTTCTAGTGAGTGACTCGTGTATCCACCCAACATTAATGTTGTTTAGCTCCACTGTTGTCTTTTACATCTCTTTTCATTATGTGATAGTTTAAAAGAGCAGGGGTTCCACCTTCAAGGCCTGAGGCTCTGTGGGAGTTGAGACAGGGCTGAAAGTTGTTTAATGAATATATAGGGAGAGCAGTGGTTTGTCTCATTCCCCAGAGTTTATTCCCTCGCACAGTCAGCTATTCAGTATGTGATGGAATTGATTCTTTGCTAGAATCTGGTTCCCTTGTTAAAAACCCTTGGTCCCCAAAAGCCACCTCTGCTTCACCCTGGGGGTTCATATGATCTCCCCTAGACAAAGACACACCACAAGTACCCAGTTCCACTCTTGATGGGCTTCTGGCCATATTTTTCTTGCAAATTATCCAATTGAAGAGTGTCCCAGAGAAGGGTTCTGGTGGTATTTCTTTGATTACCCCCTTGGGGCCCAGTTTTAATAAACTACAATTCACCTGATTTACTGTCATGCCTAAATTCCCAGTCAGGGTCCCTCCATATATCTCCATCCCAATCTTCTAGGATTGTAGCCAACTAATGGATCTTTATGGGACCTAGTCGATCACAAATTCTAGTTTGTCCGCTACTCTTTTTCCTTCCCCCCATCCCAGTTGTTTCTGCAATTGTTCTATTCAGAGGGATAACAGCTCTTTTTGTCTCTTTCTTTGTTCAAACTCATCTTGTAACAGTCTCATTTCCTTTTCTTTGTACTCCTAACAATGCCATGCTGCTTCCAAACATATTTACAACATCTTGCATGTTATTCCCTTTTCTTTACCATTTTTCAGCTTCTCTCTCATGCCGTTTAACTGTTTCTATATCTTTACTCCAATTACACCAATTTTTGAACACTCAACCCTCAAAAAAAAATCTTTAAGACCTTATTCTATGCCAGTAATTGAATTTGCCACTCTACCAACTGTACCAATTTTGTCACAGGAGAACAGCCAGAGATCATTCAGGTGGATCTGAGCTGGTGATTAATTTATGGAGCTCTAATCAGCAGATTTAGGCATGCAGATCTCAGTCCTGCCTTCCACCTGCATGCAGCAGAGACATCCTCAAAGGATGGACCGTGACCACACCACCCATCAGGAGGATTTTGTGCTTACCCACCCCGGCTTCTCTTTGCCCTGCATGTCCCCAGAAGCTCTCTGGAGCCAAAACAAGCCAGGGGAAGAGGAGTGCAGAGGTGTGGAGGGCACCCATCCCAGGTGAGGCAGCCCTTTCCTCCCCCAGCACATCCCCAGAACCCACAGCATCTGCAGCTGCCCTGGAATGGGTTCATCCAGGAAGAGTCCCCAGCTCCAACCATGGCCCAAGGAATGCAATCCCATTGCTATCACATTCCATAAAAACAATGGAATTCATTCCCATCCAGCCCCTGCAAAACAAACACCTCCAGCCCTTTCCCATCCCCAAGGCTTTCAAAGTTTTCTCCTGTAGAGAAGCCAAACTCAGCACTAAAACCAACCAAAATCCCAGAATTTCAGCTGCCCTTGTATCCTCCATGGGATTGTGGAGCCTAATTCCTGCATCCCACTGGACAAGGCAAGGAAAATGGGAATTCTAGAGTTAGGAATTCATTTTGAACCTCCAAACACCAAATCCCTAGAAGGGGAGCCACACCTTCTTTAGGATTCTTTGCCTTGGACGTAACCTTTGGAAAAATCAACCTCCACTTCCCAAATCCAAGGGCTTGGGAATCACTCCCAGGTGGCAGCAGCTTCACATCCCCAATTCCACCTCTTTCCTGGAAGATAGATTTCCATCCAAAGCCACCCAGGGACCCTCCCAGCCCACAGAGGACACCAGAAGGTGACAAATGCTTCTCTTTTTATTGGGCTTGGGATCACTGGGACATTCCCAGAGATCAAAGCTTTTTCCAGCACATTCCCACAAGCACTCCCAGGGCAGTCAGGCTCAGCAGAGTGGCTGCTGCCAGCAGGAGCCCCTGGATCACCACAGGAATTCCACCAGCAGCACCTGGAAGGGACAAAACCCACTCAACACCCATTTATTGGCTTCTCAGCCCCCATCCAATCCTTGGGAATCTTAAGGAAGGAGCCTCATAGGGCAGCTCTGGGAGATTGTTCCAGAGCTTCCCCTTTGTGAAATCACTGGGAATTCACAGTGGGATCAACCTCCAGGTGAGGCCTGGAGATACAACCCCACAAAGACCCTACAAAAACCCTACCCTGGGGGGTGTTCCCAGTTGATCCTGGACTTCCAGAGGGGCTCAGTCCCTGAGGTGGCTCCAGGATTAGCAGGGGTCCCACAGAGACATCAGCCTCAGTCAGTCCTGAAGGCCCACCTACAAAAAGATGGAAATGAGTACCCAGGAGAGGGAATTGCTGCTTGGACTGGAATTTGGAAATTAGAGGAAGATGGACACTAGAAAGACAGAATTCCAGGGGGTTTAAATGCAAAGGCACAGTCAGGATAGAATCATGGAATGGTTTGGGACAGAAGGGATCTCAAAACCCAGACAGTGCCATGGGCAAGGACACCTCCCACTATCCCAGGTGGCTCCAGTCTGGCCTGGGATACTCCCAGAGATGAACAACGGTTCTGCACAGAATTATTTCCCATTATCCCCCAAAATTCCCCTCTTTCCTTTTAAAAAATCCTTTTCCTTAAGGGCACGAAAGGGGAGCCACCATTGCCCTTAAACTGTGCCAAAACCCTGCCCCGCCATCCCGAGGGGATCTGGGGACACCTTTGGGACACACCTCTCTGTCCGGGGCCGTCCCTCCTCACACGCCTGCCCATCCGTGCGGGTTGGGCATTCCACGGAGCGCGGAATTCCCGGGAATCTGCTCCGGGAGAGGGACAGCTGCCGGTGTCACAGCAGCTGCAGATGGCCGCGGTGCCCTCCAAAGGCGCCCACCTGCAACAGAGCCACCGGAGTCACAGGTGCTGTGCCCACCTGGCACACACGGGTCCCCTCCCCGCACCAGGGACACTCACAGCCCGCTGGCTTTGCTGAAGGAACAGGCTTTATTCCAGGGATTCGGGGCTTGAGCCGCCGGGGACACCCGCAGGTGGCAGCTGATGTAGAGCTGGCAGGGAAAAAAAAAAATCAAGGTAAATTAATTAATCTCAGAGATTTTAGGGCTTTTTTTTCCCTATGGAGGAGGGATGGAAACAACACCTCACCAAATTCCCCACGTCTCCGGCGAATTTGAAGGCGTCCACCAAGAACCGCAGCGACTCCGGCCGGGGCCGCGGGGACACAAAGGCTGAGCCGGTGTCCTCTGCCCTGCTGTCCACCAGGCACCTGGAGAAGGGCTGGGAATCACTCGGGATTCTCCACAGCAGTCTGGGATTCCCCAGCCAGCCCCGAGCCCGGCCTTACCCGCCCAGGTCGATGAAGGCGTAGCGAGGGGACGAGCTCCTGTCGGGGGTGGCGGTGGCCACGCACTGGTCCACAAAGAGCCGCAGGGGCACGTGGCCCTCCGAGGTGACATCGGCCTGGAAGCGGAGGCTGTCCCCAAGCTGGAAGCCATTGGAGAGCCTCTCCCTGCTCCACTCGTCTGGAATGCAGATCCCAGGGCATGGGGTCACTCTGGGGACTTCCCAGGAGTGTGGGACCGCTTAAGTGTGCCATAACTCCCATGGAGAGGATTTGGCTCCCAGGATGTCCCCAGGAGCCGGGGGACACGAGGCCACCAGGGCTGCACCCACCGTCCATGAGGCGCAGGGAGAACTGGAGCCGTTCCTCTGCCACCACCGTGGAGAGGAACGGGGCCCATGTGGGGTGCACGGCGCCGCTGCTCACGTTGCTCCTCCTAAAGGGAAGGAAAGGGAATTGCCTGGGGTGGCAGCGGCACCTCAGGGCCATGGCAGCACTGGGACAGCCCCCACCACTCACCTGGGGTAGTGACATTCAATGGGGACCTCGGCCGGGGTGGCCCTCACGATAAGGGGGTTGCCAGAATGGATGGGTTTGTAGAACAGGGTGGTTCTGTAGATCAGGGAGTCCGGGGTCACCTGGAAGAAGGATTTGGATAAGGGGGAAAAAAAAAAAAAAAAAATCAGGAAAACAAGCTCAGCACCAGCAGGGACTCTGCCAGGACACAGAGGTCACACTCCCGATCCTCCAGAAAGCTTTGTGCTTGAAGGAGGTCACAGAGCCTCCAGGACTCGGGCACAGCACCTCAGGACCTATTATCCCATAAATTCCTGCATCCAATCCCAATCCCACTGCTGAGTGTGGGCCTCATCTAAGATATCCATACCCCAAAATTCACCTCTGCTCCAGGCACTCTTCATCCCAAACCCACCAGCACCTGCACCAGGGCACCTCCAGGGGTGACACCTTCACCCCGCAGCCACTCGGCCCCGGTGCCACTCACCTGCAGGGTGCTGCCACACTCGTGCAGCGCGGCCACGAAGGTGACAAAGGCCTGGGCGGGGTTTGGGGACAGTGGCGGGCAGGATGCCGTGCCAAGGCTCAGCTCCGCTGCCCGCACCGGGCGCCCGGTGCCAAAGAGGTCCCTGCGCACGGTGACCGCCAGCTGCCCCTCCTGGCACCGCACGGCCACCGCGGGCTGCGGGGACAGCGCCCGCAGCTGTGACAGATCCACCCGCGCCCAGGGCTGCGACACAGAGGGGACATGGCCCCGGGAGGAGTCACCCCGCAGCCGCCACGGCCCGGAATTCCTCGGGGGAAAACCCCAGGGATCAGAAGATGCGGCCGAAGCCAACATCCAGCAGAGCAGAGCGAGCCCAAAGCAGCTCCCAAACCCCATCCCGACCCCAGGAAAAGCAGCGCATGGGAATGGGGGCTGCTCGGGAGCTTTTTATGGGAACATCCCGGGGGATTTCCCCGCCGGGATGATGGGATCCAGCTGCGAATCCCACTCGGGATAACGGGGTCCAGCTGGGGATCCCACTCGGGATGACGCGATCCAGCTGGGCCGATCCGTCCCCCTGCAGCAAAACGGGAGTTGTCCCGTTTGTTCCGTGTCCTGCTCGGCTGCCGTGGCACCAATGTCACCCGTGTCCCCCTCGCTCCCTGAGTCGGAGCCGCTTGTGGCCAGCGAGGCTCTCCCGGACTTTTCCCCCCGATCCTCCCGGGATTTCCCCAAAATCCAGGCGGTGCATTCAGAACTGCGGATGTGCCAGCCTCACCCGGGCGCTTTGGGATCGGTCCGTGCCCGATTTCCCTGGAATTGCGCCTGGCTAATGATGGCACCATAACGCGTTCATTTGCATGGAAAACAGAGGTGAAGAGCCGGTCAGGGCCCGGCAAGCGGAATCCAGAGATTAATTAGCCTGCGTGTGTTAATTGCGCTGATTGGCACCGCCGCTGGTGGGCACAGGAGGGTGACAATGGCCCCGCACAGCTGCTGGAGGGGTTGGGGACATTCGTGAGTGGCATAGCCTGGCCAGGGCGCCCCCGATCCCTGCGGGCATTCCCGGAGAATTCCCACTCCTCATCCATAGGGATGGAGATCTAGGAGGGATTTTGGCCTCGAGATTTATTCCAGGAGGAGTTTTTTACCGGGAAACAGGGCTGGAGTATTTCCCTCCCTCTTCCAGGATCTGTGGGATGCGTTTGGGACGAGTCACTTGTAGGGAATGAGCCAAGCTCTGACCTGGCCCGAATTCCTGGTGGAAATTCTCTCTTCAGGTCCTGCTGTCCC
Organism: Sialia sialis; assembly: GCA_009812075.1. NCBI lineage: Eukaryota > Metazoa > Chordata > Aves > Passeriformes > Turdidae > Sialia > Sialia sialis. The sequence continues at coordinate 2,835,164 of VRYO01000570.1, forward strand.
CTGCAGCATCCATAATGTCACTCCCACATTCCCACATCCCCCTCTGGCACCGTCCTGGTGTCCTGGCCTTGTCCTGGGTGTTTTTAGGGATGACAAATAAATGATGGAACACGGAAAACCTCTCCAGACCTCTCCATGAATTCCACAGGAATGGGACAGGTCCCAGCCTGGCTCATCCTGAAGCTGCCCTGGAATGTTTTATCCAGGGGGATGGCGCTGCTTGGTGGGATCCAGAGAGATTCATGGAGATGGAAGGGGATGTTCCTGCATCCAGAGGGATCCAGGGGGATAGGAGAGGATGTTCCTGCTTCCAGAGGGACCCAGGGGGATAGGAGAGGATGTTCCTGCTTCCAGAGGGACCCAGGAGATTGGGAGGGGATGTTCCTGCATCTGGAGGGATCCAGGGGGATGGGAGAGGATGTTCGTGCATGCAGGATCCAGTGGGATGGGAGGGGATGTTCCTACTTTTCACAACACCATTCCCCATCCCAACATCAGGAATGGCCCTGGAGATCCAGGATTTGATCCGCCCAACCTCTATGGGCTCCAGGTCCCCAGGGATGGGTGCCTGCTCCCAAAGCCCCATTCATGCTATTCCAGATGGAAGGATCCAGGATCCCAAAGAGCTTCACACAGCCCCATCCCACGCTTTCCTTTTCCAGTGTGAATTTCTCATCCCCTGGAACAGCTCAGCCCCTTTGCAGATGAAGTTCCCAGCCCCGTGGGTCACTCTGTGGTCAGTGCAACAGCCCCAGGAGATTCTCCAGCTCCAGAGCAGCCGAGCCCTGCCCCAAGGGGTCACTCGGGTGGATGCAGGAACAGTGCTCTGCCCAGGGTGAAAGGATCGCAGCCCTTCCATTCCCTACAAACACATCTGAGGCCAGCAGAGCCGAGCCCTCCCTGAGCCCTGTCCCGCTGCCCTGCTGCTGCCCTCCAGCCCTGCGGCGTTTCTGCACCGCTGCTCCTGGCCATGCTCCGGAGAGCCGGCCCCGCTGCCTCCTCCTGCTCTTCCTTTCGGATATTACACTCGGCTGACCCTCGGGAGCTCCGCTGAGCCTCTCCACAGCTGCTCCTCGTGCAGAAGCCCGTGTGTGGGGCAGCATTAAGGCAGGAGAACATATGCTCCAGTACGGGGACAATGAGCCACTCACTGAGCCAGCGGGGCTGTGATGAGCCATTGTCATGACTGATGGCACGAGGACTCGGGGGGGACAGATTTTCACAGCAGATAAGCGCTAATGAACAGAGAAATAACTTCCCGTGATGAGGGAGATGCGCAGAGTTCCAAAGGCACAGTCCTGCGAGGAGGGGAAGCACTTGATTGCCAGCAAGGCCGTGGAGCAGTACTTGGGCAGCAGGGCTGAGAAAGTGCACCTTCCTGCTGGGCTGGAGAGCAGGGGAATGAGCCAACACTTCAGTGGAGGACGAGGAATAAGAGCACAACAGGCTCCCAGGGTTGGGGGCTGCACATCTGCTCTGCTGCAGAGAGAGCCAGAAAACAGCCAGCTAAAACAGCATCTCCTGCAGAGGGGAAACTGAGGCACAGAGCCAGGGAGTCATTCCTGCAGAGCTGGGAAAAGAAAGCTTTGAAACTCGGTATTGGTCTTTGCGGCTTACAAGTTGGTTTCCATCAGGAAACTCTGCCATCTAATATTGGCTTGAGCACATGCCACAGCCTTCCTTCCCCACTGCCTGGGAGGAAGCTTTGCCACAGGAGCTGCTGCTGAGCCACCTTGTATTAGAATTTACTACAGCTCTGCCTGGAAGCCTGCCCCGTGCTTTCTATTTTTAGCTGCAGGCAGACCTATTCATATCAGTCAGTGCTGAAACTCAGGTCCTTTCACAGCTTTGGTGCAGTAATTCAGGGCCATGCATGAAGCCAGGTTCTCAGCTTTGCGGCCAGCTCACCAGGATAAATAATAAACCCGTGAGCTGAGTGGTCTCAGGGCTGGGGAGGACACAGGGTGTGCTTTGCTAAAGGCAAAACACATCACACACATTTATTCCACAGGATCACACCGCTGCTTATGAGCAGAGCGAAGCAGGGGCTCGAATGGGATTTACGAGCTCATAAACTGCAAGGAAAGCAGGAGAAATGGGATGAGGGAGAGGAAGGGTCCAGGGGAAGTGGAAACAGCTCCACAAGCTTCCACACTGGTGGTCGTTTCCCTGCCTGTTAATTATTTTATCTTATGATGGTTTTAGAAGAGAAGAACTTCATTAGTACTCAACCTAGGACAAGTAAAAATTGTGTGCTTTTACAGCTGGCCACAGCAAACATATGGAGGGTAAATCTCAGAGGTGTGCAGTGACTCAGGGTGATTTGAGTAAACCAGTGCAGCAGCAAGATACAGATATTTGGTGATGGAGCTCCCAGTCAGCCAGACCTTGTTCTAATGACACTTCAGCACGTTTCCTCCTTCACATGCGTGACAGCACGTGCCAGATCCTCTCAGGTAACTGACAGTGTGACAAACAAAAGCTCTCAGCAGTGAGACTGATACACACCTCCTCCCTGAGAGAGCTGGCATTGCCCACTGACATCATCACTACACTTCATGGCAGCCAAGCTCAACCTTGGCAGAGGAAACCTGAGCACACACCCAACCCCAAAGAGGAGAGGCACAGACACTGCTAGTCCAGTGCTGAGCCCTGACCAGGGTGGGTGGGACTGATCTGGGTTGCAGGATCAGAAAATTGGAACAAGCCCTTGAAAACCTGGGAGTAACAGGGCTCCGGGTCATTCAGCAGTGCAGCACAGAGGGCAAAAACACAGAGTAACCATTCTGGGAACAAGGAACCAGGGTAAATGTCACTGGTGCCACAGCTCAGCAGCACCACAAGGAGGAACAAAGAGAGAAATCCAAGGCAGGCATTTCTGTGGGCAATATCTGTGGGTTCAACCCCACCAGTTTTCACAAGAAGGAAACACCTCACAGAACATTTAAGGGGGATTCATCCTTCCTGGCTGCAATGCTGATTCCTGCTCCTGCCTGCAGCAAGCGAGGAGCCTGAGGCACCTCTGCTGCAGGTGCTGCAGCCAAAGAGGAGCCAGGAGGGTGCCCAGGCATTGCCGTCCCCACCCATTGCTCTTGGTCACTCAGGATGGCACCTGCTGGAGGCAGCCCCAGCCCTCCTGCCCCGAGGTGTCAGCAGAGCAGATGGGACAAATGGGCAAATCTGCTTCCCCCATCCACGCAGTCAGGAGGAGCAGTGTCATGTTAATGCACAAAAAGAGCCAGAAACAAAACAACAAGGTGTGTGTGAGCACATTAAGTCCTTTTCCATCCCCAGTTTATGCTTCAGCTGCTACCTTGAGACTGACACAGAAGCCAATGTGCCATTTGCTTCACACAGCTCCTGGGATCTCCGTGGCACCATTTATGCTTGGATAACTCAACTTCTGGAGGCCATTAGGCAGGGTAATTTCACCAGTTCCTAAGCAAATGCCTGGAGGGGTCCTTGCAGAGCCAGTTCAGCGCAGCTGAAATATGGAGGAAATGTTTGTTTGAATCCTAAGGAGAAATGTAATGACTGCTTTGTAGTAAAGCACATTCAAATCAGCCCCACTTTGGCTGATCAAGGCACAATCTCATCAGCACTCTCCAAGAAGAAATACTTCTGATCCAGAAAGTGAGCTTAACATCCTTGTGGAAGAGTTTTCATCAACTGACAACACCTATTTTGGGAAAAATTAGCTCACAGCATCACTCAGGTGCAGACTTTAAAACAAGGGCAAATTTTTTTTCCCATTTTCTAATTTTTTCTCCTGTTTTTCTATTTTTCTTCTTTTTTTTTTTTTTGCTTTTTCTTTTGAAATGGCACTTTCCATTTGATGGGCCCACCTCCACTGAGATACCAGCTGGCCAAACACATCTGGGGGCTGTATCCTGTTTATTTGTTGATGGTGTTGGTGAAAACAGGGCTCTGCAGAGCAGCTTCCACATCCGTGTGTGGGTGCTGAGCCCTAACCAGGGTGGATGGAACTGATCTTGGTTGCAGGGGTCAGGAAATTGGAACAAGCCCTTGAAAAGCCTGGAAGTAACAAGGCTCTGGGTTATCCAGCAGTGCAGCACAGCGGGCAAAAGGAGCAACCATTCTGGGAACAAGGAACCAGGGTGAGGGCCACTGGTGCCACCAGTTGAGCAGCACCATGAGCAGGAATGAAGTGAGAAATCCAAATCTGGGTTCACTGGAAGGCTGTGAAGCAGACAGGAGAAATAGTCCCTGGTGGGGTGTCTGTACTGATGTCCCCAGAAGGACACAGGTGTCAGGAGGGATGGTTCCCAGCCCATGCTGGGTGACAGCAGCTCTGGAAGTGGCAGCAGCTGGGGATTTGTTGGATCTCACTGTTTTGAGGTGCAGGTCCTCCTCAGCAAAGTTTCTCACAGGACGATGGGTGTGCTCCTCACTCTGCTTTGGGAATTGGAGAACAGAAGCAGAGAGCTGCAGCGATGGGTGAGAACAGCCAAGTTCATGCCATGGTTGATGGATCTGAGTCTGAGCCTGCAGACTGTCTCCTCCAGCTCCATACCTGTTCCTCTGCCCAGACAGGCACCTGCAAAGCTGCTTCCCTCCAGTCCCACCTCTCCTTTCACAGCCTGGCTTTGCCAACCGTGCCAAATGGGACAGGAGGCAGGTGGCTTGTTAGAAACTGTCCCTGCACCATCCAAACTTGTGAATATGCATTCTGATACACGTCTGGGCACCTGACAGAATTACAGTCATTTCACAGCTGTAAGGCGCACCAGACTATAATGCGCCTTTTTTTTTTTTTTACAGCGAGGATCCGCGTGCAACAAAGTAATGAATTAGTAACGGAATGGTGCGATCGCGGGGTTTACTGGCAGGTGCTCAATTTGCCAACATTTTTCACAGATTGGAGCAGCCTTTAAAGGCAGCCCCAGGCACTCTCCCCATGCCACGGGCCCCAGCACTCCTGCCCACCCCTGGCTGCTGCGGCTCGCACTTCTGGGTTGGCAAATTTCTGAACTTTGTCCATACATAGGGCGTACCGGATTATAAGGCACACTTCTGGGTTTCTATCAAAATTTTAGTCAGAAGGGTGCGCCTTATAGTAGTGAAATTACTGTAATTAAAAGAGAAGGAGGCAGGGCAAGAATGAAAGGGGCTTGTGAAGAGCAGCAGGCCAGGCTGTATCAGCCAAGGCTGAGGGAGATGCAGGAAGAAGACAGGGGGCTATCAGTGCTCCCATTGCTGTCTTATCCAGGCACAGACTGGTACTTGGCCTTGACAGCTGCCAGCACTTTGCTTCTCCTCTGCACGTGTTCTTGTGTGTGATGGCACACAGATGTTCCAACAGTGTCAGAGCTGTGCCCTGGACCTGCTCAGGCAGCAGCACATGCCAGCACAGAGCAGGAAACAAACCTCAAGGAATCCAGTTTCCTCTGGCTGTGGGACAAAGTGTGGGGCTGAGTGTCCTGGCAGAGGAACCTGCTCAGGTGGAGGCATCAGTCCAGGTATTGCCCATGCCTTTGAGCAAAGGGTTCTCTCAAGACAAAAAAAAAAAAAAAAAAAAACCAACCCTTGTATGCCGGTTTGGGTGGAACTCAAAAACCCCTCCAGAAAGAGGATTCTTTTCCCCTGGCAAGCTCAAACCTCTGTCCCCAAGCAGTGAGTGAGGAAGGAGGGCTTGGCCCCTCACTTTGATCCCCTCTCCCAGGGGCTGTGCTGTCCCCAGGGCAGATGGGCTGCTGTTACTGGGTGGGGAGCTCAGCTCCCAGCTCCAAGGAAGGCACAGAGCGTGATTTGCCTTTGGTACCTCCCACCTACCATCCCCTGATGTTTAGGGGCTGCTTGATCTGCGTGGGATTTTTTCATCTTCAGCACCGACAATTCTCTGATACTGCCAGTGCTTTTCTTTGACTCTAACCAGAGCCCTGAAGTTGTTTCTCATATCAAACGCTCCCAGTCAATCTGATTTTTAGAAAACACAGCGTGTCTGGGGAGAAACCTGCAAAATATAGAACACATTCACCATTTGCATCCGAATGTTGAAAATCCCCATCACTCCTCTATGGCACATCATATCAGCATTACACCCGCCATGAAATATTCATGGCCATTTATTATGATGTTGTTTATTATCCTCATAAAACTTTCCAGCAATCAGTTTCTTTATTTGCTCAGCCTGCAGCATGGATGGGTCTTTTTGTGTCTCCTTCAGTGCTGTCAGTGCTTGAATTAATCCAGGGCCCTTGTTACCATAAGAACAACACCACTGCTATCCCAAGCCCATCCTGGGCAGCTTGTGGCATCAACAGAGCACTAATTAGGAAATGTAGGGTGACCATGATATACTCTGCCTCTGTTGGGTTGCTGGGATGGAATGAAATTTAACCCAAAATTGACTTTCTGAGCCCAGTGGGACAGCACAGGGAGCAGAGGAATTAAACTGTGCTGCCAGTTCTGCTTCCGTTGGGAGGGCAGTGGGACGCAGGGCTGCTTTCACATCCTCCCTGTGAGTTAAAAAAGAGAAGGGAAGCACTCAGTGAGGACAGCTCCTGAAGGTTTTATGGCAACTGCCAGATTAATGTTAATGTAAGCTGCTAAAAGATTTTCAAATGGATTAGTTCTCCATTTCCTCCTGGGCACCCTGAGGGTCTGGTGCTGGAAGAACAGACCTGAATCACCTCTGCAACCACAGAGTCCCCTCCTGGCAGCAAAGCAGAGGCAAGAGCTGGACCTGGAGGGAGCGTGTGAGAGAGAGAGTCACTTTCTGGAACAGATTCAGTTTCTTTATAGCAGCTCTTTTTTGTAAGAGTGCCCATTCTGAAAACCTTTTCTTCCTCCTGCCAGAGCTTGCGAGCCCTGCCCTTTCTGTGAGGAGGGGAGTATAAAAAGATCTCCGAAGACAGCAAGAGCAAGAGCTCTGCTTTCACAGGGATTGCAAAGCTGTGTCTCAGTGGAGTGACCTTGATACAACCTCTTGTTTCAAACACACAGCAAACATTTCCATGTTGAATAAACTGCTGCAAGAGGATTCAGGCTCCTCTCTTGCCAATGCACTGGCGCTGCTTTTCCCCAGAGCACAGTGTCTTCCAAAAGCAAACTCCATCAGCCTCAGAAAAATAAATAAATCTACTTTTCACATCATTTCATCTTCTGATAACAGTAATGAACTCAGTCTGAGGCATTACTGGGAATTAATGACTGCCTGCCTCCTGACTCACCAGCTCTTCCCTGGTTATCATAAATTCCCAGGAACCGCCGTGAACCACACATCAAGCTGAAAATAAAGAATTCTGGTGCAAATATCCAGCATGCCAGTGCCACCTGGAAGCCTGGGAAGGGAGATGAGCTCCCAGATAAACACTCTGCTCTGCCCTGATGGCTGACTGGGGGCAAACACCCGGAGCTGCTTCCCTGCAGGATCCCAGGCTGGTTCTGCATCATTCCTCCCAAATCAGCCTGGCTGAGAGCAGCACACACACCCCTGGGGAGCTGCTCCTCTGGTAATTAAAATCACACTGTGCCTCACCTTTAACCTTTTCTGCTGGCTAACTCTCACCGTGCTCTTGTCTGAGAGATTAAAGAGCCTCTCCTATGCTGCCCCTGGACACAGGCACTTCCAGACCATTATCACAGCACCTCTAACCTGCTCTTAATAAACTAAAAGATGCTTCATTACTGAAGCCAAGCTCTGCAGCTCACACCTGCTTGGCACTTGGTGTATCAAGCTTCTTGGACTTTGTGCCTTTGAGATCACACAGCTTGCAGTGGGGGAAGAAGGGCTGGTAAAATTGGCATATGCATATATTTATTTAAATATTGACATTTCCTGCTCTCCCAGTTGCAGATGTAAATTTTGTGTACTTAGATCCAGTAATTAGGGTTAATTACTAAAGAGCATTTGGAAATTGTGCAATTTGTGAAGTCCTCCATCAGAAAGGACTGATTAGGTTTGCTTCTCCTTTTGAAAAACACAGATTTCTGTCACCAGCTATTCATGGGACATATTTTTCTGGGCTGCTTGTGTCAGGAAATTTAATTAAACTCAGTTAAATTTAGTTAGATTTAGTTATGTATTAATTACAGGCCATGCTCAGATTTCTGTGAGTTCCAGCATTCCTCTGGCAGAACAGATAGAGGTATGGCTGGGAGTGGAATACGTTTTAATCTGGAGGAAATACAGCTGCTGCATCAAACCAAGAAGCTGAGCAGCTCCACTCCAGCCCATAGCTGAATTCATTTACTGCTGGGTCTCACTTTTGCTGGAGTCATCCATCCAAACCACTTATTCTCCAAGGACAATTGCTGTGAGCGCAGACCAGAGCAGGAAAGAGATTTGTCTCCTGACAGATTATCCCCAGGGAGAACCAGCACAACGCTCCAGGGCCTCAGAGAAGATGAGGACTGAAAAATAATTCTGCACTCCAAACGTGTTCTTCTTCCTCTCCACAGGCACCAGCCCTGCCCTGGGGCTCCCAGACCAGCACCCATCCCACTGTGGGAGCTGGGCTATGGATGTTGGTTAGCCCAGTTAGCTGTGTCCCTGCAGGTCTTTAAATTTGGCAGTTTGTGCTTCCCAAGCAGTGGGGTGTGAAAGCAGCACCTTATAAAACATCCCAGTCCCAATAACACTTCTAAATCAGCTTCCTGGGATGCAGCTGTAACAAGCCCCCTGGAGAAGCTGTGGCAGCACAGGGAAGGTTTTATTGGCCTTTAGTTATGAGCTTTGGCTCAACTCTGTGCATCTTGTTCTCTGGAAAAACATCAAAGAGGAGCATTCCAGCACTGCACCACCTGCACCTGCAGCTCCCCAGCGCTCCCACACCTTGCCACACACGAGTGCAGACACTGCAACAGCTGCACCTCACTTTCAATTCTCCAAACACCCAGAAATGCACAGTTTCAGCTCTTTCCTCTGCTGTTTTTCTGCTGGTGACCTGTGTAAAATTGATTGAAGCCTCCTGACATGCCAGCTGCTCCCAGGTTCCTTGCTGCAGCCTTGAGGGAAGTCCCACAGGTCAGCAGGCCACAGACTAAGAAGTGAACAAGTCCCTACAGGGGGAACCTCATGATTAAGAGCTCTTTAACCAAACTGAACCCCTGCAGGATCAAAGGCAGTGGCTGGAAGGCTGGATATGTTCAGCACGGTTAATTGTGCTAATTGTGGGAGCAATTAGCCTCTGCAAGAAGTCACCAGGTACACGATGGATTCTCTGTGCCTGGAAGTGTTTAAATCTCAGTGGAGATTTTTTGGGAAGATAGGCTTATGTTTGACCAGGGTGGATGGGCTTAATGCAGGAATAGCCAATTTTATGCAAGAAGAGATGAACAGAATGGTCTTTTGAGCTGGAAAGTCTCTAAAATCTATGAAACTATTAATAGAGAGTGAGACATTTCTAGTGGGTTTGACAGCTAGATGACAAATCTGTGTTAAATTCCACAGGATCCAAAGAAACTACTCAGCCTCATTTTCTGATATCCTCCAAGGGGTTTCCCAGTGGGGGATTTCAGCTTTCCATTTTTCAGCTTTAGAATAATTTTCCAAGTTGGAAAACTTCTCAACCGCCCCTCCTCTCACCTCCTCCTGCTCCTCCATCCTTTTCTCTGTCTCGGGGAGCAGGTGCCAAGCTGTGTGTGGGTGAACCCCTGGGAGAGGCAGCAGCAGAGTCATCCCACATGTGTGAGGAACACAGCAGTGGGAGAACCAAACTTTGTGCTTTCCCAGCCCCAGAGTGATCTCAGAGCCTGGGCATCATCCCCCTGCCAACCCTGGAGAAGCCCCACAGCACGAGGAGGAAAGGGCTGCACCCATTTTGCATCTCCCAGAATACAGTAATTTCACAACTACAAGGCGCACTGGATTATAAGGTGCACTTCCAGGTTATTGGTAAATTCCCGAACTTTGTCCATATATAAGGCGCACCGGACTATAAGGCGCACTTCCGGGTTTCGATCAAAATTTTAGTCAAAATGTTGCGCCTTATAGTCATGAAATTACTGTAGTTTGGGTTATCAGTATTTCCCTTTTAACTCTGCTCTGAAGGCTGATCTTCCCAAATCCATCAGGGCACAACAGCTGTGCTTGGAGCTGCCTCATCCCCCTCCAACAATGACAGCAGTCATGGCATGCTGCAGGTGATTAAAAATTAATTACTGCTTCCAGGACCGATTGTTTCAGCCAAGGCTGCTGAATTTGGTATTTTATATGTGTTTTGAAAAAATGGCAGGTAATTGAAGATGCAGGGTGCAGTAATTTCATGACTATAAGGCGCACCGGACTATAAGGCACACTTCTTTTTTGCAGCAAGGATCTGCACGCAACAAAGTAACAAATTAGTAATGGATCGTGGGGTTTAATGGCAGGTGCTCAATTTGAAAACATTTTCATGGATTGGCGTAGCCTTTAAACGCAGCCCCAGGCACCCTCCCCATGCTGCAGGCCCTGGCACTCCCACCCCTGGCGCCGGCCACCGCGGCTCACACTTCCGGTTGGCAAATTTCTGAATTTTGTCCATATATAAGGCGCACTGGATTATAAGGCACACTTCCATGTTTTGATTAAAATTTTAGTCAAAAGGGTGCACCTTATAGGCATGACATTACTGTAACTCCCAATCAGTCATCACCTTCAGTGGAATTCCATCCCCACAAAAATTGAAACCTCTCACTTAGACAATGCTGCACCCTCCCTCCCAGCCTTCCTCTGCTGTGCTTGCTTGGCAGGGAGACTCTTCAGGAAAGCCTGAAGTAGAAGGTTTGACCTTCTCCAGCAGTTTCTTGGCTGTCTTGAACTGGGCACCTCCTTAGCAAGATCAAGGAGGAAAAAAACCAAGGGTCAATTGAAAGTGGAAGAAATTAATGAAAAGGTAGCTAGGCCCACCAATATTAATTTAAAAATATATAAATATTTAGGCCATTAAATGTAAAAGCAGTCAGCCTCTCAATTTGGTGGGGCTTCCTGACAGGCATGACAACAAGACACTGTATTGGAAAAATCTGCTCTCTTATGAGGCTGGCAGTCCTTCAGAGAGCAAAGAGGTTAATGAAATAGAGGTAGAAAAGACTGCAATGTTTCCTGCACTTCCTTGTAATTTAAATGTGGGCTAGGTACTGCATTCTTCCAAAAATCCCAAGTGGAAGAAGTAAAATAATAACCACTTGAAGGATTTAACCCAGAAGTTGAATTCATATTTATAAAAGGAAGTTTGTAGAAACCCATGGAAAGCCTGGGGGAAAAAAAAACCTAAAAACATAAGCATACATAAGCAGCAGCCACTGCTGAAACTTCTGTAATGGGGTAATTTGCAGAAGAACCCAAAACCCAAGACTTGGACAAGCTTTTTGAAGCTGACAGTGTCCCCCTTTCAAAAGGGATTGTGATCATCCTCTGTGCACAATTCACTGTGCAACATGGCAGGGGTGCTGGGAAAGGGGTCTGGTGAAACAGAGCAGCATTTCAAAATCCAGGGAGGGCTTAGCCCTTGGATCCTGCAGATCCTGAGGTCCTACCCCAGCCTGGCTCAGGATGGGAAGGGCCATGATGGATGCTGAGCCAGGCAGGAGGATCAGCTCAGGAAGGGCAGGGAGACAGCACAGCAGCAGCAAAGATCCTGGAAAATGGGGCAGCTGTGGGCCCTGCTGAGCTGCAGTGGGAATGGGCACCCTGGGCATGCAGGAGTCAGCAGGCAAGTCCACAGGGCACATCAGCTGAAACACTGCTTCAGTGGCCATTAAAATCACCCCCTAACGTTTCCACATGTCTGGAGGCAACCTGTGGGGCAGCCCAAGGTGAGGGAGGCTGGGGAGGTGACCTCCTGCCATGAGAGGAGCCTCCAGCCCTGCACATCACATCACCCCAAGGTTCCCTTGCCTGTCTGTGGTTCTGCAGATCCCACCCAGAGGGTCAGCCTGTCACTCCCCATCTCCTCTCCCTCCCCAGCCCTCTGCAGCTGGGGAATGTGGGAGCTGCCAGGCAGAAGCTGGCTCTGCCCACGAGCAAAGCCAGCAGTGCTCTGGAAACCTTGCTCCCCTCCTCAGGAGATGTGTTTTGGCAGTCACAGACACAGCAGGGCCAGAGCTTCTCTCTCTTATTCCATGGGATCTGTTCCTGCCCCAAGAAAGGACAGAAGGGAGAGATGAAAAAACACAGCAGTGCAGGAGTGAGGGAGCCACTGCTCACAGCTCCCAGTGACTTCCAGCTAGGACACTGGGTTGTCTCTCAGTGACATATTGTCCCCTCTTGCCACCAGTCCTGGCCCTGGCAGCCCTGTGAGATGCCTCTGCCAGGTTCTAAGTGACATAAACACCCTGCCTCTTCCCTAACAAACAGACCCTGGCTTTGCCCACAAAGAAACTGGCTGATAATCACAGAGCTGCTCTCAGGCAGCAAAGATTTTTCGTTTGGTTGGTTTTTCCTTCTCTTTTTTATTTGTATCTTGGTTCTTAGCTGGTTCTGAGCACAAGCAGGAGTCTGCAGGAGGGGGCAGGCTGCAGTGGGTACATATCAACACAGCCTTGCTGATTCAGAGTGACCAAGCATCTGATAGGAATCCTCCCAGATCAGCAACGTGTGCTTGGTGACTGGTGGCACTGCAGAAGTGGAAACCAGGCAGAAAGACCCTACAGATTTGATTTCTCATCCCTCTCTGTACAGCTTGAGCCCTAGAGCCACAGTGATGGGCAGCTCTGCCCAGCACTCCCAGACACATCGAGGGTGAGTTAGGGAAAGGCAGATGCTGTGCCATCTCCTCTGTCCTGGCAGGAGCACAGGACCCTGTTTCAAACACAGCAAGAGCTTTGGGATCCTTCAGGTCACTCTGGAAGTGGCATTTGCTTCCAGCTCAGCTGGTCCCTGCTGCCTCAGTGATGCTGCAAAGTTTGTAGGGCACTTTCCCCTTAACAGCCCACTCCTGTTCAGCTTCTCATGCAGTTTTGGAAGCTGTTCTGCCTTCACCCAAGCTGTGTTATAAAGGCACCAACACCACCAAAAAAACAAAGCAGGTTCCTATAGCACTCATTAATGATGTTCCTGGTCTAACAGAGAAGATGTACTTTCTCCAGAGAAGGCTGGAGAAAACACTGCTGTTCCAAATCCATCTGTCTGCTCTCCCTCTTGTCCACCAGCTGTGAACAGCTTGCAGGGGAAAACATGCCTGAAAGCTCAGGTGTGCTCCTGACTTGTGGCTGGGAGACACCTGTAAATCAGGACTTTGCAGATCCTGCTGGCCCTTCTTCTTCTCTTGCAACAGCAGCAGAGGGTTGATGGAGCTTTAGAGCCAGCAGACAGTAAATCCACATGGCACTCACTGCCTCGTGTGAAGATTCATGGCTGTGCTCTCTGAAGGTCAGCTTCATCTGCTGCAGGCAATTAGGGATAATCTATGGCTGCTGCTGATGCTCCAGCCCTGCCCGTATGCTCCTTGTCAGCACCAGACCACCGGGGAAATAAAAGTCACAACTGGTCAGTGTCCTGGAGAAATGCTGTGCCCAGAGCAGGAGGCAGAGAGCTCTTCAGGTCATGATGGGAGATCTCACCTCTCTGAAGAGCTCAGGACTAGCAGAGAAGGATTGTGGGAATCAACCTGGCCAATATTCCAAGCCAGGTCACCATCACCAAAAAAAACTTCTACCCTAAACCTTGGGAGGGTTTGTTTAAGTTGCGATGATCCCAAAAGTAAGCTACTAAGAGTTATGGAGTTGTTTATGTTAATGTCTCAGACATATTCCTAACCCTCATTTCCCAATTCATTATATCCACTCCCAGTTTCTAGAATGTTCTCCCTTCCTTGTATCCCCATTGGCCCTCAGCTGATGCAGTGTCGCACCCAAGCTACCCTACTGAATCCTGCCTTCCCTTCTCCATCTCTGCATGATTTTCCCCTATACCCATTGGAGCCTAACCTCAAGTACACCCCCTCTTACCCCATACTTATACCCTGCACCTTCCTTTTTCTGAGTCTTTGATCACTGGCTTCTGAAAAGAACTTGTTCCTTCAGTTATCGGGTTTGGGGTTTGCACCTTGTCCCACGTTTGCTTTCCTCATAATTAAAATACTTTATTTTATCAAGGCGTGGTCATTGTACCCACTCTTCATTTGTTTTCACCACTCCTACTCTAAAAACTGGAAAATCAGGAAACCCAAAAATATTGTCGGGGACCATCCTCACCCCAACAAGGGACAGCCACCAGCACCCCACAACTTCTGTCCCAGCACTGTCCCCACAGCCCTTTGCTCTCTCCTGGTCACATCTCCTTCATCCTTGAGCACTGCATCACTTGCTCACCTTCCCTGCCCTGCCTGGAGCCCTGGTGCCCTCCTCAGTGGAAGGAATCCTCCTTCCTGCCTGGTCTCTCTCTGCATCTGCTTTTTGGAGTATTTTTGTTTGCAGGCAGAGATGTGGGCTACATGCTGATGTAGAATGATTTTTTGCCGTTTTTCTTTTATATATTCCCTGTATTTTTTACACATGTATTTTCAGCTCTGTACCCTATTGTATCTAGTTTTCCCAGTATTTCTCCCTATCTTTTTCCTAAGCAGAAAGACAAAACACGTTCCAGAGCCCCTATCCTCTCTTGGCTCTTTCTGGGAACCAATGATGAAACACAGCTCTTTGAGACACATTTCCATCAACAAAGCTTAGTCACATCTGAAGGGGAAGGATTTAGAAGGGGCTTGAACTGAGAGTGGGATTTTACCACCACTTGTGCCTTTAATTGGTGATTTTTGCCAATTATGCTAATTTGCTAAAATTATAAATTTGTATTCACCCCTTTTGTGGACATTTCCCATATCTGCCCCTGGAGGTCTCCAATGAAGACCAACCTTTATATTACCTCCTATATTGGTATTACCTTGAAAGTGTGTTGTTTTTTTTCCAGGTTCTTTAAGGCATCAATGCAATTCCCTCCTTTGCATGCTGGACTTGGAGGACCTCAGGGTTTGGGGATGGCAGGAGGCAAATGGGCTGTTCTGAAGTGGAGACACAGGGGCAGGGAGAGGTCCCAGTTCCACACTGAGTATGCTGAAACCTGGATCCAGGAAATAACTTTGAGATCTGAGCCTGAAACCCTTGACTTTAAGTTATTTTCTCATGGTTGCTCACTCTAAGCACGGTCTCTGCAGAAGGAGCTTTGGGATCCTGCATCATTTTTACCACTGAAACCAGTATCAGAGACCAGACTGCAACCCTGACCTGCTGATCCACAGCTGGGACCAGAGTCTGAGAGTGCCCTTGCAGTGGCTGTGGGTTCTGGGATTGCAAAAATGATCACAAAACAGCATATCCTGCAAAGCATTAAATTTACCAGAGTTTTCTTAAAAAGGCAAGCCCAGGGGATGCAGGCAGTTTTCCACCAAGGACTGGCAGTGAGGCCAGTGGTGATGAGGTCCCTGCTGGAGCCTCTGGCAGCAGGGGGAGGATGAAGGGATGTGAAATAGGGTGAGCTGAGCCATGCCCAGGAGCTGGTGCTGCTGGCACTGTCCCTCCTCCCAGCCCCAGCAGGGAGCAGGAACTGGGACATGTTCTCCCTCCAAATCATCTCCATGGGAGAAGGAGGTGGATGAGTTTCCAGCCTCCCTGGCCCTGTCTCTGCCTGTTTGTCTGCTTTGGTTTTGAGCAGCCCTCAGGGTTGTGTTTTGGTGAGAGGGTTTCATCGGCACAGGAAAGGTACAAAGCTGAGTTAATGAGAACGATTATTCAGTGACAGCTGCTGCCACTCACCTCCTAACGAGTGTAAGGTACAGTCTTGCAGAAACAAGGCTCTCTCTGATGATTATGTTCAGGAGATTAATTTAGGAAACACTGCTTAAGACCTATGGTGATCTTATTTGAAATCTAGTCAATGAGCAGGCAAGTGTAGGGGAAAAACACACCTTGTTTAAAGTTCAATTGCTGGAGCAGACAGATGCTGGGGCTGGACTGGGGCAGAGCAGAGACGTGCAGTCCTTGCTCTGCTGTCCCTGGGATGCTCCCAGCACCCTGGGGATGTGCAGCCACAGGGGATGATCCACCTGGAGCTCAGCAAGGCACAGCCTGGCTGCAGCAACATTTTATTCCCCGACTGCTGCAGTCCACAAATCAAACCCTCTGTCTCAAGCCCGGGGCTGGACCGCGAACTCCTGCAGGGAACAGTGGCCCTGTCTGTCCTGCAGGGACACTCCTCTCCACAGGAGAGTCAGGTCTGCTAAAGGTTATCCCTGTGTCCATGCCTGAGAACGGCTCATCACCGGCCTCTCCACACAGGCACGAGATGCCCAAGCTCAGCACATGATGCCTGCCATTTAATGTCCCCATCAAGCCACAGAGAAACCAAATGGACTGGAAAACTGGCCCGGGATCAGTGCTTTCCTTCCAAACTGGCACCCACGGAATGCAGGACTCCTCTCCGTGCTCAGCCTGGCATCCCCAGCAGCCCTGCTCAGCCAGCCATGGCCAGGGCCAGCAGCACTGCCAGGGCTGTTTCCTCTCTGCCTGTGCTGCAGGGGGTGGCATGGGGTGTCCCTGGGGCTGGCACAGCCCCGGTGGCCCAGAGCAGGCACCAGGCTCAGCTCCCTTTGGCACTGGCATCACAGCCCTGCCACCAGCTCAGGCAGATGGTGAGCCAGCCCAGCTCCAGCTCCTGGGGCTCTTTGGCCACTACAGAGAGCTGCTCAGGCCAGCCTGAATTTGGCTGGCAGGTCTCCATACCCCAAATGCAAATATTTGGGCAGCAGTGCTGTGAGCCCGGCAGGTGAGACTCTTTCTCATTGAGGCCGGGGAGGGACGTCTGCCCCACAGCAGCTCCTGGGATTTCCTCACCTGGAGACACCAAATCTGATGCTCAGGAGCCTTCACAGACTCTCCTCAGCTGCATTTTGGGCATCCACACTTTCTGTCAGGGCTGGTCTCGCTCCCAGGGCAGTGTCCCAAAGTACTGGCTGTAGAAATCTGCATTTCCCTTGCTCTGCCTCTGAAACAATTCTCTCTGATTTGTGGCTGTTTCACCTCAGCTCCTCATGAGTGACCCCTGAGCTCCCACTGTGCTCTGTAGGGAGCAGCCAGTGCCAGGGTTGACCCCTGGCTGCTTCCACAAGGCTCTGGGTATTTTCTGGTGTCTTCTACAGTGATGTCTTTCAATTTCACCCCTCCAGTGCCTCCTTCACTCCCTCTCTCCCCTCTGGATTGAGGAGCACATGGAGGCTCTTGGAAGGGCTGCAGGGATTTTATTGCTACCTTTAATTCCCAAGGCCCAGGAACTGAAACCAGTCTTCCCCTACACAAATCCATAATATTCTTTGCACAGAGCCAGTGCCCAGGGCAGAAAAACTCCCATCACTAATCCACACTACTCCCTTCCTGGAGAATAGAAAGGAGTGGGGTTACCATGCTCTCAAGGGATGATGAAACCATTGTGGTCTTCTCTATACACCCCAAAAAAACCACCTTTTATCAGGCTGTGTTTTAGGCCAGAGGTCTGCAAAAAGCCATTCACTTAAAAATTAAATAAGAAGCCTTGAATTTTTATTTGCTATCTGTGCTCACAGGAAATTCTAGAGCAGGACATGAGGTCTGCTTTTATGTAGAGGCTCTTTCTTCCTTTCTTCCTTCCTTTCTTCCTTCCTCTCTCTTTCTCTTTCTAAGTTTGTTTTAATTGCATACTTCTTGTACACAGAGATGCATCTTGCATGAGAATTAAAGACAGAAAGAACACTCACTCCATAAAAAGTCTGATCAATACCACTGGGCAGCCAGAGCCAAAACCCTGTCAAAAGTGAGCTGGGAATTCAAAGAAAGTAACAGATGTCATTCAAAACCCCAAGGCGTGACAAAGGGCTGAACCATGCCCTGCCTGGCTGAACAGCCCTGGCAGGATGGGAGCTGTGAGACCAGGGAATTCCTCAGCTTTGGACATCAGGAGGAAGGGAGGGGGAGCAATGGAAACCACACCAGCAACAGGAGGGAGAACTGCAGCCAGCACTGGGAGTTTGATGCTGCTGCAGGAGAAACAGGAGGGATGAGGGCACAACAGTGGGAGTGGGGACAGCAGGGATGTGCAGGGACCAGGGGAGCAGGGGACATCACTCTGCTGGAGCCACAGAGTGGCCACAGCGTGGGGGACAGCAGGAGCCACCAGAAAGGGGATAGCAAAAAGATTTATAGGCACAGCCATAATGAGAGCCAGTTATCCATGACCATCCTAAATCTTGTCAGAGAGAGGATGAGAGGGACCGTCTCCAGCACAGGCTGGAAGATTTAACACCACATTCCCACAGCATCATCACAAAATGAGCCCCCCACGCTGGTGGCCACTCTGTGGGCAGGGGACTGTGCCTCCAGGGCTGGACAGGGCTGAGCCACACCTCAGAGAGGAGGGAGGAAGGTTAAATAACCCCAGAGGCACTGCAAAGAGGCTCAGCATCTCTCCCAAAGCCCCAGGAGGCTCAGGATGCTGCCAGCCCAGTGCAGGATGCACTGAAGGGCTCAGGTCAGGGCTGGCCCTGCCCCGTGGTGACACCAGCAGAACAAATCACACACCCATTCTCCCAAAACAGCACATTTCCAGCCCAAATGCTGCAGTGCTCCTTGTCCCAGCCATGGGAGAGAGGACAGGGCCCCAGAGCAGCATCCAGGTGCTGAGAAGGTGTTTTCCAGGTGTACAAAACCTCTGCCCACGCTCAGAGCTCCTCTGTGTCTGGGTCCCATTGCTGAGTGTGCTGGGGACACACACACGGCTCTGCCTGCTCTCCACACATGCCCAGCTCCCAGCCCAGCCTCAGGTCCTTGCACAGCTCACACAACAGCAGATATGCCCAGTGGGTTCAGCTTTCTCAGCAAGGGTTTGGGGAATGTGAAGTCAGCCAGCAGCAGAGCAAACCCAGCAGCCTCTCCCTGAGCCTGGGGACATGGGTCACTGCCACCTCCCACGGGCAAGGAAGGCTCCAGGCAGGGCCAGGGGAGCACAGGGGGCACAGGAAGAGCAGTCACAGCCCCCACATCCACAGATGGAGCTGCCTGCCTCCCCCTCTGCAACCAAGCAGCCTCATCATCCGTCCCCAAGAGATGAAAGAAATCAGGTAAGCAGTGTCTACAAGCCCATATGGACAGGCTGGGATGCTGCCCAAGCTTCAGCTCAAAAAAAAGTGCACATTTTCTGGTATAAATATTTTGGTTTGCCTCCTCCTCACCAGCCCACGGGCTCCAGCACAGGAAGCACAGCAGCAGCCCTCCTCAGAGCTGAGTCTGGCAAGAGGCTGATCCCCACAGCTACCAATGTGTGCTGCAACAAAAGCCCACACACATTGACCTGGCTGCCCACGCGCCTCCCAGGCATTGCCACGGAGGAGAGAAGCTTCTGGCAGAGTGGAGCCAGGCTTTCAGTCCCTGGAAGATGCTGCTTCCCAAAGAACCTCAGGGACTGCCACACTGAGGACCAAGGAGATGCCTTGTGACACCATCCAGTTGTCATGGAGCTCTTTGGTACCTTTTGTTCCTGTCATCTCCCATGACAGAAAAGTGCTGATTCCTTTCCTGTTAGCAGCCTAGTATCACTGAATGGTTTGGGCTGGAAGTCCCATGTCATTTCATCCCCCTGCCCTAGGCAGGGACACCTTTGACTATCCCAGGGTGTTCTAAGCCCTGATCAACCATGGACACTGCCACAGCTTCTCTGGGCACCCTGTGCCAGGTTCTCACACTTCCTCATACCTAATCTCTAGAAATGCTTGCTCTGAAATTCAAACAGTGGCTGTAAAGCAATGGGGAATCTTTCTACCCTCTCACAGCACTCCCAACATGAGCCCTTCCATCAGCAGTGGAGATCTCCCCAGGACACATCCCCTCTGCTGTGGGTCCTGTCCTTACCCCACACATCCCCCAGCCCACCAGGAGCTACCCCATTTTCCAGTTCTTCCTCTTTTCTCCCACAGTACAACGGGAGAAGCTCTCAGTCACCAGAGCTGCTCTCAGTCACCGGAGCTGCTTTCTGTCATGGCAAGAGCAGCATCTGAACAGCAATAGGCAGGAGCAGGTAGGGAAGACAGGGATGTCTTTTTTTTAACCACCAGAGCATCTGTGGCCATGTCTCACCAGTGCTGAAAACAAAGAGAACCAAGCTGGCACATTCCCACAGAACAATAGTGACTAAATCCAGGTGAAGTCCCAAAAATTACTCCAAAGGCTTGGGGAAATATGATGGGAAATTGGTGGTGTGAAAATGTGTTCAATTGATTAAACAGGAATGGGGAGGAAATCCATCAGGGCTTTTCTTCACTAAGTCCTCTTGGAACAAGAATAAGAGAGGGAAGGAGAATTTGTCAAATAAGAGTATTAAAAGTAGTTTCTCACCAGTGTACACTCTATTTTAATTCTTGAGAACTGAGTTGAAGTCCTGCCTAGGCCAGCCTTGGCTGTGAATGCAGCTGGACAGACCCAATCCCTCAGCCTGCCCCAGGCACAGACTGGGAGCAGCTCTCAAGGTTCTGGTTTGCTCTCAGGCATCCAGAGCAGGACAGTTACAGTAATTTCACAACTATAAGGCAC
>VRYO01000570.1:2856653-2871298 GCA_009812075.1 Sialia sialis
AATCGTGAAATTACTGTAACCTGCAACACTCAGGCAGTGCCTCCCTGTGTGTGTGCTCCACAGCCATACACCCAAAGCACAACCTGAGCTCGGGATCTGCACTTACCTGGGCAAACATTTGTTTTGTGCTCTAACAGCAAGGTGAGTGTGCTATTCCCCTGTGTAAACATCAGCTCCTCAGACATAAGCACTTCTGAGCTGTGCTGCACTCCTCTCTTGAAACAGCCACTTTCTAGGTGAAATCCGCTGCATTCTCCTGTGTCAACAGAGTCGGTGCTCAGGGCTGTCCTGAGCTCCTCTGAAATGGATCTTTTCTTGGACAGGAGCAGTCTGAGGGTGTTTATTTATCCATTTTTAGATGCACTCTGTTCCTTGGGCCACCTCAGTAGATGGGTCTGCAAGGCAAGAGCAGGAGAAAAGGATGATCAACAGCACAGACACAGAAGAAAAAGGGCTAAAACACACTGGGTTTATCCTCCCAGACGAACATGGTACCTGTTTTGAAAGACAAAGGCAAAGGGATTAAAGTGGCTTCCCCCCTCTGGGCTTAGTGCTGGTGCTCCCTGGGAGATGGTGACCAAAGCAGGAACATGTGGGGAGTGAGAGAACCCAAAAACAGCCAAAAGTGAGTCCTGGAGATAGGAAGAATGAGGCTGGAGGGAAGGCTTCAGCAGAGCTCCCTGCAGGGCAGGATTGTGATACATCCCAGTGTCTCATTTGTGACCTGGTGCTGGTGGATCTGGAGCTGATCTGGGACCAGCAGGAGCAGATGGAGCTGCCCAGCCCAGCAGCCAGCCTGGGACAGCCTGGAGCCCTCTGGGAGGGGAATGAGGAGCACAAGATGCAGGTCTCAGGCTCAGGAGCCTGGGGCTAGGAGCAGCTGTGTGCCCTGCCCAGCAAGGGCTCACCCATGGGGAAGGGCCAAGGAAAAAATAATCTGAGTCAATGAGTCCAGGAAAGCTTTGATACACTCAGAGTGTGGCAGAACACCTGAGGAAAAAGATGTCATGGGATCTAAATGTCTTCTTAGACACTCAGGAAATCCCTTCAGCCTCAGCAGATGGTGGCACCACACAAGCCCCAAGCTGCTGTTGTTTTCACTGCAAAAAAAACTTTGTCATGACTTTTCCCCGTGGTTTTAGGCTCCTGTCTGGACCTGTTTGGTGATGTGTGGGTGAGCTATCATCATCCAGCCCACCCTGGATGCTCATTTGGATTGCTCAGCCATTCTGAGCTGCCTGCACTGGTCTGGGACAGGACTGATGGTCCCATATCTCTGCTGTTCCTGTTGGGATTTAAATGCACAGAGTGCTGAAATGAGCCCACATCAAAGATCTGGACTAGGAAGGAGAAATCTCCTGTACCTCCTATAGCACCTAACTCAACCCATGCCACAGCATGGGACACTGTCTTCTCTCTATTGGTAGGGAAGCCAAGGCAAGAAAAGTAAAATTATTTGCCCAGGATCACTCATCAGAAGGCTCTGCACATTCAGGAGGGCTCAGAAGGAGCAGAGAAGGGCACCTGAGTGAGCTGGTGAATGGAGGACACATGGTATAAAAGCATTGTAGAAGAACAGAGCTTGCTCAGCCTTGATAAAGCAAACTGGCAGTGATGTGATTTTTTTCTCTATAAATACACCTAGAGGCCAAACACCAGGGAGGGGGGGAAAGCTATTTAAGCTGAAGGACGATGGTGGCACATGAAAAACATCCATATTTATGTCTGAGGAAGTGAAAGAGCAGGTTATGGGGAGAGGGAAGGGAGCAATGAATGGCCTGAAGGGTAGACAGAGGAGATCCAGGCAGGAGCTGCCTCTCCCCCAGAAGCATTCCTGTAGGATCAGTGCAGAGCTCAGGGTCCTCACCCTTCCTGCAGGGTTAGACAAGCTTTGGCACCAAGTGGGAGAAGGGAGGGGGAGCCGGAGCAGGGTTATGGAGCAGAGGAAGAAATGTTCAGTCCTGGGTGCTCAGGAGCACTGGGGAAGAAGCTGAGTGCCAAACTGCTCCTCAGTTTTTGAAAACAGGTGCCTGGAGCCACAGAGAAGCTGATGCTTCATCCTCTCATCCCCCAGGCTTTCCACACACACTTGGTGGTGCTGGGAGGATTCCTTACACCCCTGGGCTGTGCACAGGCCAGCAAGGGGTACAGATCCCAAAAAAAATGTCACCAGCACACCCTGTGCTCTGCTGTCCTCTTGGCTCAGAAGCAGAGCCAGACATTGCTATCTCAACCCTGCTTCTAGGAGCAAGCTGGGATTTCCATACCCATTAAAAACAAGGCTTTGTTATTAGCCCCGTGAATTATTTATCCTGTCATAATTAATGCAGCACCGTTAAGGGCCGTGGCAGAGCTCCCCAGCTCTGCTGTCAGCAAACACCACTGCAGCCCTGCTCAGGCATTAAATATGCATGGGGGCTGATAGATGGCTCCAGCACGCTGATCACTGCCAGGCTGTCCAACAAAGTGCCCTGAGCATGGACACTTCCCTGGGGAATGTGTGTGATGAGCCGGAGGTGGCAGGGGAGGGAGCACAGCCTCAAACCCTCCTTGCAGCTCTCCCCATCCCTGCTCTCACCACTGAGCGCAGACACCTTCCTGGGGGTGGTATCTGAGCCTTCCTCAGATAAATCTCTCCCTTCAGGCTCTGCATTTGTCTGGCCCGCCCTGCTCTCAGGTTTGAACCCCTCCAAGTCCTCCTTGCTTTTCAGAGATGCCAGCTGGGCTCCATGGACACTGACCCCAGAGGAAGATGCCCACTCTGCCTCCCAGGACCATGAGGAGAAGGGTGGATTCTTCTGCCTTGAGTGGCTTCACAGGTTTTAATCAAATGCCTGCAAAGATGGGGAGTAGCTTGCCTAATTAATAAAACAAGAGGAAATCAACAGCTGCCACGAAGCTGCTGAACTCTTTCCTCATTGCTCAGACCAGCCCTTAAGAAGTAAAGCAATTCCAGAGTATGAGGCTTTCTCAAACTCAGCAGGCTTTCAGGCAGAGAGCTGTGCTGGGACCCTGGGGACCTGTCCCCGCACAGGGCCTCTGTGACAAACCCACTGGCCACCAGATTGGTAAAAACAAATCAAATCCAGGCTAGAGGAACAAGTCAAGCTGCCAGGGATCAACATCTGGATGTTGTCACTCCTTTAACTTCCCTCTGGGTCCTCCAGGACACTCTGTACCTCAGCACCCCAGTGCTGCTTGTTTTACACCTTTTCCAAAACTCCCACTCCTCATAATGGCAGTGGCAGGGTCCAGAGAAAAGCTAGTTTCAATTGCAGCTAAGTTGATTTAAATCCAGTATATGAATACAGAGCACATAGATTTGAACAAGAGATTGTAAGAGCAGCATTTTTGCAGCTTGGCTCCATGAAATTGCTCTAAGCAGCCTTTCCCTGGCTGTGGTGGTGCCTGAGAAAGGATTATTCCAAAACATGCAATGAACTGACTCTGCCAGGGAGGTCTGAACCCATGGCATGAGTGGAGCTGCTCTCATCCCACCACTCAGGGGGTTTAAAACAAGGAGAGGAAAAAGGAAGCATTAAAAGTTATTGTGTGGGTTAATCCTGGCCCAGCACTTAAAATGACCCTTCTCTCATCTGATGTTTCTCTTATTTGAAGATCTTTCTGGCTCCAACATCTATTTCTCTGTCAACAGCCCTCAGTGCATCTCTCTTGCTATCTTTAGGCTCAGTTTATTGATCCCTCATTCCTATCTATCCATCTCATTCTTTTGTGCTTATTCCTGCCTGCCACTCGATTTACTGCAGGACACCTGTCCTGGTTTACAATGTGCAGCTCACTTCAGCCCCTTTTTTCCACATTTCCCCTTCCCTGGTGAGGAGGGACATGGGGCAGGGAGCTGCTGGGCAGCCTGCAGTGCCCACCCAGCTGGGAGATGAGCAGCCTGGCAGACAAAGCTGCTTTTTTGTCCAGAAGCAAACCCCTTTCAGCAGGGTTGGAACATCCCCTCGACCGCTCCTGCGAGGGAGTTAAATATAAACCAGGCACAGGAGCTGTGGTGTCAGACCTTCTGCCCTGCCCCTCCTGCTGTGGCACACCTTATCTGAGGAGATTAGTCAGAACTCTGTCCTAAAGCTGCCTCTGAATCCCAAACACCAGCCATACCCTTGGAGATAAGGGCATCTGTCAGCAGCCTCAGTGGCTGCTGGATCACGGCAGAGCAAGGAACAAGGAGATGAATGGAGGGGGGGAAAAAGGCTGAGAAAAGGGGGAGGATGAAGGTGTGCCCTCAGAGCTGCTCTGGTTTTGTTTTCACCTTTCATGTCTGGAAAGGTGAACTGGGGGAAGAGAGGCCAAGAACAAAGCCCTGTCACTTACCCTGGCTGGTTAACTCATTATCCTTAATGTGTGCCATGCTGTGGCAAGCAGAGCAAGGTGAAGGAGAAGGATTTTCTGTCTCAGAGCAGGGAAATAAAGTCCCTCCCTGCTCAGCAGACAGCCACTTTTCAGAGGGTTGAAGACTGTGCAGGGCTGAGACCCTTCCAAAGGAAAACCCAGCTTTGCTAAGGATGCCTTGCAGCTAAAAACACCCTGCCCTCCAGGCAGAGCCAGACAGGGACACACACAGGGTATGGAACCACCTGCAAAAACAGCTGAGACACCAATGCCTCAGCCTGAATTTTGAGTCAGAAAATCTCAGGGAGTCCCCAAATCCTGAGCTCACCAGGAGTACAACATGGAGCGGAGAAAAAGGCTGAGGGGGGAACGTGCAGCTCCATGAAAATATGACCAAGGGAGCTGCCAAAGCTGGCACCCCTCTCAGTGGGAGCAGACACACCTGTCCTAGTTTGGAGAACAGGTGTCTGCTAAGAAGGGCAGGAGCCTCTCTGAAATGGAGAATGTAAAACCCCTCCCTCCAAATTATTATGATTTTGAAATTAAGGGGCTCTCAGGCAAAGATATGGGAATTAGGAATAACAGTTCTTTACTAGGGAAATTAAAATAGAAATACAGTGCTACAAAGAACAGACCCCAAACCCTGCCAGAGTCAGAATCCAAGCTGACAGCCGTCAGTCAGTCAGGGTGGTGGCAGCAATGCCATTCAATGGTGGCTGCATCCTCCTGCAGTGACAGATGTGCTTCAGTTGGAGCAGTGCTCCTGGACAAGAGGCAGTTTCCCTCTGGAGATCCAGTGATGATGTGGAAAAGTACAATTTTCCTCTGGAGTCCAGGGGAACAAGGGCTGACTTAGTGTCCCAAAACATCTGGTTTTATCCTGGTGAGAAACGTTGGGCTCTTCCCCTGGCTGGAGCATCTCCCAAAGGGATGCAGTAATTTTATCAGTCCCACAGTGGAACTCAATGGCCATGACCAGAAGAGAACTCCCTGCAGGAAGGATGGGTTGTGAAAAGATAAAGAACACTGCCCCACCTGGTTTCAATGGATGTCCCATTAGCAGAATATCTCCCACGGAGATCAGGATCACTGCCTCCACCCTCAACAGATGGTGATAGAATAGATACCTTTTATCACATCCTGTACTGTAACCCAAGACACCACCTCAGAGCAGTCATTTCTAGAAAAGCTTGGGGGTTTGCACTGACCTGTAGGATATTATCCACGAGGTCACAGCACTGCAGGTGTGTCCTGAGTCACAAATTCCTTGTGCAGTCGAAATCTCCAGGCTGAACTCATGGCCCAAAGCAGCTAAGGGGCAGAAAACCTGCTCTCTCCATTTCTCTGCCTGAACCACCACAATGCCTCTGCATGGGCAAGCAAGAAACAAAGGCACTGATGCAAAAACCATTTTTTGTCCTTCTGACAAAGCCACAAAAGAGAGAGATGAGAAAACAGCCATTCATGGCAGACAGAGGCTGAAGAAGATTCATTCCCCCAGTAAAAACTGTCTCCAGGTTGTAGTGCCAGCAATTCAAATGGAAATTGTTTTTACAGAAAAAGGACAATAACGGGGAGGCTGCAAGGGCACATCCTTGTTTTAGAAGTCCTGTTGAGTTTTTTGGGAAGAAAAGGAGAGAGGGATGGGATGGGATGGGATGGGATGGGATGGGATGGGATGGGATGGATCGTTCAAATTACTCCCCTGCTCTTTGCAAGCTGGTGGCATTTGAAGTTTCCCACAGCCCTGCTTGGGAAGCCTCTGAGTGGCTCCCAGGCACAAAAAGCTAAGGCCAGGATGGGCAATGGTGCCTGGGCTCCATCCTTATCCTTCAGGGATGCTCCAGCCAGGCTGCATAGCCATGGGCACTCACCAGACCCCTCTTTGCATGTCTCCCTGTCCCATCTCCAGCAGCAGCCCTGGTCAGAGGAGCCAGATCTCTCCTCCTCCCTCATCAGCCAGCACACAGCTCATTATTGCTGCACTTTTCCCTTTCTAAGCCTGTGCTGCTGGAGTGGAAGAACCCCACAGCCTCAGGACATGAGTCTCACTTTCCCAGACACATCTCACCTCCAGTGAACTGGTCCCAGCAGCTCTTCCCTCTCCTGCTGTCCGAGCTCAGCCTGTGTTAAATGTTGTCAGAAGTCATCTCCAGCTTTCCTGTGCAAGTGCAGCTCCCACAGGGAGGGGAAGTCCTTCCAGAATTCCCCAAAAGCGGAATTCCCTCTTGTCTGACCCAACTGCTGCAGAAACAACCTGCAACCTCACCTGTGCAGACCAGGAGCACAGAAATGTGTGGCTTTGTAACAGGGCCCAGGAGAAAGCTGGAATGAGAACAGGAACAGAGGAAAGAGGCACAGACACATCCCCCTCCAGCACTTTGTGGTTGCAGGGATTTCTCCTTGAAGATTTGGCTGAAAAGCTGCTCGAACATGGGCCACAGCTGGTTTGTGACCACCAGGGGACATGGGGACAGACTTGGGGGACAGGGAAGGGAAGGGAAGGGAAGGGAAGGGAAGGGAAGGGAAGGGAAGGGAAGGGAAGGGAAGGGAAGGGAAGGGAAGGGAAGGGAAGGGAAGGGAAGGGAAGGGAAGGGAAGGGAAGGGAAGTTCCTCAGCCTTAATTAGCCTCATCAAACATTCATCTGGTAATTCCTCTGAATTTGCACAGAACATTAGCAGCAGCAATACTACTCATTTGCTGCACAGCAAAGCCATGAGCTGCCAGGGCAGCAGCAGTGCAGAACAGCTGTGCAGGAGCCAGGGGATGAGTCCAGTGGGTCAGGGCACACAACTCCAGCAGCAGCTGGGGGTCACTGGAGCACCCTCCAGCCCAGCCAGAGCTGGGTTTGGAGGTGGCAGCTGAGAAATTTTCTGGGCTCAGGAGACAGCACAACCTGTGCTGGTGTGCAGGTGGGAAATGCCTCAGCCTGAGGTCTGCCAGCAGCAGAGCTTCACCATCCTTGTGCAAGGCTGAGGGAAAAGGAGGAACAGCCTCCATGCAAACTGGTCTGTCAGTCTGAGCTCTCCCAGAAGCACAAGCTCTCTGTGTCTGACAGAAAGCAATCAAGCCAAGGCCAGCTTACAGGGAACCTTTGCCATTGCTTTGCAGCAGAAGGATTTCCATAAACTGCTGGTTTGGTTGTTTTTTTCATGAGACATTTTGTCTCAATTTGTCTTTCCCTAAAGGTCATTCTTACAGACAGCAGCCCACTGGCTCCCATCAGTCAGAGGCTCTGACAAACCAGAAGATCTGTCACACCACTTTTTGCCTCCCAGCCACATTCAAGGTTTTACATTCAACGTTTTTAATTCCCCTAATGGAGTTTTTCCTTCAGGGCTAGCACACTATCAGAAACCAGGGAGCACCAGCACAAGGCAGAGCTTGGCACGGGAGAAGTAAACCTTACAATCCACATTACTGCCAGGGAAATGCAGGTAGGCGCAGCAGGAAAGCTTTAGGTGATGGAACAGAACCACCCCAAATTTAGGAACATCCAGATAATGGTGAGCAGCAAAGAGGAGTCAGACTCTGTGTCCCAGGTGAGCAGGCAGGGGAAAACACCAGGAGATGGCCAAGCTTTGTCTGGAGCAGGATAACAGTGTTAGTATTTCTCGTGCCTGTGCCCCCCGGAAGAGACACGAGCACACCGTGAGTTCTTTGCGACAAAAGTCCCTTTATTGTTCAAAACAGACCTTTTATAACTTCTTAAATTTATCTCTCTGTGCTCCTGTGATTGGTCCAAAGTTTCTTTGTCCATTCCCTTTTTGCCCCTGTTTGGCTTCCTGCAGCCGGGCCAGGGATCCATCAGGACGATCCCTGAATCTTCTGGAAATTTTCCCCTGGTGAGCTCAAACCTTCCCCGACTTGGCACAGCTTATGCTGTGACAGCAGGACATGTCCCTGTATCACTGCTGGTCAGGGGGTGGGGGTCTTCCTCCAGCCCTGAAAATGGCAAAGAAACTCCACAAGAAACTTGTTCTGCTCCTGCCAGTCCTTCTGGAGAGCAGCAGCCAAGCAGGGGCTGCAGCTGGATGACCAAAAACCATGCACGTGGCAGCAGCAGCTCCAAAAAGAGTTGTGTCAGCACCCAGCATTAAGTGTAATCATTTACACTTCCTTTTGTTGAGGCACTGGAAGGCAGCCATGTGTGCCTGGGCTCACAGATTTATTTCACCGAGGGTGTGAAGCGTGGCTCTGGGATAGCAGGACAGCAACCTGGACCTGGGGAGCAGAGACCTGTAGGAGGGACAGTGGTCTCACAGTTGTTCAAAACAATCATATAAATAAATTATTTAAAAGCTGAGGCAGGGTGAACCCCCTAAAGCCCCAGAATAAGCTGCAGAAGCAGCATTATGAGCCTGAGCCTTGAAGATGTGGGCAGAGACAGTGTGGGACCCCCACATCTCAGGGATGGCAACTTGTGAGCTGATCAGAATCCCCCTGAGGAGCTGGAGGAGCCCAGGACAGGAGCTGTCCTGTGGATGTGCAAGGGAGCAGATTTAGTCAACTCAGATGCCACATGAACTTGCAGAAGAGTGAAAAGTGAGATGGGCAGGAAGCCTGTTGAAAACCACATAAAGCCTGTCCCAAGAGGATCCCAAGAGGAAGAAAACACCCCCATGGTGAATGACACAGTGCTCCTGGCAGAGCAGAGCAGGGTGAGGGCTTCTGTCCCTTCTGGACCCTGGGGGAGCCCAGGGGCACAGGGAAATCCTGGCTCTGCCTTGCAGAGCAGCTTTAACTGCAGCACTGCTGATGGCTTTTGTTAGGTATTGATTGCACAATCAATAGGCTGTCAGTGTTAGTAGCGTTTTAACTGGACTAATAATAACGACAACCATCCATTGCATTTTTGGTTATACTGCTAAAACTTTTAATTAGGCAAACAAAACGTCTTGGGCTTGGCATAAGACGGTGGATTTGGGTTTTGGTTGATAACACCCCCAGCTGGGCTAACACATCTCTGTCCCACCCTGCCTCCCAGGGGGGATGAGTTCAGGATTTCTGACCACAAGAGAGATTTCAGCCCCACGCCAACCTGATGCAGGGTCCATCCCTGCCTGCTTCACCCCCTGCAGCATTCCCCAGGCTGCTTCTGGGGACAGAGGTGACAGGTGCCATCCTGACAGGCACCAGCCTGACTGCCCCCCAAATTCTGCCCCAGTGTGGGGCTGCTCAGCCCTGGCAAAGCCCCTCTGTGTGCCCAGCACAGCTTTACCTTCTCAGTCCATGAAGATACAGAGGAGATTGGCCAACCAGCACAGAGCTGGTCAGCCCCAGGTCCCTCAGCAGCAGAGACTTCATCCAACTTCCCCCAGCAGCCCAAATTAAAAAAGCCAGGCATTTCTCCATCTCCTCTGCATGCCTTCCCTTGCAACTCCTCTGACCCCCTGTCCCAGTGACTGGCAGCATCTCAGGGCTTCCAGCCTGTACTCACAGCCCACCCAAGGTAACAGCTCACCACAGCATGCTCACTTTTAATTTGCTTATCCAAGCAATAAAGCAGAAATGAGGAATGGCAGCTAATTAAAATTATCAATTTATCCGGCATTCAAAACTACCCAGACCAAGTCAGGGTGAAGAAGGAGGGATGAAGAGCCTGGAAAAGAACAGGGGAGCAAGACTGCAGTGCTGCAGTGAAGTCTATCCTTGCTCCCTATGATTCCTACATGGGGAAGATTCCTCTGCTTTAACAACCCTCTCCTACCAGGCACCATCCCTAAGACTCTGGGTCTTTTCTTCACCAGAGAAATCTCCAAGATTCCCATTCCCTCAGCTCCATCTGAATCCTTGTTTGATTTGCCCCACGTATTTTTAAGGCTGGCTGACAGCAGGCAGACAAGCGCACAGAAATAGGGGGGAACACAGTCAGGATGTGATTCTGCACTGAGGCTCTCAAAGGTCACCGCTTTAAGAGCCCTCTGACCTTCACATCAGCAGAGCAGCACACGGGAAATGTTTGTCTGTGTGACTCAGGGACGTGCAGGACTCACAGGGTGACTGGGGCCACAAAATCCAGACGAATTCCAGCTCACCTGCTCTGCGCACGCTGCACAAGATGGCTTTTAAAACCAAATTCAGTGTCTGTCACTCACAGGGGAATGGGAGTGGGAAAGGTGGGGGATATCAGCAGGGTCTCAGGGTCTGCTCTGGCCAGGTGTCTTTAGCAGAGAGTTGATGGGAATGGATTCAAACTGAGAACGGGCTTAGATCAGCTATTAGCAAGGATTTTTTTCTGTGAGGGTGGTGAGGCACTGGCACCAGAGAAGATGTGGATGCCCCATTGCTGGAAGTGCTGAACTCCAGGCTGGATGGAGCTCTGAGCAGCCTGGTCCAAGGGAAGGTGTCCCTGTATACAACAGCAGGGCTGGAACCAGATAACCTTTTAGGCCATTCTACAGTTGTATGAAGAGGAAGATGCTCATGACAAGACAGGAGCTGTGCTTGCCTGAGCCTGGCCACCATGGGCCTGTCTGGAGGGGAAGGTGGCTGCTGAATCCTCACGTCCCACAAGGGTAAAACCTTTGCATTTCAAGAGAAGAGCCAAGTGAGGACCATCCAGACAGTGCTGTGCCAGAGACAGAGCTGGGGACAGACTCAGAAGTATCCCCAGCCACTCGTGAGGTAAGAAACTGTCACTCTATTCTTGCTCTTCATTGCTCTTCATTGTCTCCCCATCCCTCTGTGTTGCATGGCTACCAACAGCTGTCCTCATGGGATCATAAAAGAGCCAAAACTCTGGCTGAAAGCTTGCTCCCTGTCCCTCTGACCCCACACAGCAAGCAGATGCCACCATGGCCTGGAGTACTGGAGTACAAAGGGAGCAGAGCCACAAGTGCATCATCCGCATCTGGGCACTTAGAAACAAGGAGGAACGGCAGGAAAGCACTTCTGCTCTCAATATGCTCCAAAAGCTTCTCAGGGAAGTGGTAAAGTGATAAAGTACCTTCTGGCTGCCCTGGCAGCCTCCTCAGCGAGGTTTGCACCCACATCTGGGTATGGACCCTGGGGGGATCTCCCACCTCTGCCTGGTGTTATCGATGCTTCCCCTGAGCTCTCTGGGGACTGCAGGCACAGCTCAGGCTCCTGCTCTGCTCCCTTTCCTGCCTTCCCCAGCGAGCAGCCTGCTCCACCCAAGCCTCTGCAGACCATCCTGCCCTGCCAAGCAGCCAGGCAGCTCTTCCCAGAGCACAGCCAGACACAGAGAGGGCCAGTGGCCACTCCACAGCCCCCCTGCCCCCATCCCACCCCACATCTGGGCATCACAGCACTGGAGGAGATCAAAGATCCTGCTACAACTGCAGGTAATCCAGCCAGGCAAGCAGGCAGAGGGATTCACTCTCTGTGACAGACTTTATCTGGCTCCAAGAAGGATAAACCTAAATCCTCTCCTGTATTTCCACTCCACTCTCCAGTCCAGAAGATGTAATGTGACATGTGGCCAGGAACAAAAGGCAACATTTAGGAACAAGCGGGGCTGCACTGAGGAGTGCACCAGGGAGAGCCCCATGATGGGACAGAGAAGCTTTCACCCTCAGAAGCCCCAAACTGATGGGTCAAGGGGAGAAGGGCAGCTGGGAAGGCATCCCAGGATCTTCCATTCCATCCCTCCAAGAGAGGTGCTTGGGATGGCTTCACCTCCACTCACCCATCACCCTGAGCTGCTGTCATGGCAACCCATGCTTGGATTCAGGGAGGAACAGGTACTTCTGCTTGTTTACCCGAGAAGGAGGCAGCATCCTGGTGTTTGGAACAGGAGAGAAGGAGGGGAGTGAGCCAGCAGCCAGCACGGGAGCTCACAGACAGGCTGGGCTGGACCTGCATGGTGTGCAGCTCTGCAGCCTCCTGCCACCCACAAGAGGGTGCAGCCTTCATCCATTGCAGTGATGCTGCTCGTGGCTGGGAGATGTGCTCGTGGGGATGGTGACAGTCCCCACACCACTGGGACCACACATGAAGATGGGGTGATAGAGGGCTTTGGTTGAACAGGACAAAACTGGGACATGCTGGGTGCTCAGCACCAACCTTGCCCTCCAAAGGGGGGACCACACCTCAGGAAGATCCTCTATTTCTCACCAGAGGCTGCAAAGAAAACAGAGATTGGCCAGCACCAGCAGTGCTCTGGCAGCAGCTCCTGCCTTCTCCAGCCCTTTCCCAAGGGCAGCCCCAGCCATGGCACATCCAGCACCACCCGTGGGCCAGGAGAACAGGCTGAGTGCACAGCCCTTCCTTTGGAACCTCACTCCTACCTGCAGGAGAAGCAGGCAGTGCTTTGATTTCAGGATCCAAAGGAGCCTGAGCAAGATATTTCCTCCTCCAGCAAACAGCTGCATGGGAGCTGTGACCTTCTACACCACCTCCACATGCCAGCCCCTTGAGAACGGCTGGAATCTCGCTTGCTGCAGCCCTCTGCATTTAGTGCCTCACTCCTGGGAAGGCAGCACCAGCCCCAGCAGCAGTCCTGGTTCCCCTGTGTGCAGAGGAGGCAGGAGCTGGAGGAAGAAAAGCTGTCTAGGAGCTCTGAACGAGGCCCATGCGGGAGAGTTTGGAGTTGCCCCCAAACTCTCCTGATGTTCGAGAGATTTGGGTCCAACCAGCCCATAGGAGAGACACAGAGTGGTCAGGACATCAGAGCAAGATTGGAGCTCACCCCTGTGCTTCACACATTCCCCTGGCACACAGATCTCACCAGGTTGAGCCTGCTGTGCCTCAGGCTTCATTCCAGACCCCAGGCTCAGATCCAGACCCTCTCTGCAGCCCCTAAATCCACTGGTCCAAACTCACATGAATCTTTTGTGCAGCTTGCTGACCTCACTTAGCTCTGGAGAATGGGCAAAGCCAGGTTGTCTCCTGTGCTGCAGCCCTGTTGCCCACAGCCTCAGCAGAGGTTATTTTGGGCCTTGCTCACTACCACCAAAATGGCCTGCTCATGGATACCTCACGAAAAACAAGAAGCAGGCAGGTGGGAGGCAGCAGTTATCCCTGTTGTGTCCTGGCAGGCTCTCTCCATTTTCCCCAGCTGTGAAATGGGTACTTGCACTTCCCAGAGGTCGATGAGAGCTTTTTCTGGGTATCATCCAGGGACAATCATTTCATTCCTGGAAGCGATGCTCACAGGGGGGGAAATCCAGAATGGCACAGTCACAGCTGATTCACCTGAGCATCCCAGGCCTTCTCCTGCAGCTCTGGTACAGGCAGGCCAGGTCTGAAGATGCATCCTTTGATAGCAGAAAACATCTGTTGCAGATGTCAGGGGCCTTCCCTGGTCTGATGGGTGGCTGCCTGGCGATGTACATGTTTCCTCCTGGCATGACCTCTCCCAAAATCAATATATTTGCTCCATATTTGATGTCTCCCATCCACAACACACAGTTGAGAAAATCCCCTGTGCAACAGAAGCTATCTTTGGAGAGAGCTAAAAGAAGGAAATGATTAATAATACATGGACGAGGAAGCTCAGTACATTGTGGCACATGGGCACGTCTCTGCAGGGTGCTGAGCAGACCCTCACAGTGGGATTTTCCTCTTGGATGCCTTTGGCAGCTCCCTGCTCCCCATCTCCAGGAGAGCCTTAGGGAAACCACCTGTAAAATGGGCAGAGCTGGATCTGCTGAGCCCCATGCCCGCTCTGCCGGGAATTTCGGCAGCCTGCGAGTGCAGCTGTGCCACTGCGTGTGCTTCCCGCCAACATCTGCCTGTCCTGCTCGCTGAAAAAAATCATGGAGCTGCTGCTAATTTCATTAGCGGGCCCGTCAAGCGGTTCATCAATCCATGATTTCCTGGCTTGCCGCCTTGAGGAAACAAGCGGGATCTGCTCTGAATTCACAAAGCCATCCCCTGGGGTCATTTGTCTGAAGGCTTAAAATTTCCCGAGTGCATTATTATCTGGGATTAAAACTGGGGGAGGGAGGGGGTTTGATTGGTTTGTCTCCCCATTCCCGGGAGCAGTGCAGATCCCGGAGCCTCGCCAGCAGCTCCCGACCCGCGGCAGCCGCTGCTCCGTGCGGGGCGCGGATGAAGCGCAGCCCGGGGCGCGGGTCGGGGCGCAGCTGCGGAGCGGCGAGCGGTGGAAGGGACATCGGAAAACACTCGTGGTGGCCTTGCCAAAGGCTGGGCTCTCCGCCCCGACGGGCTGCGAGCCCCGCACCGAGGGTCCTGCATGCAGGGTCCCGCACAGACGGTCCCGCCGTGATGGTGCTCCTGCCCGCAAGGAGAGTCCCGCACAGAGTCCTCTCTCCCGCCCGGACATGTCACATGAGGGTCCCCTCCTCTCTCACGGAGATGT
>VRYO01000570.1:2872298-2884310 GCA_009812075.1 Sialia sialis
GGGGGATGCGGAGAATGGGTGATGCGGGAGGACGGGCAGTTCAGGGCGGGTTCTGCAAAGAGCCGGCTGCAAATCCGTGATGGATACTCCCAGGAAAGGGGGAATCTCGGAGCCACGAGTAATGCAATTATAAGGAGTAGCAGACGCGCAACTACGTCAACTTCAGCCAAGAGCATCTTGATCATAAAAGGAAAAAAAACATCAAATCCAGAAGAGCTACAGTTTAATTCAGAGATGACGAAAAAACTTTTATTTTTACTCCAACTTCTAATTTTGGTAATGTAAACGTTCCTACCCCCACAATCCCAAAAAACAAGGCCATTATTTTAAAATGAAAAACATTCACATGAAATGCAGAGAGGCAGTTTTAGATTGGAGGGAAGGAAAGAACAAAGGAAATACGCTCAGTTTTCCACTATGAACCCTTCTGGATTGATATTTTCCCATGTTTCCTCCCATCATTTTAGCCAAACTCTTGGCTCAATTTGAACCAGAACATGAACTCTCTTCTCCACCAAATATTCCCCTGCTTGGAAACCACCCAAGCCCACCCCATGTGGGCTCACAGGCAGAGAACCAAGAAATGAGATGTCATCCTCCAGTCTCATCCCCTGCCCTGTGCCCTGAGGCGTGGGTGACACTGCTGCTTGCAGGGGTTTGGGGGCTGTTCCTGCACTCTCCCCCTCCCCATCTCACACCACGGAGCCCCCAGGGCTGCAGCACAGCCCGGCAGAGCTTTGCTGGCACCCGCAGTGGTGCCACGTTTCCACCCTCACACGTGTCCCGGTGGCTCTGCCACTCATCTCTTCTCCAGAAGGCAGGGGACTTTCCAGCCTGCAAAGCCCCAAAACTCCCACTGAGAACAAGAAAACCCCCTGCCTAAGAAAATAAATGTGTTCTGCACTCTCTCTGAGCTACCCACAGCAAAGCAAATACGGGCACAGTTGGCTCCCACCATGGCTTTGTTCCTTAAAAACATGTGATTTCAGTGAAATCTCTCCTGGCACATGTGGCTGTCATTAGATAGAGGAGAGAGACACTCTCTGTCTGACTCCTGCTCGTAGCACCTCTGCATTGCACTTGTCATGTGAGACAGCCACAGCCCAAACGGGAATCACGCTGCTTCCACAGCAGGAGGCTTGGAACGCTGTCCCCAGGAAGGTGCAGTGCTCAGGGCACCAAACCACCTGCACCAGGTGCTCCCCGACAGCACCAAATGACAGGAGCGAGAGGCTGGCAGGAGGCAGGGCAGTGGCCAGGGCAGTGACAGTGACCCAGACAAGCCTCTCTGTTTGCAGAGGCACAGTTTGGCTTTCTTGGCTGAGTTTTGTGGGTAAAGAGTTTCTGGGTGCAGACTGGGCAGTGTTTGCAGACACTCAGTGCAAACTGATTTAACTCCTGAAATGAGCTATAAGGGCTGATCCCAAAAGGCAGTGAAAAAGTGACAGGTCAGAGGGGGAGCAGGGACAATCCCCTGATTTGGAGCCACCTCAGGAGCTGCCATCCAGGCAGTGCCAGCAGCAGGAGCTGAGAAAAGGCCCTGGCAAGGCAGCCACAGAGTCTGCCTGTGAAACAGCAAATGTGCCTCAACACACGGTCAGACATGATCCAGCTGACTCTGCTCCCCCTCACCACATCCCACCAGGTGAAGCTTTCTCCTCATCCTCAAACAGACTGTCTGAGCTATCAGAGAAGAAATCCTCCAGCTCCTCCTGCCTCATCTTGGACTCCAGAGCACTAATGCGCTGCTTGAGCTTCATCTGGGCGTCATTGTACTCAGCCAGGAGCCGGCCAAAGCGGGTGTGCAGCGTGTCCAGGCTCAGGGCCACCCTGTCCAGCCTCTCCTCCATGCTCTTCCCTTCTGCGCTTTCCTCTGCAGCTGACTCATCCAGCAGCCCTTCCTTGATCAGGATCTCCCTGCCACGCTCCTCCAAGATCCTTTTGGCATCAGGGTACTCCGTGACCGCTTCCATGAGATCTTCCTTGGACAGGCAGAAGAGATCAGAGTAGCCCAAGCTGCGGATGTTGGCTGTGCGCCTGTTGCCCATTTTGCTGCCTTTGATGTTGAGGATGCTGATCTCACCAAAGCAGCCCCCTGCCGTGAGCAAAGCATACTGTGTCACCCCATCCTCCGCCACCACGGCCAGCTTGCCCTCCTTGATGATGTACATCTCCTTGCCAATGTCCCCTTTCCTGCACACGTAATCCCCCGGGCTGAACACCTGAGGGCGAAGCTTCAGCACCAGCTCCACCAGCAGCCCTGCCTCGCAGTTCTGGAAAATCCTCACCTTCTTCAGTGTCTCCAGGTGAACGTTGATGGCAATCTCTGCCCTTAACTTATCAGGGAGGTTCTTGAGGACCTCCCGTTCGTCCACTGCCTTCTTGTTGGTCCACAGGTAGTCGAACCACTTGATGACTTTGGTTTCCAGGTCTTTGCTCACCTTGCGGAACTGCATGTAGTGTTTGACGGCGTCGATTCTGGCCTGGAACTCCGCCCTGGTGGCGTTCATGTTGGATATCATGGAGCCCACGTTCCCCACAATGGTGGCGAAGATGAGGACGCCGATGAGGAAGTCGAAGATGACGAAGAGGTACTCTTCATCCCGCACAGGGGGAGGCGTCTCCCCGATGGTGGTCAGCGTCAGTGTGGACCAGTAAAGGCAGTAGATGTACTCCCGGGTCAGATAGCCGTACTCAGGGTCGGTGACATTGGGATAGACCCAGCTGTCCTCCCCGAAGCCTATGGCCTTGGAGATGGCGTAGTAGATGCAGGCGTTCCAGTGGATGATGACCAGGATGTAAAGAACCAAGTTGCAGATGCGGAAGATGTTGGGGTGGCTGGTTCTGGTCTCGGTGCGATCGAAGAACTCAAACATGCGGGAGAAGCGCAGCAGCCTGTTGAAACGCAGCTCGGGGCAGTGCAACCCCACCAGAAAATAGGCCAGGTCTGTGGGCAGGGTGGAGAGAACATCCAGCTTGAACTGGAGCGTGCGGATGTAGTTATCCCGTAACTTCTTCGGGTCCTTAACCAGGAGGCCCTGTTCCAAGAACCCTAAAGAGAAGCAAATTGTATGATTATCTTGGTTTCAGTTTGACTTTTCTGCAGGTTCTGTGAGCACCTGAGCAATAATTGATGGTATGCATAAATACACAGGGTCACCCAAATATTACCAGTTCCTGCTCTACTCAGTTTGTTAGCACTCAAGGCCTTTATCTTGGCAAAAGCCACCCCAAGATATATCTCAGAGATTTAGTCTGTAGCCACGAAGAAAAAGGAACACAAAGGTTTCCATCCTTCAGATCATGAATTATTGCAGTTCTGTCAGCAAATGTACAGCCAAGTGCTGCCTTCCGAGAACATTAAATTCTACCATTTTTCCATGCAGATAATTCATTAGCTGAACCGATGCAAAATCTGAGATACAGACCTTCAACCATGCCCGAATACTAATAGTAATGCAGGTAATTTTGTACAATTATTCAAAGGTGAAGTTGAAAGCTGGGATGATTAATCTTTCACATTGAAACTTGCTCTATTTCTCAGATCTTCTAATTAGATTCTTTCTCCGGAGACTGCTTCGCACTACTGAACGCCAAGGTAGGCAAAACCCTCCTGCTAATGGAACTGTGGATTAGGCCTGTCCCTTGCAGCTCATCCCCACTTTTTAGGGATTAAAGGAAAGCCAGGCTGCTGCTCCTGCTCACCTGTGTGCAGGCGGATCACAGTGTCCCCGAGATACAGAGCATCTGAGATGTAATCTAACACCAGCCACAGCACAAAATAGGTCTTTTGCAGGTCACTGAAGCAAGCCCTGGAGGAAGGTCATCAGACAGGGTGTGAGACCACAAATCTCCACATCTTCTCTAATTGCTACAGCTGATCCTGAGGCACCCAACTCTGCAGCAGAGCTTGGCCACTGGGCACTCCACTTCTAGGAATTAAAACTCCCTGCTCTGAAAAATCTGCCCTCCTTTGATGGAGGTAAAGCAACATCTTGAAACCACTTCCCAAATGACCCTGGAACCATGGCTCTTTCCAGCTGACAGCTGGAATTCACCACTGAGAGTTCACAGTGATAGTGGAGGGTTTCTTTCCTTCCCACCAGCCCCAGAACCACCAGCTTCAGTTTGATCCTGGTTGAGCCCCAACAGCCAAGTGATCAGGAGGGTCAGAGGGGGCAGGAACCCTACAAGAGCTCACCTGGCTACGAGCAAGCACCAGTTGTAGAGGACAGGAGCTGCAATCACAGCCAGCCAGTGGTAATACCAGTCCCCCGCAGGGTCCACCACAAAGAACTGCCACTTCCTCCTGGAAGCAGAGAGAAGAGCCAGAGCTGGCAGTGTGTGTGGAAAACGGGGCTGGAATGAACAATGTGAGCCACATCCTTCATGCCTTGCACCACACTGCCTCAAACACAGCTGCCAGTCTGTACTCCAAAACCAATCCCAGCACTGTCTGAGTTCCTTTTTCCCTAAAACTGAGCTGAGAATGCAGCAGAAGAGCAAACTGTGGGATGGCAAGGCAAAGCAGGTGGCCCACATGACACAGCACCCCAGTGGCAGAGCCAGGAACAGATGTATGGAGGAAGGTGAACAGAAAAGTTCTCGTGAGGTGACTGGACATTGCATCTCCCAGGTGAGGCAGGGCCTGGTGCCAGGCAGATCTGAAGAGAAGATTAATTGGAGCAGGAGGGACAGAGTGCTGCAGATCAGTGGCAGCAGCAGGAGGGGCTGCCCAAGCCCCAGAGCAGTGGCCCTGGGGGCAGCTGGCACAGCAGGGCTGCCTCCTGTGCCTCCTGCAGTCTGCACAGCCCCAGCTCCAGCCTTTGAACTGCTCCCAAGTGTTTGATCCTGCTCATCTTGGGACTCTGAGATAACAAGTGCGTGCTCCAGTTGCCAGATTCACTGGAGGAGCTGGGGAAGAGAAACTCTGTGCCTGGGCTGATAGGCTTATAGCTGGTGGGGCAAAACACCCTCTCCCTCCTCCCCTCCCTGCCAGCTTTTAAACACTCAAAACTCCCTCCAGTGATAGGAAAACAAACAAGCCACTTGCCAACAGATTCCTCATGCCCACCTCATTACTTCTGGCAGCTTCAAAGGCAGAACCCCTGCCTGGAAATCTCCTTTTCCTGGAGCAGGCAGTGCCTGGGGTGTGGGGACTGGCACCCAGCACAAAGCCAGCCCCAGTCCCTCATGTTCACTCTCTGTGCACCCACAGATGAGTGGTGGTCCAGCCTCCCCATTAAAAATGCTTATTTTTAATTAGAAAGTGCAACTTGAACGTTTGTTTTTTGAGAAAGGGACTCTGCTCCCTAGGACATTCAGCACTGCCACAGGGGAAGCTCTGACTCACCTGCAGGCAGCCCAGAGAGCTGTAGCACCCACAACCAATAATATCATAAAAGCTGTTAATGATGTTGGTAATTTCAGCTTTAAATCACCAGTGGTGCCACGACAGGGGGCCAGAATCACTGGTACTACACTGACAGCAGGGCCAGGGCTGGAAAAACAGGGCTCTGGGTTAAGCCAGGAAGAGGGAATAATCATCTGCCTCTTCCCAAAGGCTCATGGCAGCAGCTCACATGTGGGATTACCACACTTGGGGCTCTTCTTACCCTTGGAGCTGAGGACCTAGAAAACTCCAGAAGCTCTCCCTGCATCCCCAGAACCCACTGGCACTGAGCAGCCCTTCCACAGAACACTTCAGCTCTTCTAGTCATCAAGCTCCCCTTAACCCCACAGGGCAGAACAGTATTTTCTTCCATTACTAGTAAAGACCCAGATGCAAGGCTCAGATTTTTTTTCTCCTACAGAAAACAATTATTTCTCGGTGTTTTAATTACCATGTATAATGGTAGGGTCCAGAGTAGTCTGTGAGCTTTGCCCTCTAATTAGCCAGCAGAAGAAAAGCCAGGTTATTGCTTCTCAACAGGAGTGAGAGCTGAGGAGATGAAAGGGCTGGATTTGAAAGAGCCTTTTCAGAAAGCTGCTCTTTGTGGGGGCACAGGCAGCAAACACTCCCTTCATCCTGCAGATGATGAATGAGACTGGCAAACCCCACAGGTCTGTGGCTCCTGGGTGGGATGCTGGGTGGAGTGCTGCATCCCTTGGCTTGTGTCCAGCCCCTCATATGCACAAGCTGCAGGTGCATTTTATTGCAGACCCAGGGCTGGCTCCAAAAACAGCCCTAGTGTGGGACTGTAGGAAATTGGGACGTCTGATGTGTTTCTCGGGGCATGGACCAGGAGGGAGAAGACTTCATGGCTGAGGGACAGGCCACCAGGTCCTGTGTGCCAGCAAAGCAGCCCAGCAGAGCCAGGCTGGCTGGAGAGGGCAGGAGGGACCTTCCCACCACTCCATCCCATTTCCTTCTTCCCCATCCTTATCACCATCCCATCCACACACAGCTGATCCCCAGCAAAGGACGGATGGGACCACGGGAAAAGGACCCTACTTTTTGTTTAACTTCTCAGTCTCCTCATCCTCGAGTCCATCACCAGTGCCTGCAGCCACTGTCAGGAGCTCAGGGCCCTGAAAACGCTCCAGGAAGGGGTCTGGTCTCTGCTGCTCCTCGTGCAGGCTCTTGTTGGCCCAGTCCCTGAGCACCAGCACCAGCCGGACTATCCTGGACAGGGGAGAGGAGTTGTTAACAGAGCAAGGACAAAGCAAAAGCTTCAGAGCCATCAAGGGAACTGAGGAGAAAACTAACAGCTCCCTCTCAAGAAAGAGAACTTCTTTTTTACCCCTTGTAGCAATGATGGGGGACCAAAACTACACAAGCAGTAGAGACCACCCTGATAGAGTTCCACAGCTCTGACAGCCCTGCTGTCATTCCCACGGGAATATGAGGAATCCCTGCAGGGAAAGAGCCTCTGAGGCCAGTGGGGGTGAAGCCATCCCCTACCAAAACCCTCTGCACGGGCACTGGGGCACAAAGAGCAGCATTCACAGACACTCATCCCTGCATGCCGTTAATTCCACACAGCAGAAGGGGATCCTGACCCCACAAAAGGCTCACCCCATGCCAGTGGCACACACAGGTACCTGGCTAAGGCTCCCTGGCCTCGGAAAGCGTGGTCAGCCCTCTGCTCCCCATCCAGGCTGGCTCCTCTCTGCAGCTCTGAGGTGGCGTCATCCTGGGCTGAGCAGGTCCTGCAGTGGGAAAAAAGTGGGGATCACACCCACACTGTGCCACCATGGCGCTGCCACAACCAGGCACACTGCAGAAAGCTGGCAGCAGAGTTTGGGCATCCCAGCTCTGCCCATGCCAGACCTTTCCCTCCCCTGGCCACCACAGCCCCGCTGAAGCAGAGCAGGAGCAGCCTGACCTGCTGAGCCCTGTCCCCTCCGTGTCCCCCCTGGGCTGGTGGTTGGCTGGGGACCTCTGCAGACCATTGCTATCCACTGGCATCCTCAGTGTGAGGAGATCACGGGCACACACCCAGGAGCCTGCAAAAAGCACAGAACAGCCACAAGAAAACACACACAGGACACATCACACGGTTCAGACACAGCAATCCAGCACAGCGTGGGAAGAGAGGGTCAAACATCATAGCATGGATGCACACCATGATTTCCATGAGGGGTCCTGCAGGGCATTTTGTTCTCTCCCAGAGATCCCACAGCT
This sequence comes from Sialia sialis, assembly GCA_009812075.1. Classification (NCBI taxonomy): domain Eukaryota; kingdom Metazoa; phylum Chordata; class Aves; order Passeriformes; family Turdidae; genus Sialia; species Sialia sialis. The sequence goes on from VRYO01000570.1 coordinate 2,879,926, forward strand.
GCCTGGGGCCATGAAAGATGCTCTCCTCACCATTCAGACTCCTCTGTGTACAGAGGAACACCTTTTTCCTTCTTTCCCCTGGTTTTGTCTACCTCTCCTTTGCCTTCTGTTGCCTGGCCTTGCCTGTCCCTCCCTTTCCCATTTCTTGCCTTGTGTATTCCTCCTTTTCCCTGCCTTTCCCTGCCCTCCCTTGCCTTGCCTTTCCCATTCCAACCCCTCCTTTACCCTGCTTGTTTTCCCTTCCCTTGCCTTGTCCATCCTAACCCTACTTTGCCTTATCTGCCTCCTCCTCCTTTGCTTTGGGTTGCTTTGCCTGGCCTTTATCTGCTCTCCCTTGCCTTGTCTTTTCTACTTTCCTTCACCTTTCCTTTTCTACCCTCCCTTGCCTTGTCTTTTCTACCTTCCCTTCCCTTTTCTACCCTCTCTTGCCTTTCCTTTTCTAACCTCCCTTGCCTGGCCTTTCTCTGCCCTTCCTTTCCTTGTCTACCCTCCCTTGCCTTGCCTTGCCTTGCCTTGCCTTGCCTTTTCTACCCTCCCTCACCTTTCCTTTTCTACTCCTGCCTTACCTCCCCACACCTCCTTTGCCTTTCCTTTCCTTGCCTACCCCTTCCTTTCCTCCTTCCCCCGCTCCTGCCTTGCCCTGCCTGTCCCTCCTTTCCCCACCTCCCCGGGCCAGCGCTGCCACCCTCGAGTAGCCACCAGCGTCCACTTACGAGCCCGGCGTCCCCCGCAGCCTTGAGGGCTGTGCTGCTGCCTCAGGCGGGCTGGCAGGGCTGGCTGGGCAGCATCCCTGCCCCAGGATCTCCCCGGGCTGCCTGCGGAGCTTTTACAAGGAGGAGGCAGAGCAGAGGTGCCCGGCGGTGGCAGCGGGGACAGCGCACACAGCGCTGTGTCTGTCACCGCCCTGCTCATCCCCTGAGCATCCTCCATGCCCTGAGCGGCTCCTCCAGCGGAGCAGGCTCTGACAGCAGCCAGCCTTGTGCCTGGGGATGAAAGGGGAGGAGGGGAGTGTGCTGCTCGGGGATGCTCCATTTCCCTATGCAGGTGTTCCCTTCTCCCCCCACCCGTCACCTCCTCGGGGCTGGGGGGACCCCAGGAACGCCAGGACAGTGCCCAGCTGGAGAGCACAGCCATCCTGAGCAGCTCTGTGTCCCTGAGTCCCCCTGTGCACCCAGGGACAGCACCCCCAGATGGGCTCAGGTCCTGCCACACCAGGGTTTGCACCTGGATTGCAGCAGGGTTCTGCTCCCACTGCCCTCCCAGCCCCTGCCCTGGGGAAAAGCAGAGATGGTGAGTATTCCCCTGCTTCAGAGGCTGTGCCACAGCCAGGATGGAAAACTGGAAAAAGGAGACTCATTTTAACACCCTCACATCCACTTACCTCTTCTCCTGCTGGCAGAGCAGGGGACCAAAAGTGCTGCTCTGGAGTCTCATCAGAGAGAGCTGCAAAGTGTGAAGGTGATCATGAAATGCACCTTTGACCAATTTCTGCCCTCTTATCTTGCTCAGGAAGTCATTCTAATACCCAGTTAGCTAAAAATCTGCATGCCCAAGGCAATTAGGAGGAGGTCAGTTTTTATCCTCTCCCTCCAGGGTGTGCCCATTTGCAGTGCTGAGGCTGGATCCATCCCTGACGGGCACATGGAGTCCTGCACCTTGTGCAGGGCTGATCTGAAAGCACCAGCACCGGGAGTCTCTTTCATCTTTGCTATCAAAGGTTTACCCTTTACTTTTCCCTTCAAAGCCTCAAATTCCACTTGTTCTGATCTCCCGAGCACCCAGGCAGCAGGGAGTCCAAAGGAAGACACAGAATTTCTCATTTGTGGTTCCTGGGTGAGCACCCAGCAGCACAGGATGTCACCCTGATCTTGTCCCCACATCACAGACTCCAGGTGACAGCTCACCAGGAGCACTGGCAGCAACGTGTCCCCATTCCAACTCTTTTTGCTCCCTGCCTGCAGCTGCCTCCAGAAGGAACATGGGAACTCCAGGAGCTGCTCCCTCGAGCACCATCATGCACAAAACACTTTATTTGCTGTGCAAGTCGTTGTGGTAGTGGCCCTTGGGGACACCCAGCCCTGCCATGTGTGCTGCCTTGGGACAAAGCATCCAGGAGGAGGAGGAGGCAAGGAAGAGAAAAAAAGAAATAAAAGCATCAGACTCCAACAGGGACAGCATTAACCAGAAGCTTTTCTCCTCAAGATTCCCCCTCAGCCAGGGCACCCACGAGCAGGTCACAGTCCTGCTCCCAAGGGAATAAACCTCACCTGTTCCCACTTCCTGGGGCACCAGGATCAGACTCCACAGAAATGAAACATGTCCAGAACACACAGAGTTTATTAAAATATGCATTTTGTGGTCAATGTTTCCAGATTTACACCAGAATTCATGCCTTTCATAGAAATCTTCTCTTCCACAACCTGCCAGTAACTAGCCCATGAAAACACATCCAGTTTGACCACCTCTCCTCCAAACACCTTCAAGCCACACTTTGAAGGTGGTGTGCCCTCCCAAATTTATCCCTTCTCACCCTAAAATACAGCTTAAAATAAACCCCAAACACGAGCTTCCTCCAAAACACGTTAGCACCTCTCAAAGGAGAGAAACCAGACAATTTACCTCATTTTCTGGCACCGCTCACACCCTCTTATATACAACAGTTGTTTAAGTTGTGACCCTGACCACATCCCTGGGCCACAAGCCACAGGAGCCACCCACCTGCACACCCCCCTGCACACTGAGCCCACCACACCACCCTGCCTCTCACCTGCAATGAATCCCAGAGCTCTGCTCAGCTCAGCAATCAGCCCCAGGTTCAGACCTGCAATTACTTTGGGACAGTTATTTATTGTCACTGCCCAGCTGCCAGATTTACAGTCACGGACGCTTGATGTGGTGTCAAGCAGAAAACACCCGAGCACTGGTGTCTGTAAATAAGCTATTGGGACATCTGGATGACATGTAGATCCAGCTATAATTAGGTACAGGTGACACAGAGAGGTCCTGTTAAGCCTTGCCAAAACCTGCCCCCAGGGCCTGCGTGCACAGCTCCAGCAGATGTGCTGGATGAACCACCAAAAACATCTCAAAGTCACCTCAGAATGGAGTGCTGCTAAACTCTAGAGAAGGAAACAAACAGAAAAGCTGTTGAACTGAGCTTGTTTATGGCTACAGAGCATCTGGGTCTGGAATTTCCCTCACCCATGTTCTTGCACCATCACTGAAATTGCAGCTTGGCAGCAAGACCTAGGAGAGACACTCCTGCACTCCCCTCTGCCACAGGGAGCCTAACAAATATCTATTTTCCCTGAGCTGCTTGGTGCTGTTGCTGTTGGTGTGAGGTTTTAGAACCCACAGAGTCACCATGGGGAGCTTTCCCATGTAAATCTCTCTGGAAAAGTCCAGATGTCAGCAAGGCTCTTACAGTCACTTTGAACCTGAACAAATCTGCTGTGGCTGCAGGGATGGGAGCTCCTGGCCCCTCCAGATCCATTCCTGGAACAGGGGATGTGGCACAGACCTGGCAGTACCACCCCCACCAAAGCAGCTGCACAAGGAAAGAAAACCCAGCAGAAGTTTAGAAACACTCTGTCACTCTATAGAAGATGAGGATTGACCACAGCAGTCAGCTGAGAACTTTTATGGGGTCAGAGTTGAGATCTCCAAGGTGAGATGTGGCCAGGGGACTGAGCTGTGACTGGAACAGGAACCCAGGTCCACAAACACCCAACACCTCAAGTTTGCATCTTCTCTGCACAGAACAGACACCTCCTGTGTCAGCCACCAAGCTCTTGGGAATCCTCAGCTCTTCACAGCAGCTTCTCACACCTTCACTCTCACCAAGGCATGAAGGACACGGATTCTTGAGGGCCCACAGTGCCAAAAGCAGTCCTAGTCAAGGAAAAAAAGTTTCACTCCTGGCAAGTACATGAGAAATGCTCCTCCCTCTGCCCTCACCCACTCTGCCAGGTGAGCAGGGCAGCTTGGGCACGGGCTGTCATCTTCTAAGCCAGAGCCACGTGTTGATGAGGCAGGCAGAGAGCATCACAGAGTAGAGCAGGGCCTCCTTCTGCCTCCAGGCATGGCACTGCTCCTCCAGCACACGCAGCCTCCCCGAGATCCTCGCCAGCTGCAAGGGAAGCAGGGGGCACTGTCACTGTTGGATCCCAGAAACATGGGGGTTTGGAGCTTTCTGTGCTTTCTGGCCCCTGGAGAACACTGATTTGGACCTGAGGCCTTGGAGAAAGCTTCCAAATTTGAGTGATGGAGTGAAAATCACAGGTGTGTAGTTAAATAAAACTGCGTGACTTCACATGGTGAAGGGTTTTAAATGTGAAGTTTTTATAATATAGTACAGTAATTTCACGATTATAAGCCGCACCTTT
>VRYO01000570.1:2885310-2922450 GCA_009812075.1 Sialia sialis
TAATAATTGTTTGGTAAATTGAATATGTTATTGTTTGATCGTAATAAGAATCATGAGAAGCAATGTAATCCCAACAAGAATCATGAGAAAGGATATTTGGGGATCTGATGAAAATCACAAGAATCCATGCTTGGATAAGATCAATGTATACAATAGAACAATGTGGGTTTAATAATTATTATATAGTTAAATAAGGAAAAGGGAATGAAAACATGTCCCTCTGGAATCCATGTCAGTCAGATTTGGGTTTGTACCCGATTCCCAGAGCTCTTCAATAAAAGCTCTTCAATATAATCATCCTGTGATTGTGTTTCTACGCTAACAGCAGCAGCACCTCAGGTCTGCAGCAGATGCTTCAGGACAAGATTCTTCCCATCAGAGAGCATCTGAGCCCCTCTCACTGCCACCTCACTGCCAGGGGTCTGGCTGTGTCCTGCAGCCCTTCGGGGTAGGAGCTCCATGGATTAACACAAATACAAGTCCTCTCCTGCCCCTGTGTAAGGTGGGACCAGTCTGACAGCACCAGCCCACCAGGACTGAGCAAATTCCCCCTGGAGCCTCCTCGCCCACCCCCTGTGGCTGCCCCAGAAAACATTTGCAGCCCTTCACCCCATCTCACCTGCCTTCTCATCACTGCCACCTCTGTCACCCCAGCCTCCTCCAAGGCGCTCTCTGCAGCTGGGATGGGCTCCTGGGAGCTGGGAAAGGAAAGCAGAGATGCAGGTGGACAAGCACTGCTCGTGGGGTGCAGCTGGCTCCCCACAAATGGAGCTGAGCCATGCAGGGAGTGTGCTGCAGCAGGAGAAAGCAAACAGCACCTGCACAGCATCCACTCATCTCTTCTCAAGCACTGGTACCCCTGCAGCAAGCACCCAAAGTGGGCAGGACAGACAGACAGCACATGCCATGACAGGTAACAGCAAACACAAGCTTGTATTTCTTTAGAGGTGCAGCAGAGAGAAAACATTTCTACTAAACACCCATTCTTTATAGTCCCAGGAATTCACTGAGGGCTGGATAAGACATCTTTAGGGCCAGTCAGGTAAACAGGTATCACAGGAGCAGTGCTGAACTGGAGGGGTGATCCCAGTTATATCAGCAGGTGAGGAAGCTGCCATCAGCTGGAGGGAACTGTCACTTTTTGCTCTTGTAGCAAATTTTACCTGCAATTTGAAACATAAACTAGCAACTCAAATGTTCACCACCTTCTTCCCTCCTTGAAAACACTGGAATGAGCTGCTGCACTGGCAGAGGCAGCACAGACCACTGCAGGGTCCACACCACTGAGTCACAAAATAAAGTAGATCCACAGTGAGAAAAATGTAAATTCCTGTCATCGTAGGCTAGCCCAAAATCAGCTATTCTATAACCAAAACCCCCCTGTGCACACCAATAACTCACAGAGGGACTCACTGATCCCACAGGGGTTAACAAGCACCTGACCCCACCCCCTCCTTGGAGACCCTGGGGAGGAGAGGGTGATTATCCCTGTTTGTAACATGATGCTGATCTCACTGAAACAAGCCAGAAGAGCAGGTGGAGATTCACTGAATCTCCTTCTGAAACTCCACTTGTGAGATAATGCCTCCATAAAATGTAGCTGCAGTGTAAAATGACACAAGAGAAAGAAAATGCAATTTTCCCCAGTAGATAGCCATGAAAAAAGGACACATCCTGCAGCTTTTGACTCAAAATTCCAGTTGATACAGGTGAACACCCTTTAAAGCAGAGACTAGAAATTGCCTTCTGGTGACTCATACCCTTCCAGAGGTCACTGTCAGCCAGGTATTCCAATCTCTGAGACCAGACTTGACTAAAATCTCAGGACAAACAAGTCAGCACGATCTTTTTGTTTATTTTATCGCTGCAGAGGAGTACAAAGCTGTCATACTGAAGGGATGTCTGCATCTAAAGTGATGCAAAGCACTAAGAAGAGGTGTTTGAGAGTGGCTGGTTTCAAAGGGAGATCAGGGCCTGGGGAGAAGCCCCAGAGTTATCCCACTTCATTCCAGCAGCTCTCCAGGCTTCCATGGCCTGAATGCCCTCCACTGCTGGAGGGAGGAGGGACAAGGTCTTTTGTAGTCACTAACCAGATCTCTTGGTCATTAAGAAATTAAAATGATGTTTGAAGACAGCCTCAGCCCACAGTTTCTAAGAGCAGAGACATCACTTTGGATCATCAGCAAGCAGCAGCCAGCTGTGGAGGGAAGGCAGGATGTGCCACGGATGATGGATGTGATGATGGATGCTGGTTCTCCTCCCTTTCTGCCTGGAGGCTTTGCTCAAGGAGAATGAGAAGTATTTAGATGTTCCTGCAGGTGCTCAGCAGCCTTAGAGCAGTGGGGACACCTTAAGGCTGCAAGGCTGTCTTTGAACAAAGAGAATTTACTGCAGTGGCACAGATAAGGGTGCTGGAGATGGTTCCTTCAGCACATCTGGAGGGATCGAGGCTGCTCCAGGGAGCACACAGGGACACCACAGCCTGGCCAGGGGCTTTGGCTGTGGAATGAGGGCAGCCAGCTCATGGAAAGGCTGATTAAGAGTGACCAAGAGACAGCCAAAGGTGCTGGGAGCCTGCAGGAGAGGCTGAGTCAGGGACAGCACCTGGGTCAGGCTGCCTGCTCTGGATTTTGATTCCCTCCACACACCCCTCTCCAACAAGTTATGAAAACACACAGAAAATTTAGCAGCAAACCCCCAGCAATGTCACAGCAGCACTGGGTCACTCAGGGTGCCCAGGGGACTGGCTAAGCTGAGCAGCAGACTCAAGCCTGGCTGGGTTAGTGAAGTGCACCAAGGCCTGGCACCCAGAGCTGGCAGACAGGACAGGACAGCTGAGAAAGAAAGTCCAAGGCAGCCATGCAGGACCATCCTGCAGCTCACAGAGCTTGTGCCTGGCTCCTGCCTCAGCAATGCACAGGCCAGGCCTGGCAGAGTGACAGAGAGCTGGCTCAGGACAAGCCAAAGTCACCTGGACTGTGCTGGGTCTCGCAGAGAGTCCTGGACACGGTGGAAGAGCACCTGGCCCAGGAGGTACATGGTCTGGAAGATGTTCTGCATGGAGTAGATCCTGCCTGCCTCGGTGAGGAGGGGGAGTGGGGCACTGGGAGCAGGCAGGGGACACGACTCCAGCCTGGGTGCACACAGAATCACGCCTGTTACCCCCTGCTCTCACACAGCAGGGCACAGCCTGGCTTTAGGCACTGCCCTTCATCCCTTCAGCAGCTCCAAGCATCTCTGGGCAATGCCCCAGATGGCATCAGCTGGGAGAACCCTCTCCAGCAGCCCCAGACTGAGAGGCAGACACCTGATTCCTCTAAAGCCAGCCAAGGCTGTGTGCCATGCTGCCCTTCTGCCATCCAGGACAGCTCTGGACTTCATTGGGACTCAAGTGGGACAGTAGTCCCTGCTCCAGGATTAGCTCAGAGTTTCCCCACTGCAGAGACTCTGGAGCAGAGGCCTGGGGAACAACACAGCTGCCTCCAAACACAAACATCTCTGGTACCAAAGGCCACGTTCCTCCCAAGGATGAGCAGGACTTGCCAGGCACTGCATTGCTGTGATTTGGATCCCCCAGCACCAGTGAGCTTAAAAACAGCCCAATGAGAGGAGATGCTGCTCCCCACCCGCCCTGGGTGACTCTGGGCCCCGGCTCACCCCTCATGCTGCTGTCCTGGGCTGTGCAAGACCAGCTGGGCACAGTCACCGGGGGTCCTGTCCCTCCGTGACCTGCTGCTGTGATGGCCCTGTGGAATCAAACACAAGCAGGTTAGCACAGAGCTGAGCCCAGCCTGGTGCCCTGTGTGGGCTGTGGGGCCATCAGCACAGGGAGAGCACTCTGTGGTGGGAGCACTGCAGGAGCCCCAAGCTCCTGGTGCTGGTGCAGGTGGGGACAATGCTCAGAGCAGGCAGAGAGTCCCCAGTATGAGCCTGCTGATCTGAACTCTACATCAAAAACTCTAGATCAAAACTCCAGATCAAAACCCCTGAACCTAACCCATCCAGGAGCAGCTCTCGAATTTCAGGGAGGCTGAAGCACTTGAGGAGGCAGAACAGCAGCTCCAGCAGCCAAACCAAGTCTTTGCCTGCCCATGACTCTTTCAAAGAGTCTCACACAAGGTTAAAATCTGCTTTTGGCTCTGACCCCAGATCCCTTTACACTGCTGTGATGAACCAGCTCTACCTCACACTTCATCAAGAAGAAAAAGAGGTTGAAAAAGGACTTTAAAAGTAGCAGCAGCAGCCAGTGGTGGGACTGCCCCTACCTTAGCCCACCCCCTGCTCACAAAATCCAGGTCCCAGCACACAGGTGTGCACTGGCTCCAGGTCAGGAGACCCCTCCATCCCTACACCCTCACTCCCAGGGCCTCCTGGAAGTCGAATCTTGGTTCAGAGCAGTAACAGCCATCTGGAGAGCCCCGAATTTGGGATTGTTCCCATTCCCCACGCAGGCACCCCGTCCTGCCGTTCGGTACCGATCGCTTGCGGCGCTGGGCGCTGGCTCTGCTGGCTGAGGGCACGAAAGGGAGCTCCCCAGAGGGCTCTGGGGACACGTGCACCACCACAGAGGGGACCTTCCTTGGCTGGGTCAGCAGGACTGGCCTCAAACTGGTGTCTGATATCTCTGCAGAAAGGAGAGAGGGAAGAATTAAGCCAACCTGAGTGGCCTCAGGAGAGGGAAGAGAGATGCACCCACGTGGAGAGGCAAGCCTGTGTTCAGTGCCAGATGGACAAACATTATGCCTGGGTTTTCTGGAGAGCCCAGAGAGGCAGAGCTGCTTCAGGACAGCAAGGTTTCAGAGCTGTTTGTCACAGACAAACATCCCAAAGCAGGCCCCACCAAAGGCTAAGAGGGAACTGGAAGAGGTTGGAGGGAGATGCCTCCACATTCTGCTCCTCACCTGTTGGAATTAAGGCCCCTTCAGACTTCTGCTGGTGACCTTTGCCCACCTCTTTCCGAGCCATCCACCATCCTGCCCTACATTCCTGAAGAAAAGTGCCTGCATTATCTGCCCCCACCCTCTCCTCTAGCAAAGCAAATGAGAGGGGGGTTTATAAAGGGCTCCTACTCCCTAGAATGACCTGAGAAACCCAAAAACACAACCCAGGGCTCTACCTGCCAGAGAAATCCTATCAGGGATGTGCATCCGAAAGGATGCAGGGACATCCTCTGTCCCTGTCCTCCTGTCCCCAGGGCTGCAGCTCTCTGCCACCTTCAGCCTGTTGGGAACTTGCATCCTCTGGTTGATGGCTTCTGTGAAGAGCAGGTCACAGCGCACACGGTTCAGGTCCAGTCCCCAGAGCGGCCACATCTCTGCAGATGTCCTCAGATGTCCTGGAGGGGTTTGACAAAGAGGGAAAGGAAGCTGCAAAGTGGCAACAGGAGCAGCACTTCAAAAGTGACCACAGGGACAACACTATGTGCTACAAGAGCTAAAATACAGGCAGAAACAACCCAAAAGACAGACACTGCAGGAGTTGTCTGCGAGAAGGGGACGTCCCACAGTGCCCAGCTGGCAGGGACAAGGTGTCCTGGGAGCCACCTATGAGCTTAGCACTCACTGCCTCAACAGACAGCAGGGAAAGGGCTCAGTGTACCCTAAAAACCAGTGAAAAAAGATTATTTTCCATCCAGAAGTAATGTCTTTTGGAGGGCTAGGATCACATTCTTGTGTTCATATACACCTTTGAGGAAAACTGAGGTTTTCTAAAAGCAAAACACACGTTTTGGTGATGGGCTTCCAGGTTACTACAGGGAATATTTTGGTGCTCAGTTTTTCTCCACACACACTCGTGTTCACTGCAGTATCCCCAGGGCCATACCCCATTTCCCCCATGATCCTGCACTCCTTGGGTGAGCCACATCCAGTGTGGGATGGAGTTTGCACTGAGCAGAGCTGCCAGATGCAAAGTCCCAGGGTTTTGAGAAGTGCTCTGGGACCACAGTGTCCCAAGACTTTCACTGAGCCACACAAGCAGAGGGCAATCAATGTACACTTCTGGGAGAGGAGCCCCAAAAAGCACCTTCCTGGCTCCCAGCTCTTTATTCTTTCCCAAAAAAGCTGCAGCTGAGGAGAAAACCCCAACAAGCAAGACCCCAGCCTAATCCCAGTGCTGCCCAGGCACTCCAAACAGGCCTGCACAGCATCTCTGCACCCTCCCTCAGGCACCTTTTGATCTCACTGTGCCCAAAAAGGTCCTTCTTTGCTTCTAGGAAAAATATCTCCACTCTAACAAGGTCCAGCAGCAGCCAGGGCTGCCCACCACCCCCTCACTGCTGCTCCTTGGGGCACTTTGGACACCCTCACCTTCCCCAGCCCCCTGCAACCCTTTAGGATTTCATCCAGGGAAAACCCTTTAGGATTTTTCACCCAGGAGCAGAAGGAAATCCCTGGGACAGGATCACAGACCTGTCCCCTGCAGCTGCCAGGCCTTGACACTCTGGTACAGGAGGGCGGCAGAACCAGCTCTGCACCTGCCAAAACCAGCACTTCCAGTGATTGCTCACCTCGTGGATTCCCTCCTCCCCTGCCATTAAAATCCTTTTAATTACACAGGGATTTGCCCAGCATCAGCAGTGGTGATTCCCTGCTTCCAGCCTTGCAGGGAATGCATCCCTGCATTGTGTCCGTCCTGGTGGCACTGCTGGGGACACAGTGGGGGCCCCACAGCACCCCCATCACCCTGCCCAGCCCCAGCCCTTGGGTCTCATAACACACACACTCCTGCTTCCTCCAAAACCCCAAAGAAAGTGGAGTTTTGCAGGCATCCCCTACTCAGAAAAAAACAGGATAGTTGTTCCTGGGATGGTCCCAAAATGTGTCAGTCCCACGGGAGAAACCTGGATCAGACCCCCAGCCAGGGGGCACAGCCATGGAGACACCACCAGGTTTCTGCTTCACACTTTTGGTGCTTCAGAGGAGCGAAGCCCGTGTTGCATTCCCAGGCTGTTCTCTGGGAAACCAGCATATATTAATAGCAGTAAATCTGGAGAGGGCAGATCTGTTCATTTTCTAATCACCTGTGAATCCACTGCAGCTCCCAAGGAACAGAGAGATGGGAAGGAGTGAGAAGCAGGCTTTGAGACTAAGCTATTAAGAACGTGGAAAAAAAAAAAAATCAGCTGTCAAAAGTCATAAGAACAAAATGTTTAAGTGGCTGGATTTCCTCCTTTAACTTTCTTTAGGGCTTTTTGGAGCTCTTGCCAAGCACGCCCCACAGGCCTGGAGAGGCTCAGCCTCTGCTTTGGCACTTCTCCTTGGATTTGCAGTGACGGGCAATTTCCGGCTCACTAAGCCGGAGTAGCTTAAAACCCTGGGGATGGAAACTCCACAAACTCCCTCTCTCTATCCCTCTCCAGCCCAGGCCACCCCAAACAGGGGACCAGCACACCCCGTTCACCTCTCGGGGTGGGGAGCTGGAGGGAGTTTGCTCCCAGCTCTGTCCTGGGTTCGGGGATGCGCCTTGTCCCGGCAGAGAGGGGACACCAGGAGAGAAGGGGCTCCTCGGTGAGCCCTGTCCCGGCAGGGAAGGGGTTCCTCTCCCGGCTCGGTGAGCCCTGTCCCGGCAGGGAAGGGGTTCCTCACCCCGCTGCCCCGGGATGGCTCCGGGCACTGCGGGCGCTGATCCCTGCGGGATCCACACGGGAGGGGACCCGGCTGGGGAAGGCACAGGGGGATCCCAAACCCTCCCGGTGGGGCCAGCCCGGCCCTGCCCCGGGGCCCGCAGAGCTCGGCCCGGCCGTGCGCACGGACAAGGGGACACTGCGGGACAGGGGAGGGACACTTACTTTATCGCAGACCGACGCAACTTGTCGGACCTGTCAACAGCCGCGCCCGCTGCCGGGACGGGGCGGTGCCGGCGGGGACAGCCCGGCCCCCCGGTAATGAGACCGGCCCCCAGTGTCCAGTTCAGCCCCCCCGGTGTCCGGCCCTGCCCCCGGTGTCCGGCGGTCCCTCGTCGCTTAAAGCCGCAGCTTTAATTAACTCGTTGCGACTCATCCCGGTGCCACCTCCCCCGGGAGCCCTCGTGTCGCCAGCCCTGCTCAGGGATCGCTCTCTCCAGGGGCAGAACCCAAGCCAGGACCTTCCCCGTGTCCCCATGGGCGGGGACAAAGCCCGCAGCCCCCGGCCCGGCACAGCCCGGACCGCCCGGTGCCGGAGCCAAGCTCTGCCCCTCCGCAGAGATAAAATGATCCCTTTGGGATTAGCGGCAGTTTTAAACACTTCTGAATGGGGACAGGGTCCGAGACCTGACCGTAAAATCTGGGTTTGAAAGGACTTAAAATAAATCCCCCGCTGCCCTAGTCTTGCTATTTAAAGGGGATTATCTAAGGGGTTTAGGAGCACGCAGAGGACAGCAGGACAACCTGCACACCTCAATCCCCTCGAAGACCCTCAGAAAACCTTTCTGCAGCTCACCTGCCGGTAGCTCGGGGCTCGCAGGACACCCTTCAGGTTTCTCAGAGGGCACACCACACACCCAGGTGAAGTTTAGGGCTGCAGTTGAATGTATGGGGTTCACTCCCAGACGCTCTTATCCTCACTGGGGACGGTCCTGCAGCCGTGGCAGGGGTTACTGTGTCACTGTCCCCCCCAACACCCTTTGCGGGAAAAATCCACCCTGTGCCACTCAGACAGTGAGGGTTTTTTAATAAATACCTTTTTTTTTTTTTTTTTTTTTTTCTTTTTGCACAGAAATATACCAAGTTTTACAGAATACAAACTGCAGGGATAATGACCGAGCATCAAAGACAGAGGATGCAGAGCACTCCCGTGTCTCCCTCCGGTGTTCTCTGACGCTCGCTGTCAGCTCTCCCAAAACCCCGACCTGCTTTGGCTGGGGAGGGGACAGACGAGGTGGCAGCAGGTCCTGCCCCAGGAGCAGCCACGCTGGGCACGCCTCAGCTCTGGGCTGAGCATCGCTGGGGCGGGGCGGGATGCAGGCCACTGATGGATGGACAATAGCCTTTTGGTGCTGGTGGAGACTGGTGCTGGGGGAACACCGGGTGGTGGCAGTGCTGGGAGTTTCTGGGGGTTTGGAGCACAACCCTTGTGTTAATCCATCAGACATGACTGGGGAAGGACGGCCCCGTTGCCTGGACCCTGCAGCGGCTGCCCAGGGAAAGGGGACACTGATCCCACAGCAAAACAGCTGGCAACACAACCACCCGAGCAGGGCTTGGCCCTGCTCCTGACTGTCAAGGCATGGTCCTGTGGCTCCCACCTCTGCCAGCAGCATTTCCACGCCACAGCCCCTGACACCAAACACTCTGCCCACCCGAGAGGTCAGGAGGAGAGTGGAGTCTGGCATTCCCGCTGCTCTGGAGGACAAAGAGCCCCAAAGAGAGGGGCCAGGCAGGGCAGAGAGGTTTGGCCTGTCTGCAGGCTCTCAGCTCGGGGGCAGACACCAGGCAGGCCATGCTCCAGGAGGGAGTTGAACCCCATCACTTAAAACCGTGAGAACACATGTGGCTGGGGCTCAGAGATGATCCCCTTGGCCAGCTCTGCAGCAGCCAGACCTCCAGCTGCTCAGCACCCACAGGGAGAAAGCAGAGAGCATCCGGAAAAGGCTCTGCTACTCCAAAGTCACTTACCTCAAGTACAGGACCACCATGAGCCCTTTCTCCATTTCTAAAGGGATCTGGAGATCAGAGAGCATCTCCCTGACTGCTCCTCCCTGATCTCCACACAGCAAATATCACTAGAGGCACCACAGTGTGGATCAGGCTCCCCACTCCCACTTGGCAACAAATCCAGCTGGGGGAAGCCCCATCTCCCCACAGAGCTGGCCCCACCAACTGCGGGGATGGACAAAAATTTTCCACACCCGTCCTGCATCTCCATCACCTAATCAGAGCCCTGAGCAGTAGAACAGGGCTCAGTGAGGACATGGGGTGAGGCTGAGCAGCAGCCCAGGGAGGCAGCAAGGCTGCTCCAATCATGGGAAATGTTATGTCTGTTTGAGGGGAAAGTGAGGAAATCAAATGCACCATGAGGAGACCCCTGCATTGAGCCAGGAACAAGCTGCTGCTGTGCTCTGGCTGCTACAGCACTTACGTGAGTGGGGAGTGAGGGGCAGGAGATGGCTGGCTGGCTCCAGAGCCATCCCACAGCCCTGCCTCACCCCACCTGGGGACAGCTATTTTTTGGTTAGGAGGGTAAGGCTATTGTGTGATGGCACCAGATTGTACAGGTGAGATGGGGGCCTGAGGGACACCTGCAGTGTCCAGGCACGGCGAAGGGAGGGTGGCTGGGTGAGTGTGAGTGTGTGAAGAGGCAGGAGGGAGGCACACCCGCTATTTGCCCGCGGCAGGGGCCGTGGCCACGATCTCCTCGTACTTGGGCGGAGGTTCGTTGTAGGAGACGCTGGTCTCCTCGCCGCTGCTGCTCTCGGGGTGGCCCGTCACCTCCTCGTAGGACGGCGGCGGGGTGGCGCTGGACAGTCTGGAGAGGACGGAGACAGAATGCTCAGGTGGGCAGAGGGTGCTGTCTGGCTGGGGGGTGCCCCCGGCTCTGCCATCCCCCCTGCTGCTGGCTTCCCGCTGGTACTGGCTCTCGCCTTGGCTCTGCGAGCGCTCGCGGTACACCATGACCCGCGGCAGGCTGCGGCCCGTCCGGCTGCCCAGGTATCGGTTCTGCGCGTAGGAAGGGCGGTGGCGGGTGGCCTTTTGCAGCTGGCACCTCCAGATGATGAAGAGGGCGATGACTATGAGAAGAGCCACTCCCAAGAGGGGCACCACCACGTACATAGCGTCAGAGCGCTCCATGCTGTGCCCGGGGTCCTTGACAGAGTACACAGAGCTGCTGTAGCCTTTCCAAAACTCCATCTGGAACAGAGGAACAACCATCATGTGCTGCAGGCGGGAGAGGGACCCAACCACCACCAGCAATAATCACTGCCCTCCCCAGGCACACAAAAGGGGCAGAATTTTGGATGTCCCCCACTGTGGATGATACAATTCCTACACAGCCATCTTCCCCTGGCCCCTGGAACTTACTATAATAGATAAGGTCTCCTAGATATCAAGGCCGAGCTAAACTCCTTAAGAATTTAGTCACTTTCCTAACACCTTAGAAGATAATTGCTCAGAAATTAGTTTGTGTAATTGGTCAGTTCACCTTTAGAACTTTTGACTTAGAATGGATGCTGTTCCTTGTGTGAACTTTTTATTGGCTGTAGTTTGAATCCCCCTTGAAGCTATAAATATGAATGTCTTTCCTTTGTCTCTGAGAATCCCTGCCTGACTCCCTTTGCATGAAATAAAGATTCCTGTGTAATGCGTCAAGTAAGGCCTCTGGTCTTTCTCTGCTGGCTGAATGTGAGCTGCTGAGAGTGAGCTGATCGATACAGCACTCTCGTGTCCTGGTAAAACACCCACCAGAGACAAAAAAGCAAGTTTATACCCCACCTCTTCAAAGTGAGGCTGTGGGGTGAGTGCAGCCAGCTCGTAGAAAGGCTGATGAAGAGTGACCAAGAGACAGCCAAAAGTGCTGGAAGCCTGCAGGAGAGGCTGAGTCAGGGACAGCACCTGGGTCAGGCTGCCTGCTCTGGATTTTGATTCCCTTCACACAGCCCTCTCCAACAAGTTATGAAAACATACAGAGAAATTAGTCCTTGCTTAGCAGCAAACCCCCAGCAATGCCACAGCCTTTCTATGAGCTGGCTGCACTCATCCCACAGCCTCAGGCTGAAGGGTTGGGGGACATCCAAAACACAGTTCTGGGAACAAACACAGAAAGTCCTGGGAACATCCCTCAACAGCCCCCACACCAAGTAGGGAAAAGTTTATTCCACACCAAGCCCAGCCCAGAGAATCACGAACAGCACAGACTGGCCACAGGAGTGCCAGCTCAAGCAGCAGCTGTGGGCAGGATGTCCTGGCAAAAGCAAGGTGAGGCCATTGCCTGGGAAGGGAAAGCCATGCTGGGAAGTGAGGCCACAACATGCTGCCTGCAGCCATGAGAGGACAAAAGGAACAGGAGAGGCTGTTCCCCTTGTGCTTTCCTTCTGCCTGCAGCCTGCTGAGGTGTGAGCCCTCCCACACGCACCGGGGAGCAGGCAGGAAACACGCACCGTCTTCTCCTTGTTCTCAAACACCTCCTTGACCTCCTCGTAGCTGCAGACTTCCTCCATGCACTCCCGCTCGATGGTGCCCTGCCGGATCTCCTCCAGGAAGCCATTGGCTCTAGGAAAGCGTTTCAGGAGCGAGTGGGCATTCCTGGCCCCCAAGAACACTGCAACACACAAGGCAGAGACATTCTGAGCAGGGACACCCCCACACCTGCCCTCTGCCCAGCCAAGCTTGCCCACCCAGCTTCCTGGGTGGGATCTGCATGCATCTCCAACACCAAAAACCCAGGGCTACAATCAGGTAGGACAGCCAAAGGGGCACAGGACTCTTGGGGTCTGCCCAGAGACATATGGCCCTCCTCTCAGGGCTGAGGTGTTAGACGCATGAGAAGCGGCAGCTGCAGCCACACAGGGCAACTAAGGAAGAGACAAAAGGCTCCAAAATTATTTGTTACCAACCTTCTGCCCCTGATGGATTTCATCTTTCTGCCCCTTTGCTGCAGGGCAAGGGAGATCCCACCAGGAGAGCAAGACCCCACAGGGGTGGGACACAGAGCTGTGCCAGGACACGGGGCCAGCACCCAGAGGGACTCAGAGCACACAGCTCAACACAACAGCCTGCTGGAAGCTGCTGTCCCTGCTGCCAGCTGCTCAGGGGTCATGCAAGCTCAGCTGGCATCAAGGACTCTGTTCAGGCCCCAGAGAAACCACTGTCTTCTCCCAGGCCCAGAACAGTAAGGTCGTGAGTCAGGGCCTGAGCAACCTCTCCTCACACAGCACCACATTCCCATCCCCACTGTGTTTAGATGCAGAGGCCTCCCAAACTTTCCTCTGCTCCCAAAGCCTGGGAGATTCCTCAGGTCTTCCCACAGCACATGCAGTCCTGAAGCCAGGACTTTTCTTGCCTGCAAGAGACATCAAAGCCTCTCCCCCACATCCTGCAGGAGGGACACCTCCATGGGGTGCAGGAGACAAGCACCTGCCAGGACCTGCAGCAGCACAGGAGGCAAAGGAGCTGCTGCTCAGAGAGCAGAAACTTTACATAAAACATGATCCTTCAGGGATCCAAACATGCATTTCATGAATGAGTGTTTCCACAAGGCAGTTCAACACACTCAGCTGTAGGCTGCTTCCAGCTCTTCCCACCAAGCCACAAAATCCTGCTGCTTCCCTTGGGAAGATGAATCAGTTCAGCTGGGTGATCCACAGGAATCTAGTTACTTCCTTCACTCTCAGGCTCTGTCTTCCACTGGATCAACAAGGTGAACCATTCACACAGCAGCAGCATCAAAAGGGGTAGGGGGACAGAATCTCCCATCTGACCAGTTTGGTGCTAACAAAATACTGGCTCCACAAGCAAAACAGTCAGTGAAAAGCCACCAACTTCTTTCCTTTGGAGCCTTTTGCCAGGGAGAAAGGCAAGTTTCCTTCTGCTTTACCTTCCATGTATCCTGCTGCAGAAACAGCAAGGTATTTGTGAGAGCATTTGGAAATATCAACAGGGACAAGATCACAATGTAAGAAACAATTACTACTATGCTACACCATCCTGGGCTTGGAGGCACTGAGCTGCTTTTGTGCTGTGTAAGTGCCTTTTCCCCTTGTGATTTATTAATGCCTTGCTTCTGTGAGAGTTTGCAGAGGGCTGAACCACTGAGGTGTGAATGAAGAGCAGCATGAATGATGTGAGTCACAGATCTTCCCTCAGAATCGACTTTATTATGCAAACCTTTTTTTTTTTTACAAGGACAACCGAAAAAGCATTTTCAAGAGACACAGAAGGCATCTTGCAGAAGGGCAGGGATCAGCTTGCCTTGGCTTTCACAGCTGAGGAGAGCTATCCTGGCTGGAGAGGAAACAGGCTGGCAGGCTGACCTTGTCTTGAGCCTTTCCAGAAGGAGATGAAATTTTACAAAGACAACATTCATTCTGCAAATGTCCTGTATTTTGCTGGAGAAGTCTGGCCTCACTCCTTTGCCTCCCACCTTGATCAGGCCGTGGTATAAACTCTCCCCTCCTTGGCACTTGAGCCTGAGACTCGGATTTCAACTTCCTCAGCACATCTTAGAGCAACAAGCTTGGCTGCAGATGTCACTGTCAGGGTTTTCCATCCCTGCAGAAAGCAGTCACTGGACCCCTTCCCTGCTTTGCCATGCTGAGCTGGCCACTAAGGTAGGAAATAAAAACAGACACACAGGCAGGCAGGTATCACAAGCCCTGTCCCACCTGCAAGCATGCTGTGACAGGCGTGTGTGCTTTTCCCCACATGCAATTTCCCTCAGGGATGTAGAAATGGCAGGAGAGCAGAAACTGAGTCACTGCTCCCTCCCCTTGAAAGTGCAAAGAGCTCCCACATGGCTGGGGACCGGAGCAGGAAAACCACTGGCCTTTGGAAATCGAGCCTCTCATCTCTACTGGATCCCCCTGAGATAAAGAGCAGACAGCCGAGCAGGTCCCACCCCGAACCACAGGGCTGAGGGGACCTGCCAATGCCCAGCAGCCTCAGTGCTCACCCCTTGTGCCTCTCCAAGCCTCCCCACACCAGCTGGAGAACCGGTGCTCAGGAAAGATCAGAGCTTTAGGCAGGGGAAGCAGGAGCAAGGGCTGGGTTCACCTCATCTCTGCTGGGTTTTCTGGGGTGCTGCTGGCCCCTGGTGGACACCACCCCATATCTCACTGCCATGCTTGGGGGGGACACCCTGGGGCTGCTTCTCTGGGGAAGGACTGTGGTTGTGCCTGCACAGGGACAGCCAGGGATGGCAGGGAGCTTGTGGTGGAGAACCTGCCCATCACCACATGCCCTCCTGCACATCAGGGTCAGCTTGGCAGGGGACACTGCCACCACAGGGGACACCTTGTACCACCAGGAAATGCTGGTGAGACAGCACCTGAGCTCTGGGAAGGAGAAAAGGCAGCAGTGGAACAAGGCAAGGACCCAGCTGGGCACCCTCCTCATTAACTGAAGATTAAAGCAGCCTTTTAAAAACACTGCCTGAAGATGTCTGCTCCCTCCCGCCCCGAGC
The DNA here is from genome assembly GCA_009812075.1 of Sialia sialis. Taxonomy (NCBI): domain Eukaryota; kingdom Metazoa; phylum Chordata; class Aves; order Passeriformes; family Turdidae; genus Sialia; species Sialia sialis. Next base: position 2,900,406 of record VRYO01000570.1, read on the forward strand.
ACAGCACAGATAATGAAAGAAGGCATACCTGTCATCCCTGGGGTGCTCCTCCTCCCCAGCGTGGCTCCTGCCTCCACCTTCACAGCTGGCTCTGGTGACACTCGGAGCAAATCCTGAGATCCCAGGCAGATCTCTCCATCTCCTCCTTCACTCCTTTATGCTCCCATCCCACCAGGGCACACAGCCTCCGTGCAGGCTGCCCAGGAGAGCGAGGAGGGAGGCTTGAGCCCAGCTCTGGACAGACCACACACCCCTGTGCAGCCTCACCAGGCTCAGCCCATCTTTAGTGCTGGCCCAGCAGTGCTCTGGGTGTGCCACAGCGAGCTCGGGGTGGGGCTGAGCTCAGCAGCTTCCACAGAGCACAGAGCCCCGGTGCCAGCAGCCCCCAGGGTGCCGGCCATGGGCATGAGGAGCACTGCTGATGAGAGATGTCAGCACAGACAGGCAGCCCAGAGAGCCCTGGGGAGGCCTGTCCTGCACAGCAAGCACCACACAGAGACAGAAATGCTGCAGCCTCCGGCCAGTCCCGGAGAGCTCCGGCCTCCAGCACCTCCTCTCGACCCCCACCTTGCAGAGGGGAGAAAGCACAAGTCAGGCCGCACCTCAGACCTCACCCAGGGCCAACAGATGGTGGCAGCTGCTCCCCACAGAGGACAACATCCCCCAAAATGCACAGGCACCCCTTTCTTGAGAGGTGGCTGTCAAACATCCCCCTTCTCTCCTCCAACACCACCGCCACCTCTCCTGGGGAGCACTTACTTGCCATGCTGCCTCACTCGGCCAAGGGGGGCTCCTGCCTACCTGCAGGGAAGAAAAAACAGGAGAGTCACTGACAGCTTGAATTTCCAGCCCAGCTTCAAAGCCCAAACCTCCATCAGCCAGGATCAGGTTCATGCAGAAAGCGTGGTGCCATGACAGATCCCACCCAGCCGAGCAGTGCCCCTGCAGAGAGCCAAGGATTCCAGCTGCCTGCCCCTCCTGGAGGGGCTCAGGGCACCCTCAGCTCCCAGAGTGCTGGGGCAGGTCCCAGGGAGAAGCAGGGCCCTTGCAGACCAGCAAAGCAGAAAGGGAAAAACTGGATGAAGGATAGACCCCATTTCTCACCAGCAGACAAGATGATCTGCTGGGAGCAGCCTGGTGCTCTTCCCTTCCACAAGAGATTGATGGATACAGGTGAAGCAATCATCTTATTTTAGAGCAACTTCACAGACGTGCCAGTTCTCATTTCTGCAACTCCTACCCACAATCTGGTTGTTGGGCCAAGGTAAGGGCAGCAGCAAGAGTGGCAGAGCTCCCTGCACACCCAGGACCACAGCTCCCCACCTGGACAAGCACCTTTTGTGCTTCAAAAGCAGAACTAAACTAAACAAAACCCCACAGAAGTTCAACAAAGCCCTGCAGAAGCAGAGGATATCTGGTTGTTTTTCATGCTTTGTCTTCTCCCTGTGCTCAGTGCCCTGAGGATCAGACTGCCCTGGGCTGACTATTGCTGCGTGTGACACTTGCTGTGGCAAAGCCACAGCTCTGTCAGGAGACAGAGGGGACAGCACTGCCCAGCTCCTACAGGGATTTATTGCACATGAAGGAGCAAGCATGGTCAGAAACAGCAGGAACTAAACCACATGCAGGTCTCAGGCCCAGGACTTTAGATATCCAGTTATTCCAAAAGCACTTGGATCTGCTCTTCTGGAGTGAGGTCAGGACAGCACAGAGCTTACTCACAGGGTCAGCAGGGCTGAAAACACAGTTCTCCTTTCACTTAAAAGGCAGGCACACAGAAGGGCTGATCGTGCATACAAGCACACCTCACAACAGCCACCTTCCAGTAAACGGAGCACCCCTCCCTGCCAACATCAGGTTTCTGTGCTTCCCAAGGTTCCTACACCATGAAGTGGCAAGAGGGCATGCAAGCCTGGAGCTGTGTCTAGAGAGAGAAAGCAGTTTTTCCCAGCGGTTTGGGAAGCCCAGATTGCAAACCTCAGTATGGAGTTGAAGCAAGAGCAAGGAAAAGCAGCAGAAGTACACGGGAGGGGTCTGCTTCCTCCAGTGCCCCACAGCCCAATCCCACTTCTCTAAGCCCTGAGAGGGGATATGAGAGCCCTCTGATCCATGAATTCCCCCACAGGCTCTGAGCAGGGACCACCTGACCCACTTCTGCTGTCATCAGTTTTTACACAGAGACCCAAAGCCCCAGGATAATAGAAAGCACAGCACAGAGAACACGCCACAGTTTCCACACAAACCCTTATTGTTAGAGGCATTCTCCCCCTCTGATGGACAGGAGAACAAAGACACAGAAAGCAGGATATTCTCACGTCACACATCGGGCAACAAATTTAATGTTGTTTCATTTAATTTACACTCTCTGACTTTCTTCCATGTATCTGTGTCAATGCACCCAGTGCCACAATCAGGGAGGTGCACACAAACCTCCGAGCACGAGCACTGCCGGTGAGAAGGGCACACGCCCCAGATGCTTATTTTTATTTCCACATGCAAATTCCTGGCTCCAGCGAGCAGGAAAAGCTGGAGCACCGCGCACGCTGACGCCAAGGGGAGCAGCATCCCTCCTGCCCCCCACGCAAGCTGAGAGAAGCCTGAAGTGGAGGTTGACCCAGCAGACGCCCACCCATTCCCGATCCCCCCCTCCGGCTTCCCATCCTCTATAAATACCCCATCGATAGGAGGTTGCTAAGGCAACCGTGAGGAGGCGCGGGGGATGCAGCCAGGGGAGTGAGGATGCTGCAGTCGCACATTTGTGTCTCCCCCAGGCTCCCCCCATCTCCGCCCCCGCTCCCGTCACCGCTGCCAAAGGAGGAAATCGTGCCGGGAAAACACGGTGCGCGCGTGGAGCCGGACCCCGAGGGGACCTGAGGGTCCGCACTGGGTCCTCGACAGGCTGGTGGGGGGCACAGGTGAGGGTCGGGGGGATCCACAGCCCCAGTGAGGCGCCACGGCAGCAGGGAGGATGCTGACTGTGCCAGCATCACGTAGCCGCGGTGCCAGCGGCTCAGCTGGATCCCAGCAATGCTGGGGGTTTTCCGTGCCAAGATCCACGGCGAGGAGAGGAGGCTACACCGGCTACGCTTGACAGGGCAGGAAGCCTCGCCCTCCCAAAACAGCTCTCACACCCCAGCCTGCTCCCTGGCTGGTCCTCACGCTGCCCTGGCAGCCCCCAGCCCAGCCCCTCTGAGCCCAAACCCAAATTATCCCCACTGCGCTCAGCTCCCAGAGCCACGCCACGGCAGGGACCCCCAGCTCACCTGTGACCATACAACAGGGACCCCCATGTCACCTGTCATCCCACAGCAGGATCCTCTCCTCACCTGTCACCCCATATGGGGGTCCCCCTCCTCACCTGTCACCCTACAACAAGGACCCCCATGTCACCTGATCCCCCACAGGGGGGTCCCCAGCCCACCTCCCCGGCTCTGCGGGGGCTTTCCAGCCCCACCCTGCGCCCCACCGACACATCCTCCTCGTCTCCGCCGCTCTGCTGCTCGCCGCGCGCCCAGACACGCCGCGCCAATCCCAGGGCTCCCGGCTCCCCGCTCCGCGGCACCAGCCCCTTCATCCCGCTCCAGCCCCGCAGCCGCGGTCCCACAGCTCCGCTCTCCTCCCCCCGGCCCCGCAGCCGCACCCCGGTCCCCGCCGGTACCTCATGGCGGCCCGCGCCCGCCGCAGCCGCTCCCTCCCGCCGACGGGCAGGGGAGGGCAGGCCCCGCCCCCGACACACCCCCTCCCGCCCCTCGGCCAATCGCGACCCTCCGCAACCCGCGCGGGCCGCCTTCCTCCTGCAATGGGAATGCACGGTGGGTGGGTGGGCGGAGCCACACGCTCCTCCCCCCAGCTCGGTGTGGCTCGACAACCAATCAGAGCGGGCTGCGGCTGCCGGGCGGTACCGCGATGGCCACTGGGAGTTGTAGTCCTGAGCCCCGCCGTGGTCCCGCGGAGGGCGGGCGCGGCCCGGGGGCGGCCCCGGGAGCTGGCCCGAGCTCCGGGCGGGTCTGGCCCCGCTGCCGCGCGCAGCGCTGTCTGCCTTCCCCTGCCTGTTGCCTCACGCCGGCCTGCTGGGGCTGGAGTTGCCAGCATACCGTGGGTGTTCCGCGGTCACATCCCCTGTCGCCTCCTCCTCTTCATCATCCCACTCTTCTTCTTCCTCCTCCTCCTCGCTGCCCGAGTCCTCATAAAAGCAGAGGGTGGCCTGCACCGGGAAGTTCTCCAGCAGCCTCTCCCCCACGCTGTACAGGTGGTCAAAGGCCTTGGACTTGGGCCAGAGGAGCCTGCGTGGGGAGAGCCGGGGTGAGCGCCGCTCCGCCGTGCCCGCCGCGCCGCCCGCCGCCCCGCTGCAGGGCACGTACCTGACCGGGTGCTGGAAGAACGCCAGCGCTTTGCCGGGACCGCCGTGCCCCTCCGCTGCCCGAGCCTGGGGAGACACAGCCGGGTGGTACCGGGGCTCCCGCTGCCCCTCCCCGCAGGGCGCACTGGCCGGCACCGGGATGTTCTGTGCAGGCACCGGGATGCTCTGTGCCGACAACGGGATGCTCTGTTCTAGCACCGGGATGCTCTGTGCTGACACTGGTGTGCCCTGTGCCGGTACCGGGGTGCCCTGTGCAGGCACCGGGATGCCCTGCCCTGGCACCAGGATGCCCTGTACTGGCGCCCCACACACCCAGCAGCTCCCCCTCTCCTGCCGCCGAGCTGAGGCACTCACACCACCGCGAGGAAGCTGGCATCTACCCCCACACCCTCCCGACAGGCTTTTTGCCAGGGTAATCTCTCCCCCGTGCTCAAGAGCCGGTGCCCAGGCATCCCACTAACCCCCTGAGGAATGCCCGCCCAGCCTGGGAACAGACGACACTTTCAGGCTCCCGTGGCGGGGCTGCGGTGGCCGTGTTCCCCCAGGGGTGCCAGCTCGGCCCTGTCCAGGGGCTGCGGTGGCCGTGTCCCCCCGGGGGTGTCAGCCCGGCCCTGTCCAGGGGCTGCGTGGGGTGCGGGGTGATGCCCCAGGGGAGGTGGGACAAAGGACTCCGGGGTGACTCTCTGGGGTGAGAGGCTGGTGTTCTGCCAGCAGGGACCCCAACCTCATGGGGACAAACACAGCGGGGAATGCCAAACTCACAGGGTCCATCTCCTCCCGCCGCGTCGCGGGTCCCTCCTGGGCTTGGGGCAGCCACGGTCTCCAGAGGGGAAGGGCTCTAGGAGAGAGAGAGAGGAGCTTCAGCGCCACAGCCGCTCTCCCTGGCCCGCTCCCCTTTGCCTCGCTTGCCTCACCCGCCCGTCCAGCCCCGCCCGGATGCCAGCACCCTCTGTTCCACCCCTGGCCTCTGGGATCAGAGGTGTCCCCAGCACGGCATCCTTCATCCAAACCCAGCTGGAGCTCCCCCATCCCACACCCGGCCCACTCCCCCCAGCGCAGCACCCAGTACCTCGTCCCTTGCTCCAGCCCCAGGGGTGGGCAAGCACTGGCCACAGGCACCGGGACCCCGGGGGCAGGCAGGCAACAGGCAGCAGCTTGCATGGTGGCAGAAGACGCTGTTCCTTCTGACACTGTCCCCCTTGGTGGGGACACATTTATAGCTCTGCCTCGGCCGTGACTCACAAATTCTTCGGGGCAGGGGAGCGAGGGGCTGGGGCTGCGGGGACAGCGGTGTGAAATTTGTCCCAGTTGTGTAAACAGAGGGCCGGGGGGAGGCTGGGGGCGGAGGGGCTGCGATCTCTGGTGGAAAAGCAAAACACAAAAGGGAAAATTTGGACACCATTTGTGAGAAAATCCCCGGGGGGGGAACAGGGGAGGGTAGAGACAATTAACAAGGATGATTAAGTGCTCTTTGTAGCCATTTGCATAAGGGAGGCGAGGGAGATGGGAAAGGGATGGGAAATGGTGGGGTGGCATGATGGGTACGGGATTGGGACAGTGCAATGGGATGGGACTGCATGTTGGGCATGCCATGGGGACAGTGTGGGGGGCTTGGGATGGGGACAGCCCAAAGGGCATGATGACAACAGTGATGGGCTACAGTGGTGGCAAGCACAGAGCCACCAGGAGGCAGCTGACGACTCGAGAGAGGCTCAAGAGCAGACAGAGAGGGAAGATTCACAGCAGGGATGGACCCCAGGCACTGCCAGGGATCTTGCTCAGACACCCATGGCCCATCACCCCAGGGAGCTGCCAGATCATTCCGCAGATGGGAGAGCGTGTACTTGCCAGAGCTCCCTGGTCTCTCCTTCGAGTTTCTGAGATGTGGCCCACACCAGGAGGGACAGAGAAACTCCTCCATGTGAGGGTGCAAGGCTGGTGCAGCCCCTGGCCCCAGCAGGGCCACTCATCCCATCCCTGCCCAAGCACTCAAAGTGCCACTGGCAGACCAGTCACCTCCTGCTCCTGGGAGAGTTTCAGTTTGGGACAAGGAAAGAAAATAGCAAATGGTCCCTGCTGCAGCTCTGCTATCAGCATCCAAACACCGCTGTCCAAACGCTGGCTGGACCCTGCTCAGCTCCAAGCACAATTTGTCACCCCAGGCGCTCCCTGCCCCTCTCCATCTGTGGCAGCCGGTGAGCAGGAGGGGGCACGGGGCCAGCACAGCTCTCATTACCTTCCCCATTTGTTCCTCATTTGGGCCAGTAGTCTTACAACAACAAACCCCGTGGAGGACAAGCAGGGCTGGGAAGAGTGAACCAAAAGCTCAGGCTGGCTCTGAGAAGTGGGGAGCTCAACCTGCTGGTGTTTCACTGCCCAGTACAGGCAGCACAGCCCAGAGTGGACACATGGATGGTGGCACAGTCACCGGGAGCCATTAAAGCTGTCCAGAAGGATGACAGCAAGCCTCAAACCTGAACCCATTAGGTGAAGCTACCCTCATAATTCATAGACAACAAGCAAAGCGAGGCATCCCAGCTCCCCAATCCTTCCCGACACCCAAAGGGTTTAATTCTGATCTGCAATAAGCCTCTGATCCAGGCGGAGATTTGCAGGTGGATTGTGCAAAGCTGTAGCTGAACAACTGCAGCCCCTGATCCCTTGGGCTGGGGCCCAGGCTGCTCACCCTGCCCCGAGCAGCCGCCTCCAGTCCTGGGTGACCCCCGCTGCAGCCACCCTGGTCCCACCCTGCATCTCCAGCCACTCCGTAAGTACCGCAGAGCTCCCTGCTGCACCTTCCTGTCGGCACCCTGAGCACCCCAGGTGTTTCTTTTCCAGCAACCGAGACGGTGTGGGAGGGCTTGGGAGACGGAAAGCTGGGAAACTTTGGTGCCAGGCATTTGAGGTGGCACTGGGGGGGATGGGAGCAGAGGGGATACCCTGGGTGGTGGCAGCATGCTCGGCCAGCAGCGTTCCCAGGGTGAGGGAGGCCACTGGCCGCGCTGCTGGGGCTCAGTCCGGTTTCGCAAGGCACCACAGAAGGAGGAATTTTTAAACAAAGCAGAGGGAAAACAAACCAGCCCTCTCCACCACCTCTGCCAACCTCCCCGGCTGTGTGCAGGGCTGTGGGCGGGAGGTGGCACCGGCACAAAGACCCAGCATGAGCTGCACCCCAAACTACTCACCGCTCCACAGGACAGGTCACCTGCTTGGCTGGCATGCTTCCAGGACACATCCCAAAGGAGATGCCAGCCCTCCCTGATGTAATCCTGCCCTCTGTGGGCCTCCAGGCTCTCCTGGGGATGCAGGTGTCACTGTCACTGCATCCCTGTCCATCCTCATCCCCAGCAGCACAGAAAGGCTCAGTCTCAGGTGGCCACATCCCATTGTCCCAAAGCAGCTTGGGGTGGGTGCCGCAGACGCCTTGGGTGAGTCCCATGCAGATGGGGATGAGGTGCCATCCCCTTTCCTCAACTGGGGGAGTTTTGGGTTCACCACCTGAAGTCAACTCCAACAGAGGTGCAGCCACAGCTTTTTGGCTTCCTCAGCTCGAGGCATCGCAGAAGACAAGGGACCTCGAGGAAGGCAGTGGGTACATTCCCCTCACCAGCAGCTGGCTCTCCATCCTTGCTCGCGGCGTCAGTGCAGGGGAGGGCTTTGGCGTCCTTCCTGGGCAGCGCTGCTCTGCCTCTGGAGCCTGCCTGGGGAGATAGCGGGGGTGAAAGGGCGCTTGGCGCTCCTCCACGGGCTTGGGTCAATCGTTAATCGGGGAGGGATTGCTTTCCACTCTCGCAGGTAACCTCCCCGCGCTCCCACCCGCACAAAACCAGCACCCCCGGGAGCGGGGTGGAGCTGCAGCGCTGCGAGCCGAGCCTCTCGCAGGGCCATGGGAACGTGAGCACACGGGAGGGACCTGGGCGACGAGCTGCGAGCCCTGGGTAGGTGGCAGAGGTGACAGCCAGCCCCCACCATGGTGTCCATGGGGCTCCAGCTGCTGGGCTACACCGTGGCCTTCCTGGGCTACATCGGCACGCTGACAGCCACGCTGCTGCCCAGCTGGAAGACCAGCTCCTACATCGGCTCCAGCATCGTGACAGCCATCAGCTTCACCAAGGGGCTGTGGATGGAGTGCGCCACGTACAGCACGGGCATCACCCAGTGCGACATCTACAGCTCCCTGCTCAACCTGCCCGCCGACATCCAGGCGGCACAAGCCCTCATGGTGAGCTCCTGCGCCGTGTCCTCCCTCGCCTGCCTGCTCTCTGTCGTGGGCATGAGGTGCACCGTCTTCAACCAGGGCTCGCCGGGCAAGGACCGGGTGGCGGTGGCGGGCGGCGCCACCTTCGTGCTCGGGGGGCTGCTGTGCTTCATCCCGCTGGTGTGGAACATCCACGTGGTGCTGCGGGATTTCCGCAACCCCGTCATCCCCGACAGCATGAAGTTCGAGCTCGGGGAGGCTCTTTACCTCGGCATCATCTCCTCCCTCCTCTCTCTCATCGGCGGCTTCATCCTCTGCACCTCCTGCCCTGCCCGGGACACGACCACCGCCTACTCCAGCGCCTTCCAGCCCCAGCTGCTGGCGAGCAAGAGCCCCCGGCCCTCTGTCAGCCAGGTGCACAAGACCAAGAGTGAAGTCAATTCCTACAACCTGACGGGATACGTGTAGTGGCTGCAGGTGAGAGCCAGGCTGGCACCTCTCCCGGCTCCCCGGAGCGTCCGGGCTGGCACCAAGGGAGCGCGGTGAGAGCAGAGGACACGGCGGCATCGCCCCTGCTCAACCCTCTCGTGTGCTCGGGGGGGCTGATCCCGCTCTCTCCCCGGGATTCTGAGAGCCTTGTGACTGCTGGGAGATCCCAGCTGGTGGCTTACATTGATGAAGGACCCTGAATCCAGCTTCTGTTCTTTACTCCGTGCTGCCAGCTCGCAGGCACAGCGGGAGCCCAGCCTGCAGCCCCAATGAACCTACCTGGAAAGGGGAGTGGGCTTGTGGCCCCAGGGACCGGGCTGCTGGCCATGGAGGCACCACAGCAGGGTCAAGGGCACGTGTGTGGGTCTGGAGTCGCTGCTGGGGGGTTGAGTGCCGGCTGCAAACCGATGTCGCAATAAATATGTCTTTCTAGCCAGACTGTATCCGAGCTTTTCTCTGGCACTGAGGGGCCAGCAGAGGGGCTGTGGAGGAGGCCAAGGTGTGAAAGGTGCTCCTGGCCCTCGCTCTGGCCTGCCTTCCCCACCCCACAACTGATGGCTTTGCCACACAGGAGCCCAGGCAGGTGGGAGCTCTGCTGAGGGGGAGGAGGGCCACTCCCTGGCACAGTTTGTCCCTGGGCACCACGCTGGGAGGTTGCCATGCACCACTACTGCCAGGGCAGGCTTGTCCCCAGCAGGGACAAGCAGAGCTCCCTGTGGGATAATAACAGGCAGCACCTCAGCCCTTCTTGCTTCTAGGAGTGCAGATGTGATGAGACTGGGGTGCCCACAGGGAGATTCACTGCGCCTGTGTGTGGCACATCCAAGTCCCCAGAGGGAGGAAGCCCTGGCATTCCCACTTCCCCATCCCAGTGATGCAGTGAGCACTGGCATCCCTGGGACAAACATGGTCCCAAGGACCAGAGGCAGCTCCTGGCTGTGGTGGAGTCTGAGCTGCAGAGAGGCCTCACAGGCAGGTCCTGAGCCCCAAGGTCCTTGAAGTGTCTATTTTTGGGAGAAAAATGCCATCAGTGAGACACTACAAAGCTGCAAGGGATGGGCAGGCAGGAGCCAAGGCTGTGTGGCTGCAGCCCTGCACAGGAACAGCAGCACAACATCCACACAGGCTGCTGGTGGCACTGGGGGATGCTGGGCACATGCCAGGGCATGGCAGAAGAGGAGGTGCAGGCAGCCCACAGCCCACTAGGGTGCAAGAACATAAATACTTCTGATGTACCACTGCCCCACATGAGAGAACCCCTGCTCTGCTATGCCACAGCACCGGGCCACCCACAGACCACCTTGCCCTGGCTCCTTGTACCCCAGGGAGCAGGAGGCCTTGGTCTACCTGCTGACCCCTCATAAAACAATTTAGATTAGGTCATGGAGACGAAGGGACCATGTTCTCTCCACTTTGAACGTCACCACCATCACCCTTGCACCAGTGAAATCGTGTTTGCTGTGGGGTTAACACGCTCCTGATAATGTTGTGTCACACTTTTTCCCCTCCTCAGAGAGCAAGGATCCATCCCCAGGGTGACACTCTCTGAAGGGGATCAAGGTGGATCTCAAGGCAAAGGGCCAGTGACCCCATTTCCATAGCCAAAGCACAAAGCACAGCATCAACCCTGGACCAGCTGAGTTATTTATTCCTGCCCTGGGAAAAAGAGTGCCCTGGTGCATGCAAGAGGTTTAACCTGCTGGCTGCAGCCCCCCAGGAGATGCTGCAAGTTTTGAGGGCCCTTTAGCCATAAATGTTTTTGGGGTTTTTTTCTGGGCAGCTGGTGGAGAGAGTGGGAGAGAAAACGGCACAAAAGGTCACACCTTAAAGGGGAGGAATTCCTGGGCACTGGGTTCTTGCCCCTCGCCTCCCACCCCTGTCTGCAGGAAGAGGCTGTGCTAATTAAACAAAGGGGCATTTGAAACGCTCAGAGCTTGATTAGTGCCGGGCTTATTAATGCTTTAATTCAAGGAGCAGAAGGAAAGCTTTCCCCAGAAAGAGAAAGGCAGCTGGCACAGGCAGAGCTCAGAGCTCAGAGCTCTGGTACAGAAACACCCATCACACTGGAACAGGGACCAGCCCCTCCCCAGGCCCCTGGGCCACCAGCCCTGCCACAGGGGAGCCCCTGCATTAAACAGTGGCTGGGTTCAGGGAGGGGAACGTTTCTCCCCTCCAGCTTTCCTGGCCTTCAATGTGAATGCACCCAAAGATGTGAAACTTGCCTACAAGGCAAGGCAGGTTGACACAGATTTTCCACTTGGGAGGGAGGATGGGGAAGGGGAGGGGAGGGCACTGGGTGCACAGATGTGGTGGCATGGCAATGGTTATCTCTGCATCATGCAATAGCCACGTTCCTCATTATTGATGAACCAGGTTCTTGAGGGCAGCCTGGATGTGGCCCAGCCTAGGGACAGAGAGAACGGGAGCCCAGACTGTCCCAGGGGGCAGCTCTGCTGATGGTGAACGTGAGGGAAGGGATGGAGCTGAGCACAGCACAGCACAGAGCCAGCCCCTCAGACAGCCTCTTGCCCCTTACCAGCTCAGTGGCAAAAGCTCAGGCTGCTCCAGGATTCCCTGCAGGAAAGGCCCAGGGGAGCACAGCCAGGTTCAGGACAGGATGGGCAGCCGGGGGAAAGCAGGGCTGGGAAGAGGGCTGGGTGGGGAAGAGCTCTCCCCATCTCAAACCTTCACCTTTTAGGCCATTGTGGTGGAGTGGGGAGCCTTGCAACCCTCCCTGCAGGTCCAGGTGCAGTGACTAATCCCCTGTCATAAGGAAATGGGTCCTTCCCCTCTCCTCTTCTCGCTCTCAATGATGCCCCAACGGATGGAATGGGGCAATAAAATACTAATATGCCCTTATCTTCAAAAGTGATAGAGGCACTATAAACACTCAATACACCCCAGCCTGGGATCAGGGACTGCAACCTCATCAGCTGCTCACAAGAAACATGCAAAAAGTCACGACTTCTTCTTCCAAAGAGGGAGCAACACAGCCCATCTCCAAGGCCCCTGCATGCAGCCCTTATCCCCCAAGCACTGCTCCAGCTGCAAGCAGAGTCTCCTCTCGTGCAGAGCATTGGGCAGGGATGCTCAGGTAAAAAAAAGCACAGGTTTGCCCTAGACCCACGAGGATCACACACCTCCTGCCTCCCTGGAGCTCTCCAGAGCTCCTTCTGGCATTCCCAACCTGCTTCTCATCTCTGCCCAGCACATCTGACCTGAAGCAGCAGCAAATAATCCAAGCAAGCTCTCTGGGGAATATCAGGCCACGTGCTGGGAGGGCCCATCTCTGCCTGCAGCCCCCAGGAATTGCTCAGATAGGAGAGATGGGAGGGGGAAGGAAATTCGGGCCAAACTCCTGATGGGCTGAGGCACTTGGAAAGGGCCAGCACATTCCTCCAGCCTCTCCCCAGCCACAGCTCACTCCCAGCTGCCTCCCACGCCGTGTCAGAGCCTCCTGGCCCCTCAGCAAGCCAGGGCAGATATGGAAGATTGCCCATGGATTTGCTGCAGGAGCAGCAGAGGACAAACAGCTGAAGGGGCTGCTCCCAGACACCCCAAATCCTGGCTCTCAGGCTGGGCTCAAGTCATGCTCTGGTAGGAATGGGAGAGGCATTCCCTGCCCCAGCAATGCCCCTGAGGTCAGGAAAGAGCCCCATGGATTCACCTCTGGGCATCTGTGGTGCAATTGCACTCCCATTTCACCTCCAGAGCTTCCTGCCCTCCTGGAGCTGTGGGCATGGCCCTGTCTGGAGTCAGGGCAGAAACACAGGCTGTTGGTGCCTGGCTCCTCTGTCCTCCACCTTGCAGTGGAGGTGACAAACAGGCTCCTCTTTGGAAAACACCTAGCAGGGGAAAAACTGGTGCACAAACTCATGGCTTTCCATAGCCTCTCAGAGTGCTGTTTCCAGGCACTATAAAGGATCTTGAAGGAAAGATATGAGGGGAACAGGGCACCCTGAACTCCATGACACTGCAGGGGACAGAGGCCTTGGGTGCACCAGAGATTTCTAGAAAGCACCTTCCTGTTTGAACAACAGCTCAGAAATCTATCAGGAGGGTTATAAAAGGTGTTTATCTCAGAAAACCTGATACCCGTGGAGAGGACATGGATGTTTGATCTTCCAGGCATTGCATTAACATCACAATCAGACTGTTCAATAATAATTTGAGTCTAATCTCTGTTGGAGGAGACTCAGGTTAGTGATCTCAGCAAACCTCATGTACATGCAGTCTGTAGTACCAAAAAAAGGCTTTGTAGTAGAACCCACACCAATTCAGTGAGCAAGACAGACTTTTATAGTGATACAAACACAAGCTCTTCCAAGGATTTTACAGAAATATTGGGGGATACATACTCCATCTCCAAAATCTGCCAAAATCTGCTTTGAATAACTGGTTTAGAGAATTGCAGATAAATTGTCCTGCACCCTGAACAGCTCACTGCTGAGTGATGGTTCCACAGCACCATCCTGGACAGAAGAGATGAACACCAGAGGATCCCAAACACCTTTACATGGACAAACAGAGCTCCAGCCACCTTAGCAAGTCTAGAGAGTCATCCTGGGCAATCCCTGCCATCCTGGCATCTCCATGCTTGAGGGCACCAACAATTTGGCAGCTGCTAGCAAAGGTTCATGCCTAGAAGATGCTCAGACCCCAGGCACAGCCAAACCCCTCCAGGCTCTCTGCTAAGTACCACGAATCTGGAAGACACAATTCACCCCATAAGCAGAGGAACCAGGGGGGCTTCACCAGCTTTGGGGTTGCCTTTTATCACTACTCAGGAAGGATTTCAGGGTGTGCTTTGGATGAAGGTTTTCCCACACTGGCAAACTAATCTTTCTTCAAGTCAGGTGTCTTTTTTCACAGAACTTACAACACCCTCTATTTCTGGGATGTCCAGCCTGCTTAAAAGGGCTGAAAGCAGAACAAGGCTCACGTCAGAAGCAGCATGATTGCCTCGAACTCACTTTCCCAGAAAAGCTGTCTCTAAGGTTTCTCAGGTCACTGGAGCAAAGTCCCACAGCCCCAGCTCTACCTGGCAGGTGCTCACAAGATTTCTCCAACGGATGCACTTTCATTAGCCGAGTATTTAGCCCTTTCCTTTTGGCACAATTTCTCTGGGCACAGGAAAGCCCAGAACTTCTGCAGGAATTACAGGCTAAGGACGGTCCTCAGCTATCCCTGGATCCACTGTGATGCTCCCTTGTCCTTTGACCATTCCAGCACACCTTTACAGGAATGAGGGCTCTGGTCTTTGCCTCTGGTTTTTCCCCAGCTGCCACAGAAGCCAGGCATACATCTCAGGGAGCACTGCGAGCCTCAGATCCTCCTACAACTGAATGCCTCCTCCTCAGCCTGCTGCCCTTCCCAAACACCCTTTATTTTCATGTTTCCAGCTTGTGAACTGGCAGGATGTTTCACCCAGGCCTGGCTGCTGGCCGGGGCAAGGCTCACTCCACCTCCGTGCTGCCCAGGGAGGCGGCAGGGGAGAGATATCAGGGAGAAAAACAATCAGGTCCCTGTTTTCAAGGCAAGGAGAGCAGGCTTTGGGTCCAGGGACAGCCTCAGCAAGGGGAAGGATCACCCTGTTGCAAGGCAAAGCCCCTGGAAGTGCTCCCAGAACAAAGTCCCCATAGCCCAGCCCAGGGAGCTGGCAGGATCCTGCTAACACACAATAAATTTCCACCTGCCTGGGTGGCTCTTGCCGTGGGTTATGGTCTCCTTCCCAAAACTCAGGCAGTCCCATCTCCCTGCTGTGCTAGGGTGACCAATGAGATGATTTCTGTCTTGGGATTCTGTAGCTGCAGTATGTTTTACCTCACAGGCCACAGGCAGATCCACCCAACTTCAGTCCTAAGTAAAATCCTCATAAGAAATAAAAGGGAATAAGCAGCACAAAACGCAGGCAGCCCAGCCCTGTGTGAGGAGACAAGTTTACCCTCAGCTGTCCCTGAGTGCAGCTGCCCTTTCCCATGGAAGATCTTTGCAAAGCAGAGGGAGGCTGCCCAGGACATGCAGGGCTAAAGCTCCCAGCTCAGTGATGGGATGAAGAGAGCCATGGTGCCTTCAACAGCGTGAGCTGAGGGGAAACACAACACTGCTCTTCCCTGGCTCCTTGCACCACTGCCCACTCCTGCACACCCCCATTGCAATGCTGGGACCAAGGGCAGGACAGGCTGGGTCCCCCCCAGCCGTGCCAGGGCTGCTGGGGCACAGCATGGTGCTGGCACAGTGGGCACTGGGAGCTCTGGGAGGAGAAGGCTTTGCCAAACACTCTTATCTCTGAAGATGCCTTTCTGACCGCCTCACCTCCAATATGTGTTTATCACCACTACACAACTTAATCCCCCCAAACTACTCTGGCAGCAATTCCTGGCACAGGCATCCTTGAGAGAGCTTTGAAAGATGTGGAAGAGAAGTGCCAGGTTTCAAACCCAGCTACGCTGATACCAGCTTATCTAAGGAAAATTAATAGCTGCAGTTTGCCAAGCTACATCCATTTAGGAAACACTCCATCACAGAACTAGTTTGTGTGCTATTTCCTCACACTGGGGAAAACAAATCAGCTGAAGAAATGTCAAAAAACCCATGTACTGCTGTAAGGAGCATATATTTTTATCTTGCTGCTGATGTCAGACACAGAGAGGTGAGAATATGAAGCCTGCTAACTGTTCACAGGCTGTTGAACACTTCCGTAGGCTCATGGATCTCTGCTGATGGATGCTTGCATCAAAGCTGGCCTTTGCTCACCACCTCCTCATTCAGCACAGCCCATTCCTCTCACTAGCACCTGAGTGTCTGTTTTCCGTGCATCACTGGGCTGGGCTTGGCTGGGGCAGAGTTGATTTCCTTCCCAGGAGATGCTGTGGGGCTGGGCTTTGGCTCTGTGCTGGAACAGGGTTGATAGCACAGGGATGTCTGAGTTATCCCTGAGCAGGGATTGCACAGCCAGGGCCTTTCCTGCTCCTCACCCTCACCACTGAGGGGCTGGGGGCACAGTCAGGATCCCAGCTGGCCCCAGGGATATCCCAGAGCATGTGGCATCACCCTCAGCACATAAAGCTGGGGGAGGACGAGGAAAGGAAGACATTCTGAGTTTGTCTTCCCAAATTACTTTTACATGTCATGGAGCCCTGCCTTCCTGGAACACCTGCCTGCCATGGGAGGCAGTGCATGAATTCCTTGTTTTGCTTTGCTTGCATACACGACTTTTGCTGTAGTTATTAAACTGTCTTTATCTCAACCCACGGGTTTTCTCACTTTTACTTTTCCAATTCTCTCCCCCATCCCGCTGGTGGGGAGGGAGTGAGTGGCTGCGTGGGGCTGAGTTTCTGGCTGGGGTTAAACCATGACAATCACTCAAACATGTTCTCCTTTCCCTGGGTGGCAGGAATAAACCAGGAGACAGGTTTTAGCCCAAGGGCTTGACACATGCCATGAAAAACTCTGGGGATGTCTGTGAATAATCTTCTGAAAAATAAGGTCAAGTATGTTAGGGATAAAGTTCAGATTATAGAGCTACATAAATGGGAGGGAATAAAAAAAGGTGCAAATAGGAGGAGCAGCAGCAGCTAAGATTACACATATGTGCCGTGAAGAACATTGAGATCAAGTCTGAGGGAGGTGTGGACATTTCCTGCTTTAGAAGCAGCTTTGGAGAAGAAAATAAAGGTCTGTCTTTTCACCCACCCAGGATAGATGCTTCAAGGGATGATTGGCTTTTGGGATAAAACTTCCCAGAATGGTCAGAAGCATGGATGCTCCCAAGATCATTGGCTATTTTGTATTTCAGAAAATATACTTCATACAACCCTAAAAACTGGTACAAGCATCCCAAACACTGCTAAAGTAAAACTTTGGCTCATTGCAATATTCTGGTACAGATTCTATCGCCTCAACAGCTCTATTGAAAATTTAATATGTTTGGGATGTAGGCCTGTGGAGAGAAGCAAAACCCCAAACATGAATGAAGATAAGAAACCTTTCAAACTATGAATGGAGGGAGATAAGGGAGCTACCTTCAACCTCAAGTGTTCCCACCTGCAGCACTGACCTGAAGACACAGCAAATAGCACAATCTGAAAATGTCAAGAGAGGTCACAGAAACAGCTCTGAATCTTAAATGATGAGCTGGAAACGGAACTGGATTCAACCAAGCAGGAGATCAAGAATGGTAGACACAGACACAGGTCCTATAGACTGCAAAAAACCTTAGAGCTGTATGGACATGCCTTTTCTGCCTCCAATAGCAACAGAGAAAGTCCCTTCTGTGGTAAGGTTTACACCTTACAGCCCTGGGGGAAATGACGTGGCACAATCCTCACCATGCAGGATGAGGCACTCTGTCCACATCCACATCACTGTTGCTCAACTCTGGCTCTCAGGCAACACACCGGGCACACGTTTGGTGATATCACCTGGTTTCTGTCACATGCTCTCATGCTTTTCCAGGTAAAATGAAGTGTTTGAAAGGAGCGAAACTGTGCTGGCCACCCACACACCCTCTCCTCCTTATCCACGACCTGGGAGAGAGAATGTACTCAGGAGGGATAGGGAATGTGGGTTCTCCTCATTCCTAGATGCCAGTCATTTTATGGTATAAAGAAGGAAATCAGGTTTGATTCAAGATGCTTCTGCACTGGAAATAAGCACAGGCTTGAATGATACTGAACTATTTGCACTTGTTCTTATTTTATTCCCATGAATCGTGTACTGCAGGCAGCACAGGGACGTGCAGCATCTTTTGGGTGCAACCTCTCCCCTTTGTCACATGTGGCTGCTCCCAAACTTTCATCTTCCCCCAAACTCCCCATCATCCTTGATATTTCCCAGGTTTAATGCTGCTGGTCACAGAAAAGTCTAAGAGAACAAGCCTAAACAAGCTGCCAGACTTGGACAGCAGCAAAGGAAGGGGCAGGGCTCAGCCAGGCTGACCCAGAGCCTTGCAGCACATCTGACAGCAAGCCCAGCGTCACCACCCGGCTGTTCCCATGGCTACACGGGAAGATAAATTGAGTTCAAGGAACCTCGTGTCGCTACATTATTTAACAAACAGACAGTCACGCTCAGGAGGAAAACACAGGCAGGGACCCAGTTTAGCAGCTGCGTGGGCTGATCAGACTGATGGATGCCCGAGTGCCTCACAGGGCTCAAATCCTCCAGCCCAGCACCACGGTGCTCTAGCCCAAGCCAGGCAGGATGTTAGCCACAAAGAGAGGCCAGAATAGCCACAGAACAGCCTGATGTTTGTCCACAAACACAACCAGGCCTTGAACCTGACAGAGCCCTGGATACCTGACCCACTTATGGAGCAATCCAAAGCCTGACTTCAGGAAAGGAAAGCCTGCTCCACCTGCTAGTCTGTGCTCTCAATTCAGCACTGGGCAAAGAGGAAAGGGATGTGGGCACGAAGAAAAGGACAGGAGGAAAAAAGAGTGTGGAGGAGTTACAGGGGTGTTGGGAGAGATGAGCAAGCTTTGAGGGCAAAGGCATGGATGGAGCTTGGAGGTGCTGCAGAGAGTTTATATTTGGAAAAAGTGGTTCAGAGGAGAAACAAGAGGGGTCTGGGTGGGAGCTGAGGCAGGGAAAACAGGAGCATACAGGAGGTGTTTGGGCCCATGACTGCCTGAGCCAGCGAGGGATGAGCAGGACTGCTGTCACCACACAATGTTTGCAGTGCTGGTGTAACCCAGCACCATTCCCCTTCCCCAAAATCCTGCAAGGAGGAGCAGGAGGTGACCCAGATCGGTCTGATTCACCAACCAGTTGCAGAGGGCCAGGATTCTGTGATTCTGTGAGATGCCAAGGTGCACTGGGCTGTGCTCAGGCCCCTTCCCTGGGCAGGCAGTGGGGACACGTGTGGGACACAACCAGGCCAGCAGTGCCACCATGTGGGAGCAGGTCACCTCCTTGTGCCAGGACACGGCCAGCAAGGGCTCCTGGAGCATGAAACAGAGCAGCTGAAAACACAAACACACATACATACATAAATAAACTCAATTTCACCCTCCTCCCTCCATCCAGAAACTTAAAAAGAATCTTATCCAGAGACATTTTCTCAGCCAGAAATCTGCTCTTTGCTGGAAGCCAAAAGACTGTGTTGTCTCTCAAGTGTTTTTCAATAATGCCCAGAAAAATAACTCTCTTTTACCAGGCACTGAAGTGAGACTGACAGGGCTGTAATTACCAGGGTCTTTCTTCTTGTCTTTCTTGAAAACTTTGGCCAGCTTCCAGTCAGTGGGGATCTCTCCAGACTCCCAAGACTTGAAAAATAATGGAGAGAGATCCTGTGATGACAGGGCCAGCATTTCCTTTACCCTGGGATGAGCTCCATCACTCCCCATGGATTTATGTGCATCCAGCTGGAGCAGTAAGCCTCACACAAGTTCAGTTTTAGCTGGGAATTCATCCTGCCCCTAATCACAGTCCTCCAACACAGAGCTCTGGGAGCCCCAGGGCCCAACACTGATGCTAATGACAGAGGAGAAGAGGGATTAAACATCTCTGCTTTGTCCATGTCCCTGTCTGTGAGGTGTCTGACCTCATCAGGTGCAGACCAAGGTTATCTCTGATCCTCCTTTTGCTGCTACCATGTTTTAACAATTCCTTTTTGCTGTCCTTCCCAGTGCTGTCAAGCTTGAACACTAATCAAGCTCTGGCCACATGAATTTTCTCCCTGCAATGCTGAACAGCATCTTCCTAATTTTCCTGTGTAACCTGCCCTTGCTTCCAATGTCCTTCCAGGCTTTCTGCTCCCCTCAGAAATGAGTCTCTATGACAATAACCCGTCTTTTTTATCTCCACAGGAGTGATGTTGATATGGAATGCAGGTCAACTTGACCTAGTTGATACCTCCAACCTCAATGGAGCATAGTCCTCAGCACTGCTTCTACTTGCAGAACCTGGTATCTCTGACCCAAGAGCACCTGAGAAGGTGGGGAAATCCCAGAGGAGTGCACAGAGAAATGCAGAGACCATTAGGAACAGGTATTCCAAGGGAAGGCACCAGCACAGTCAGCAGCTACATGGAAACAGTGTTAGAAGTTCTCTCTGGACACCAGTGTACATTTGTCTTGGTTTCTTGAAGCACAAAGTAAAAATCTGGCACGTAGAGGTTTAAAACAGAAATGTAACTACTATTTTTCTGGCACAGGTGTTTTCACTGAACTGTCCAACACATTCTTAGGTCTCCATCCTCACACAATGTTGCCATATTTGATGTTACTTCCTTCTCTGTTGAAAAGTGTCTCTCTTATCTAGTTTCTAGGTTATAAAAACTTATTTCTTGGCCTCCAGAGCCAGCTGATTTCCTTTCTAATGATAAAGGCTATCTTATCTGGCTTTATGGAATGCTGGACTTCAACAGCTAATAGCCATTGAGCCATATGAACTGGTTGCACTCTGGAATTTCTTGATCAGAGAAAAGAATTTTCCTTCAGTAACATCCAGATAATTGTCGAGACTCTAGCAGTTCTTTCTGCTTAGCATTTGAGCTAAAATTTTTGGTAAGGAAGTAAAATATCTTGTTCTGCAACAGGTCAGGAATTCTCGACAAAAATTTATATTTCTATTAGCAGTTTTGCCATTGGAATGTAAATCAATCAGTACATTTAACTAAAACCCAAACAATTCTCCAGAAATTATCTAATTTAAATGCACGGATTCCTCTGGAATGAAAGGCTGTTATTTTAAATAGGAAAAAAGAGGTCAGGCAGAGATCAAAGAAAGCAGGCACTGAAAAAAAGTTCCTATTTTAATACCGCCTGTGTGAAAGAGACCTGCACTGACAGGTACGTGTCCCTTATCCCGCACAGCGGGCCTGCTGCCTGCTGTCCCGCACCCCTGACCCGGAGCCGCTTGACCCTGCACCCCTGGCCTGGTGACACAGGTCCTGCAACTTCAGCCTCAGCCCCGGCCCGGGAGCCATGCACTCCAAAGTCCCTGTCCTGGACCCAGGCCCGCTGTCCCCAGTCCCGCACCCCGGTCCCGCAGCCGCGTCCCCCGTCCCCACAGCAACGCGAACACGCCCCGCCCCTCACGCCCCAACAGCCAATCGAACCCGCGGGACCGCGAGTGGCGGCCGCACTGACCAATGGCAGCCGAGAGCGGGAAGGCGCGGGGCGGGGCGCAGCGCCGTGACGCCATCGCTCCGCGCGCTGTCGCGGAGCCGCCGCCGCGCCTGCCGGAGCTCGGCCCGCGCCGCCGCCGCCGCCGCCGCGCCATGAACCAGTTCAGCTTCGGGGCGGCCGCGCCCGGCGGCGCCTTCAGCCTGGGCGCGCCCCGACCCGCCGCCACCACCGCGGCCAACAGCGGCTTCTCCTTCTCCACGCCCGCCGCCACCTCCAGCGGCTTCAGCTTCGGCAGCACGGCGCCGGCGGCGGGCAGCAGCCAGCCCGCCGGGATCTTCTCCTTCAGCAAGCCGGCCGCGGCCCCGCAGCCCCCCGGCTTCAGCTTCGCCTCGGCCAGCGCGGCCCCCGCGGCCCCGGCAGCCGCCGCCTTCCCGCTGGGGTGAGAGCCCGGGCCCGGCAGGGAGCGGGGGAGGCTCCGGGGGAGGCTCCGGCGGGTGCTGGGCGAGGGCTCTGCGGGATCCTGCCGGGAGCGAGCCTCGCCTCCTGTCCTGGCGGGGCCCAGCGCCCTGCACTCATCGCCTCGCCGGGCAGGTGCTCGGCGAGCCCTGGCACCCGTCCTGCCTGATGTTTTCATGGGGCAGCGCTTACACGTGCTGGGAAGGAGATGTTGCTCGTTTCCGTCTGGAACTGGGGTGGAGACGCGTGCACAAAGAAATGCGAAAGCTCTGCTACCGAATATAAATAGTCTTGTTTTTTCTGACCCGATTCTGGATTGCTCTGAATGTTTTCTCGGCACTTTGGGAGTGATTTGTCGTTAAGGAAAGGCTGCGAGTTCGGGAGTGGCTCTGCAGAACTGCTGCTGCTGTCAAAGCTTGCCAGATGGGAGCTGTGGGAAGGGAGCTCAAATGGGGACGAGCAGAAAAA
>VRYO01000570.1:2938427-2958645 GCA_009812075.1 Sialia sialis
TACCTGTGACACGGCTCGGTCCCGGGCGCTTGTAAGGCTCGGGCTGTGCTTGCAGCAAAGGCAGCCGAGCAGAAGGTCCGTAGGGTGGGCACAGAGGGGAAAGGTTGGGTGTTATTCCCTCGGATGGCAGGACCCGAGGGAGCAGCTCCAGCTCTCTCTGGGGATGTTTAGTTTGGAGATCTGGAATGGTTCTTCCCCGTGAGGGCCCCTGAACAGGATCCCCAGGGAAGCGGGCACAGCCCCAAGGCTGACAGAGCGTAAAGAGCATTTGGAAAACGCTCCCACAACACGTGGTGGGACTTGGGCTGTCCTGCACAGGGCCGGGAGCTGGACTTGCCAGTCCTGATGGGTCCCGTCCAACTCCGCATGTTCTTTGATTTTTTGTTCCATTTTACAGGTTTTGTCATCACACATACAGGAATTTGGCTAAACTTTCCCTTCCCAAACACACAGCAGGAAAATTGTGCTTTACAGGCTGTTCCAAGCACATTTGGTTCCTGCTTCATCTGTCACTTGCTTTTTTCTGCATAGGTGAGCGGTGGGTATGGATATGGACAGTTTGTTCTCGGGCTCTTCTCTGCAGAGCCTTGCCAATCTGCTGCGTGATGCTCCACAAGAGGATGATGATGATGATGATGATTATGATGATGTGGTGAGCCTTTCCTAAGAGTGTCCAGCTTCTTTTACATATTGTGCCATAGCCTTATCTTGTTAGTCAAAGAGAAGCAAATCTCTTTTTCTCCAGAGTGTGTAAAAACATAATGAAAACCTTACACGGTTTTGGACTGACTGAAATAGCTCGAGGATATTTTCAGAGTAACAAGCTCATGAGGTAAAGAATGAGCAGGATGCCCCAGGAAAACAAGGAGCACAACATATGTGGGAGGTTTAGTTTTTTAGCCTGAAGGAAATGAGAACATGGAGTTGAAAGAGCTTTAGATATTTCAGACTTCCCCCTACTTTTCCCTGAACCCTGCTGGAGATGAAGGCAGTTACAACCAGATAAGTGGGGAAAAATTCATTGCTCAACTTCTGAGTAAGGACCAAAATATCCAGAGGCAACTGAGTGTATTAATTGTATATATCAGGCATTGAAGAACTGTTGATCACTGAAGTATTTCAGCGGTCATAAAATAGGAAAGGTGAACAATCATTCTAAGGTGCGTAATCTGAATGAATAATGAGAGAAATATCCAAATGTATTCTTCTATACCAATTCCTCTCAGGAGCAGATGAAAATCACAGCGTTTGGAGAACATGCATTATTCCTGCAACATGCAACATCTGCTTTCATCTAGGCCTGCCTGTGGGATGGGAAGAAATATTCCCAGGTGCCAACAATGTGGAAGGCCTCTGTGAAGGCTCAAAACTTTGTCAAGTCTCTCAGGATTTTTGGACAGATCATACTATGTCATGGATAAGGAAAAAAAAGAAACAACAACAAACAAAACCAAACTAAACCAAACCAAACCAAACCAAAACAAAAAAAACAAAAAAACAAAAAAACAAACAAAAAAAGCAACAAAAAAACAACAAAAACCAAACAAAAAAACCCCAAACAAAAACAAAAATGGCAAATGCCTGAGTGTTCCTCCAAATCACTCCTCAACAAAGAGCTGACCAGCCCCAGTAGTGGCAATGGAATATCCCTTGAAGTTTTCTTTCAGTGGGTTACAGATAAGGTCCTTCACACTCCAACTCTCCTCCAATTTTGTTTAATGCCTGCCTTTTAAACCCTGCATTATTGCTGTACATCTCTGCAGTAAACATCCTGATTTAAAAAATAATTTGTTTACATCTTATTAATAAAATAAATGACACTTCAGAGACAGAAATGGAAAATTGCCACGAGGGATGTCAATTAAGTCTGAGTCAATTTGGGTAAATTGAAATCTTTATTTTGATTTAATTTAATGCTCTGTGCATATGAGGCACTTTTATTGAACCAAGGAATCTTCATATATAGAGAAATGCCTCACATTGGCCTATTAGCACTAAATTGTTTCATAATTAGAGGAAAATGTTGTTGCCACATGATCTCTACTGTAAAAAGGAATCCAAGTGCTGTGATGGGGCTTTCATGTGGCACCCTTGGTTTTCTGTAATATTTTCATGGCAGGCAAAGCATGGAAATTTTGCCAAAATGCCATGGAAACCAAAACTCATAAAGCACATCTGTCTGTATTCTGGGCTTCCTGCTCAAACCCAGTGTGTCAAGGTCACTTTGTGCTGTGTGAGAGTGAAGAAAAGAGAATGTTCAGTGATTCAGTCATGAAATTGTGGGATAATGTTTTTTTCAATTCTCTCAGGGATTTGTTTGACCTTAATAATGTGTTGTATTTACTGACATTATGGTTGTAACCAAGCTTGGCTCTATAAAAATTGATGTAAGATCTTCTTGCCTTTCTTTTCAGCCACACTGTTCTGTTGCTGCCATGACTCCTGGGAGTGTTGGACCAGTAAAGAAAGAGCCCACGAGTAAGGAGGAGTATTTGTGTGTTCTGGCATTGAGTGTCACCTCAGCAGACTGTAACAGCTGTAGCAAGACACCACTGCAATAAAAGAGTGGTCACTGATGTTTGAGATGGGCATAGCATGACAGTTCTTACAATTACACTGCAAAAATTATTCCTTTCCTGAAAGCTTAACTCTAAAACATGCAAAGAGAAGCAGAAAGGGTAATGCAGGGCAGCCTCCAGTGGAGATGATAACAGTTCAGAGCACAGCCTGGTCAGGGGCTGCAGGGATCATAACTGAGCAGCAAAACTCCATCTAAGTACAGTAATTTCACATGCATGAGGCACACCCTTTTGACTAAAATTTTGGTCCGAACCCAGATGCATGCCTTATACTCCGGAGCGCCTTATATATGACAAAATTCGGAAATTTGCCAAGCTGGAAGTGTGAGCTGTGAGCCAAACCACGCAGTGCTGTGGGGCTCGGCAGGGCTCGGCACGTGTCCTGGTTTGGAGGACAGGTGTCTGCTAAGAAGGGCAGGAGCCTCTCTTTGAAATGAAGAATGTAAACCCCCTCCCTCCAAATTATTATAATTTTGAAATTAAGGGGCTCTCAGGCAAAGATATGGGAATTAGTAACAACAGTTCTTTACTAGAGAAATTAAAATAGAAATACAGTGCTACAAAGAGAGAGGGGGTTTACATTCTCCATTTCAAAGAGAGGCTCTTGCCTTTCTTAGCAGACACCTGTCCTCCAAACTAAGACACAAAGACTACAACCTGACACCCCATCAGGGTGACACCCGTCAGTCAGGGTGTTGGTAGCAGTGCCATTAAATGGTGGCTACAGTCCTCCTGCAGTGACAGATGTGCTTCAGGTGAAGCAATGGTCTTGTAGAAAGGTGCAGTCTCCCTCCGAAGGTCCAGCGATGATGTGGAAAAAAGTTTGGTTTTCCTCTGGAGTCCAGAGAAAAGAGGGCAACTTGTTGTCCCAAAATCTCAGTTTTTATCTAGGAAGGAAAGGCTGGGCTCTCCTCCCTGGCTGGAGCATCTCCCCATGGGATGCAGTAATTTTATCAGTCCCACAGTGGGACTCAATGGCCATGAGCAGAAGAGAACTCCCTGCAGGAAGGATGAGTTGTGAAAAGATAAAGAACACTGCCCCAGCTGGTTTCAATGGATGGCCCATTAGCAGAATATCTCCCAAAGAGATCAGGATCACTGCCCCACCCTCAACAGGTGGTGATAGAATAGATACTTTGATCACATCCTCTATTGTAACCCAAGACAGCACCACTAGCACGAATGTTACTAATTGGTTATTACTTTGCTGTGCAGGGATGCCCGCTGCAGAAAAAAGTGCGCCTTATACTCGTGAAATTACTGTGCTCAGGGAAGACAGGAAAACAGTTTTGGTAAAGGCTTGGCAAAGTTAAGTTTTTTTGAGCAGTTTAGTTAAAAGCCCTAAGATAGACCAACAAGGGCCAAGGTGAATTTTGCAGGAAAGGAACAGTGCCAAATTTAATGGATAATTTTTGCTTGGGATTCCAACAATAATAGAAATTCTACTCTAAAAAACTTCAAGTTTCACATTTACCACCTTACTAAAAGAATATTTTTCCATGCAGGACAGATGTAAACCATGCTATTCTGCTCATAAACTTTCATGTGTCTTAAGCACCTTGTCTGGACTGTGCCCAGTAATTAACGGGAAGAACTGGATTTCTATGTGAGGAGGTGGTCCTCTCGTGAATGACTCTGCTCACTGAAAATCTTATGTCAGAGGGCTTGGGGAGGATCAGTATTTCATCCCTCTACACTTTACCAATTTTGAAATGCTAGATATTATATGCCAGAAAGGAGGATTTCCACGAAATAAAGGTTGGGTAAAGGAGATTGAAGTGAAAGGAAAACATCCTCCCTCTGCAAATCCTCATTCATAAGACAGTGAGATGAAGAAGACAGTAATCATTACCTGGAATGCTTTTAATGCAAAGATTTTTCTAAAGCTTAGAAATACTTTTCTAGGCTTTAGAAATGTTTTTTTTTTTTAATTCTTGAAAAATATTCTAAGCTTTCAGCGACCTTAAGGAACAAAAACATTTCAGAATGACTCAGTGTGATTTTTACTCCTCACTTACAGGTACTTTTCAAGTGCAATCTGAAAACAAGAAAAACATTTGGAATACAGAGGAGGTCCCAGAAGGATCTGAATTTGATGATACCTGGGACCCTAGAGAAAAGCCAGAGTAAGAGAGCTGAGACTGCCTGTGTGGGCTTTACATAGCATTAATGGAGATGAGAGTTAAACAGCATGTACAGCCAGCTGAAAAGTCGTGCAAGAAGAAAGGGAAGATATCAGTGTTGCATCTAAGCAACATGTGAGGAATGGTTTTAACCCCTCTCTTGAAATCTTCTGATCTCAGAACACAAACTTAGTGTTGGTTTTTCCCATCATAAGTTTATGTGCAGTGTCAGTCACTTGTATAAAGTGGGATTAGGAGTGGAAGTAGGTCAGAAAAACGATTTATTAACTTTAAAATATGCCATTTGTATGAAATACCTGCTTTTTCCTGCTGCAACTGAGATGCATCCATTTTTCCATACTAATAAATTCATGAAGTACTCCAATGTATATTTGCATTTCAAAGATTTAAGCTCTTTAGAGACAAATAGTACTGCAGGAAGAAAAGCTGTGTGCAGGCAATTTTGAGCTCTTAAATGTTGTCATTCAATTACTCTGTCAAAGCACAAAACCAGAGCCTTTTCCCTTGCCAATAGAAAAAGAGTAGCAAAAATATTATTGAAAGCAGGCATTTAAGTTGAAGTTTGAAGAGGTCAGAAAGCCCTGAGAGTCAGTCCATAAACCAGCTTTTGCATTTTTAATCATCTTTTCAGTGCCATGTCCTGAAGTGTTAAATGCTGGAGCATAGGCACTGTAGTCCATGAAGCTGCACAAGGTACACCAGAATCTTCACTTTTTCCTGCATGTCAGTCAGGACATGAGGTGTCCAGTTTTCCAGTTGAGACCCACCTAAACTCAGCCTTTCTAAAATGAGGTTTTCAATTTCCCAGTTAAACACAGGACCTGAAACCCACCTGGACAGGGGCTCAGCCTTTCTGAAAATGAGGTTTTCAATTTCCCACTTAAACACAGGAGCTGAAATCCATCTGAACAGGGACTCAGCCTTTCTGAAAATGATTTGGAATTCAGTCTCACACACAGTTGTCCTTGAAATCATCACCTGTCAAGTACAGAACACACTCTCTTTGTATTATGGGTACAAAGAAGCTTTTGTCTGACCCTTCCCCTCTGCAGTGCTTCTCCAGCCTCAAGCACTTCTGACCAGTGTTGCACAGATGAAGAAGGAGTATAAGTCTTTATAATAGTTCATCAAATGAAGCAGAGAAAATGTCCTGAAAGGAAAACAGATGGCTACAGAGGTGCATCCAGAGCTATTAGACACATTTGTCATTGACTTAGGAATTATTACATATGCAGATGCACACTGGAGATGTGAAAGGCTTTCTAACAGCTTAGACAAGTGATCCACCCCAGTAATTTTGCTGAACTTAGTAGACTAGCATATGTTACAAATACAAATTCAGTTTTCCTTCCCTCATTCATTAATCACCAAGAGCAAGGGAATACGTGATTCTACATTTTGTAGTTTTGTAGTGAAGGAGAAGAAAATAAATGTTGGCTGAATGCAAAACAACTACAATCTGGCTTTAGAGTGTTATGCTTAGGCTGCAAGAATATGCTAAAGGACAGAATAGAACACATGTAATTGTGACATCCCCATTTTCAAATCCATTCCCAAAGAGTTTGTGGTGCTTGACTGGTTGATAAGCATCCTATCCACTTAGGAAGCATTTCGTGATCCTGCAAAGTCTGGTTAGGGACGCAGAAGCAGCCTGGTGAGTGCTTTGGAAGGTGGAGTCAATGCTCTCCACCTGTCTTTGTCCTAGTTTGGAGGACAGGTGTTTGTTAAGAAAGACAGGAGCTTATCTTTGAAATGGAGAATATAAACCTCCCTCTCTCCAAATTATTATAATTTTGAAATTAAGGGGTTTTTAGGCAAAGATATGGGAATTAGGAATAACAATTCTAAGAAAATTGAAGTAGAAATACAATACTACAAAGAAACAAACTCTAAACACTGACAAAGTCAGAGTACAACCTGACATCCGTCAGTCAGGGTGTTGGTAGCAGTTCGATTAAATGGTGCGTCCTCCTGCAGTGACAGATGTGGTTCAGTTGGAGCAGTGGTTTTGGAGAAGGGTGCAGTTTCTTTCTGAAGGTTTAGTGATGATGTGGAAAAGTCCTGTTTTCCTCTGGAGTCTAGGGGACAAAAGGCTGCTTGGCATCCCAAAATTTCAGTTTTTATTTTGGTAGGAAAAGCTTGGCTCTTCTCCCTGGCTGGAGCATCTCCCAAAGGGATGCAGTAATTTTATCAGTGCCACAGTGGGACTCAATGGCCATGAGCAGAAGAGAACTCCCTGGAGGAAGGATGGGTTGTGAAAAGATAAAGAACACTGCCCCAGCTGGTTTCAATGGATGGCCCATTAGCAGAATATCTCCCACAGAGATCAGGATCACTGCCCCACCTGGTCACAACAAATGATGATAAAATAGATACCTTTTATCACATCCTCTATTGTAACCCAAGACAGTCTTCCAGCTGTCATGGCTCTGAACAGGAGCCCGATGCAGATGGATTGGAGCCTTGAAGGGAGACTTCAAAAAAGGAGAGACAGTGTGAGAAGGATTTCCAGTCCTCTGAGAACCAGAGTCTCCTTTAGTCTCCTGCTCCAGTGTTATTAGGCAATGACTTCTCTTTGGCAGGTATGAGATTTCATTCAAGCAGCACGTGGGAACAGAGGATGTCTTCTTTGGGATGACTGGGAAAGACCCCTCCACTGCCTGCTGTGAAGATATAGTGGTGAGCTGAGCTGAGCCTGCAGCTCTGACCCCTTCTTTGTGCTCTTTCTCTGCCCTTTTCCATCTCCCCATCTTTCTGAGGGACAGAATGTAAACACCAAGCTCTACTGCTGCCTTTGACCTCCCGTGGCATTTTCTTGTGGTTCTCCAAGAATTTGTAGATGACATTTACACTTGCTAGCCCGAGGAACTTGTGTATCTCCTCAAGGACCAAGTGTGCTCAAGGGAATGTCTGTAAATGCATATGTCCCATATAAACTTAGAGGGAACAAAATGTAACTCTAAAATGAAGTTTCATATTTGGAGAGGAGAAGGACTAGGAAGGAGATTTTTTTCATCTTCCTGCATTTTTTACAAGGTATGTGGGCTAGCAGAGTGCTACAGTTCTGACAGCCTTTAAAGTTCCAGCTATCAGATCCTGCCTCATCATTATATAATCAAAGACCTCCCTGGTTTCTGAGCTCCAGGACAGGTAGAACTGCTGTGTTATCTTTCTGGCAGAAGCAAACTGTCCCTGCAATACACAAAGCCTGAGGCTTTTGCTGGATGTCGAACACCTGTCAAGCACATTAGTAGCTCAGGATCTGGAAGAGAATAAGATATCAATACACATCACTGAGCTATTGAAAGCAGTCATTATCACTGTCGTATTTTCTCTGATACAAATTACCTCTCAAAACATTGCTCTTTGATACTAGCATTGAAATATTCATGAAAATAAGCTCTTTTATTGCTTTTAGGGCAACATATGTAATCACAGCTTTACGTCTGCCCATCATTTCAGATTAAAATCAAGCTGCCAGAGACAAAGTACTCAGACATCACATTAGACATCCAGGACAAGGTTCTTGACCTTCGAACTCCCAAAAAGTAAGTGTAGCACAATTGATAGAAGTACAGTTAATATCCTGTTTGAAATGGGGTTTAGCCAAGTTTTTAACTGCAGTCTGTGTGGAAAGCAAAGCTAAAATTATGCTATTAATTGCTTGTGAGAAATAAATATAGAGAAAAACACTAAAAGTCCATCCATAGGTGTGCAATCTGCTGGCTTTCAATCTGTGATGATGTTCAGTAAAAAAGTTTAGGACAGATTTTGGCTACTTAAACAACGAGGCTTCAAGGGCTCAGAACATCTGGCAAAAAGCTACCCAAGGTCTTGAAAGACTTAGTCTAGTATTTCTGAGCACTAATTTGTACAAATATGTATGACCAAAGATGGTAAAAAAGTGCAGATACATTTTCCTCAGCTGAAAGCCAAATTATGGACATATCCAAGCACAGATGTAGAGATGGAAATGTTACAAGGTTTCCTTAAGAGATTTCCTTTGATTTTTTTATAGGGCTATTTCAAGCCTAGAAAGATAATCATCTGGCTGATACACTCTTGGATTTCTCAGTCTTTCTCCATCTCTCCCTCAGTGTGCTATTCCCCTGCCTGAGATTTCCAGATAATTCCTATGTCTGTTTTGCTCAAAGTCTTTCTTCACAAAGACTGCTTTTATGAGAAACCTTAATCCTCTCTGAGCTGACTTGGTGCACTGAATGGGATGTGGAAAGATCTGTTTGTGAATAGCTTTCTGCAGATAAATTCAAGGTGCAGGCCATGGATTAAGGCCTAAATAAATCCCCAGTAGACTTACTATAGAAAAGCCACTTTTCTTTGCCAAAACCAAGCAGAGTCAGTTACCCTGTGCTTGGTTTTAACCCAAGGATGCAACAGGAGTGGAAAAAGGTTTGGAAATGTTTGTTTTGAAACTGGAAAATTGGGAGGAATAATTGTTCAGCTAATGACTTGATGAACCTATGGGCAGTAAAAAAAGTAACTTAACGCAATGTTGCAGATGTAGGAAAACTTCAACGTCCTTTTCCTTTTGCACTTCTGTCTTTTTGGTGACTCAGATCTGCCATTATTTTCTCAGTACCCAGCTGTCTCTAGTCACAAGCCTAGCAAATAAAAAGTTCACCATAAATCTGATGGTTGCTTGGGTACAGCCTGAACCAGTGCTGCTTTCACAATTATCAGTGCAAGTCTTCTCAGTATGAAAGAAACAATCAAGATGTCAAGTTCTACATACTGAAAAATATTGTTCTCCCATAGATAGGTTGACTCAAAGCAACTGCTTCCAACTCTGGGGCTGCTTCTAAGCCAAGCTGCTTTTAAGTGATGGAAATATTTCAGGGTCAGTCTTGCTGTGCGTGAGGTATTGCAGGAACCCTACAATCCATCCCAATAAGGAATAACATTCCCTGGCATAGTGAGTGAGGAATTGCAGGAGTCACTTGCAATGACATCTCAGCTGCTCACCTGATCTGAGACACTGACATGCACTGTGTCTTGTCTTACAGGAAGCTGCTGCTGCACCTCCCCTACCCTGTCAACAGCAAGGAGGGTAGAGCTCGTTTTCTCTCTGAAGAGATGATCTTGGAAGTCACCTTGAGAGTGTCAAGGAAGTTCGATCTCATAAATTTTTCTGATGGATAGAGAGATAGAAAAAGTTTGCAAAAGCCAATGTTCTAGTTGAAGTCTTTTGGAAACCCAGCTTGTTTTGAAATGATTGATTGTTTCCCCTGAACAGTCCAGGGCAATGTCTCTGGGGAAATGAGTCAGGAGGAACACAGCACCCACATGTTCTAACAGCTGATGCTGTCTGGCTCTTACACTGCTCTGGTTAACTTCCTGCTTCCTTCAGTCTGATACAGACCCTGTGAATCAAAAAGTGGGAGATTTTGGTTCTGTAAGCCAGAGAAAGCCTTTTGTGTGGTTGTGGCTGAGAAGTAGCACAGTGAAGCTCTGGACAATGAGTCTGGTGCTTTGGTACAATTTCAAGACTTGCAAATGTCCTTGTTTGGTCTCTAGTGCTGGGACTGGGGCCAGTTCAGAATCTTCTCTTTCCTATTTCTTGGTGAGAAGATCAAAGTTCTTCATGGATCCATATCCACATCTGAGGCTCCTTTACACTGGCAGAACAAGTTAACCAGCTGTAGTTGGATTGCTGAATATCTCAGCTCTTTTGAACAGTTTTTTGACAATTTATGGTTCAGTGCTGTCTATTCATCTGCTGTCCCTCCACCTCTTTTTCTGATCTTTCTTGATTAATAAAGTAATAGGTTCTAAAGAACAGTTCCAGTTATCTTTGAGTCTGCCTTCTGTACATTATGCTCTGAGACACCTCGTAGAAGTTGAGATAAGAAGAATTTTGCATAACAAAGCTTCTCTCAAAGAACTGCAAAATCTGTTCTTTGGCCTTCAGGTCCAATCTGGAGATACAGAAACGGTGTTTCTCTCAGTAGCTGCTGAGCAAATACATTCATTTAACACTGTTAGTTCTGCAGGAGGCAAAGGTACTGATCAAAGTGGAGAGCACAAGCAGGCCCTGGCACTGAAGGCACATTTAACCAAAAGCCTGTGAGTGCTTTCAGAGCAAAATGGCTTGAGTCCTGCATTCTTCTGGGGTGTAAGTAGAAGAAAATAATTGCCCAGCTAGGCTGCAGACAGCACCCATGCAGCTAAACTGTGGCAGGCTGTAATGAGATGGATACTCCGTGATGGATTGCAGGCACTGACTCTGAGTTTAAAGGTGTAGTCACAGTGTGTTTGTAATACACTGCATTATAACTCCAGGACAAATTAGGCTGATGTCTGGGAATTTCAGCCACTTCCCTGCAAAGTGAACCATTGCTTGGGTCAGAATAATCCTAATCAACTTCTGCTTTAGCCTTAATGCACTGGAAAGCAGATACTTCAGTTATGATTCATCACAAGCTATGAAATATGCTGATAACACTCAGGGGCTACTCCAACTGGTCTGCTTAAGTTTCCATAAATTAGATCTGAATGTCTCTTATTCCAAAGCTGTGGTTGAGCAGGACAATGTAAATGTATGAGAAAAGGCTGACATCATTCCTCCTGACTCAGTTTTTCCCTCCTGTTCTTGCCA
Source organism: Sialia sialis (assembly GCA_009812075.1). Classification (NCBI taxonomy): domain Eukaryota; kingdom Metazoa; phylum Chordata; class Aves; order Passeriformes; family Turdidae; genus Sialia; species Sialia sialis. Next base: position 2,949,767 of record VRYO01000570.1, read on the forward strand.
AACAAGCTGTTTCTTGGAAAAAGCTTGTCTCTGTGGTCCCTAGATAATACGCTGCTTAATTTTTGCATTTCTTATACACATTACAAGAAAAGTGGAAGATTGACCACTATTTATACACATGTGAAGATAACATTTGTCCAAATTAATTTACTACCTTCCTGGCAGGGTACAACTCTTCTGAGTGCTCTATCCACAAGGTTATTCTGATTTTACAGTTGGCAGTAGTAATTTACTAAGCCTTAAATCATCAAGTTCTGTTAATGTCAGTGTTTGATACTGAAAATAGTGATGAGTCTGGCTCATTGTGCCTCTTTCCCATGTTTTAGTTTGTTATGGAAATGAGCATATGCCACACTGGAATCCATATTTATCTCCAAATATTTTTTAACCTGAGGGCATTTTATCAGCATTCAGGAGACAAAAATTTGAGGTAAGTACGTTCTGTAAGAAAGCCAGCTGCTGAATAGAAAAGGGAAATACAAATTTGTAGTGCTTAAGGGGGAGGTTGTAATGTGATTTCTTGTACCTGCTGGCCACTCTGCACATCCACCTCCAGGCTCCTGCAGGACATCCATGAGGGGGAGCTGGCAGGTTGGTGACACTGGAAAGGAAAAAGGTGGTATCCTGGCAGGAGCAGGCTGAAATCAGAATGAGGATAGAGGAACTCAGGGGACAAACTCATAAGCAACCAGGCTTTGTGTGTTCTACACAGGGTAACTCTACTGCCCTTTTCACTGCAGCAGGGACACTGCTCTGGAGGGTTTGCTGTTGGATGCACTGCCTGAAAGCAGCATCATCACCTGGACAGCCTCTCTCATTCTCACTTTCTTCCTGTCAAGGACACAGAGGCTGCCCTAGGCAAAAGTTTGAGTTTTGGCGTTTGGATTTTTTCCAGATATATCCTTCCAAGAGGAAACTGGTCAAAACAACTCACAGATTGTCAAAATTCCCAGGAATCTGGAGGCTGTTGCCACCTACAAAAACTGACTTTTTTGCACAGGCTTGAGGGCAGCTTTGCTTTGCTGAAGTAGGACTGGCAGAAATCCTCCAGGAGGGGAACCCCCTTTGCCTCTGAACATCAGTGCTGCTGCTGGAGTGCCACTCCAACACCTGCAAGCATCTTAATTAATCAAAATTATGAGCCCAGTTAAACAACCCAGCCATCAAGCATCATCAAGCTTTATTTGGCTCCCATAAGAAGCAGCTTGATTAAATGTATTGCAGTTAAGTAGAGGGTAGTGTAGATGTGGAACTGAGATAGAGGCTTGTTTGCAGTAGTATCTGGTAAACTGCAGGTTCTCACCTCACCTTGTTCACACATTCTGTCCTCCAATTATGGTTGCAGAGCCATCATCCCCGTTTTGATTTGTTCCTGCCTTCTCTCAGAACGATGATGGTGTACTAAAATACATGTACAAAACACAGAGCCCAGCTCACTCTCTGAATTTCACCTCTCTTCATATTCCCCACTTAGTGCCCTGGGGCCAAGATACTTGCATCATTCTATAGCTTGAGGAAGAGAAAACCCAGATGAGTTTCTCCATAGAAACACCTGAGACTGTGCAAGAACCTAAATTCAGATTTTTCCCTTAAACCTGCTGGCTCCCACTCTCATCTTCCTCCAGGTCTGCTGTTGGCATCATAATTAACCCCTTCTATTTGTCTTAAAAGACTTCTTCATTTTTCTGCTGTTCAGTTTCCAGTTTGTATCCAAATTTGTGTTCTTGCACTGTGTGAAACACTGCTTTATCAGTATATCCTTGCCTCCAGACAAAGTTTATCAAAAATGACTAAGCTGTATCTACGTGTACAGACAGATCTGTCTCCCTCATGCTGGAGCAGCTCCTTTTCAACCTGCTGGTGTTGGTGTAGATTTTCACCCTTGGATTCCTCCTTGTCTGGGATCCCCTTCAGGAGCTGCTGCCACACACAGTTTTTGTTGTCTGCCTGTGGTCCTGCCTTCAGAGGAGGTGCCTGGAATGTGCTGGGGGCTGTTTATTTTTTCCTGTGATCTTCACAAACAGGAGATGATTTGTCTCTTGGTATCTCTATTTGCTCTCTTTGTGTCTCTCTTCATTCAATTTTCTCCTTCAGGCAGAATTCACTTTCAGATTGTGACGAATTCATCAGAGGATGGTGTTTTTCCCTTTCCCTCACCATTGTTTGTTCTGTGCCCTTTTCAGGGGACTCTGACTTCTCTCCTTTCCTAAGTGCTTTATCTCCCCTGACTCTTCTCACAGTACGGCATTTCTCACCAACCTGGCAGGTTGCAGGTGATGTATCTGACCCTTGTTGGATGTGCCTAAGGTGGGTGAAATGTGTGATTCATTTCCCCTGTCTCAGATCAGCGCTGGCTGAAGAGCTTTGTCCTTCCTTGTGTGTCCGGTCTGTGTGGGTGGGAGGGGGACACCAGCACGAGCACCACGGGCAGAACCTGGAGTGTGAGAAGGCATTTACAGTGAAGAACCATGGCACAAAAGCAGCAGATGCTGCAGGCTTGTGTGAGGAATGTTGACAAAATTGAGAGGCCTCTTGAGCCCTTGTTTCAAACGTAGCCAGTACCACACGTCCCCGTGGAATCTGGTTATGAAGAAATGAACCATCAGAAAAAGTCAGAATCATTCAGAATTGCAGCCTTCCCCAAGGCCTGAAAAGTTTCTCTCTGCTTCCTGATGTGTGTTCCCACATCCCAGACGAATACTTAAAGATGTTTTTGAAATCCACTTCAGGGCAACAGTGACATAGGCAGCACAGGAACGCCTTTGGTTCTGGAGAACTTCTCTCAGTCCATAGGAATCTTTGATCATTTGGGGCTTTCTCATCTCAAGGCCTCCCTTTCATCTTTTTTCTCTGCCTCCACACACTCTTTTCTGAAGAGAAGATCATAGGAAGTTGCCAGAACTATAGCAGATACTGTCCACCTACAGCCCTTAGAGGCCATCTCTCTGTAATTGGGTGTCTCCTTTGTGGATCACAGCAGCCTGGAAACTCGCTTCTGATCCTGATCAATATTTTTTTTTAACCATGCCATTTTAACTTGATGGTATCCCAACCCAGCAAACACTGCCAAGAGTGCTATGTTGTATTTACTGAAACAATTCTCTGATTCTATTTGGCAACCTGTCTCCTGCTGCTGCTGAGCAGAGAGAAAAAGAGCCACACACCTCTTCTGGAAATATCATGTTGGAAATTGTGAAAAGGAACAGGATAGGGATGGAGATGGACACAGCTGATCAGGTGATGTAGGCAAGGTAGAGATTTGCCAAACAGCAGCAGATTAGGAGCTGTACAAATGTAAGCACCAATACTTGAGTTAAACAATACCGTGAGCTCTGGGTGGGTTCCACCTCTCACAGAGACCCAGGTAAGGAGAGTTTATCACTCCTGGTGATTTCTGTGGCTGGGAACCCTGGTGATGGGATCTCCTGACCCAGATTGCTGTAGTTATATCCCCAAAGCTGCTCTTGGGGGACACTGTGGCAAGCTGTCAAGGATACAGTATACAGGGATTGACTTCACCTGGGATAGTCTGCTACACCTTTTCTCACCTGAGCTCATTCCAAGGTGAGGACTCCATCCAGGATGAGTTAAATGGTGAGGAGCAGCTCTGTGAGAAACTGGGTGAGCTGTGTTTAAGGCAAACTAAATGGTGGGTGTGGAATGAGACACTGAGACTGAGGGAGTGATATGAACTGGGCAAAAGCACAAGTGGGAGAAGAAATTATCAAAGTTTCTTTAAAACCACTGTGTTGAAAAGGAAGTGCAGAGCAAACATCCGCCCTGAGCTTAGGGCTGATGAGACACCTTTGTTAGAATGCTACCAGCACTGAAAATCCTGTGCCAAAAAAAGCTCTGGGAAGGGGACTGTGCCTGGAATAGCTATGAGGTTTCCAAGAGGGCCTGGGCACTTGGCTTGTGGAGATTTATTGGGCTGGGAACCTTGTCTCACTCTGGGGGTCAGAATAAGGTGGCCCATTGCAATTACTTTTATCAACAGCAGATGAAAGGGGAATTGGTGTTGGGAGTTCATGAACCCTCTCAAATGCTCCCAGCAGCCTGAGTCTCTGTGTTGTCTTGCAACACCTATTTCTGGGTAAGCAAAATCAGTGTATGCAGTGCCTGGGTGACAGATTGCTGTGCCCTGACCTGGAACCGGGGATGTCACATCTAGTTTTAGGCCTACATGCATATGCATGCTTGCCTCCATCCTTTTCCCTATTTAGAGCAGCCCATGTTTATTGAAAAAAAAAAAAAAAAGAAAAAACTAAAAACAAAACAAAATCCACCCACAAAAATAAATAAAAATAAATACCACCAGCTTTTGCTCTAAGATCAGTAGGTAAATAGATAAGTGAGGGCATTAGAATTGTTCTTATTCTACAGCCAGGTGCTAGCTTCAGACCAGGGGTAGGGCATCCCTCACATAAAGAGAAAGGTTTCACCATCTGGAAAGGTTCTGCAAGGTTGTCTTGAACCAGTGCTTGGGTAAGAGAGCTGAAGGTGATTTACTGCTTGCTGTGATACAGATGCTGAATGAGGAGAATGGCTGAAGTAATAGAAAAACCCATTTCTGTTCTCTTGTATCATAAGTTCCCAAGTTTATGCTCAGTGAGTTTATTTGAATTGGACCACTGCTTCTATTTGGAATTAATATTTTTGTTTTCTTCAATAAAATGTGTTTTCCAGTGTTGTTGCCCCTCCTCAAACGACAGCCAAGCAGCATCTCAGCCTACTTTCTTAAATCAAGATAACTGTTTATGTCCTTGGGAGCTGGCATAATAACATCTGAAGGAAGCAATGAGACACAACAGGAATTCATTCATAAGTTAATGAAAGCCGTGCAGTACAGCATAAGGATGATCAGGGCAGGTCTTAGGCAGCATTTGTCAAACTAAATTCCTTTCTGCTGAAATTGTTCTCCTTGGAAGAATCATGGACTTAAATACTTAATACAAGCAGCTTAAATGCTGCTTGTATACAGGTTTGTTATACAGTATTTCTTGGTACAAAGATGTATAATAGAACAGGGTGCAGGACAAACAGGAGAAAGCTGATATGGATCAAAAAAGAAAGAGAAAATTGCTTCAATCCCTACCAATGTGGGAAAAACACCACCTGGATAGTGTGGCACATTTTCCATGGAATTTGTCACCTGGAAGCAGAATGTTTGGAGACTGACCTGGAGATGGGGCTGATGCCAAACACCTGATAAAACCAAAGCACACAGCCCGAACCCATCTGAAGAAATACTCAAAGAGCTGGGAACAAGTTTGTGTGCAAGATCTTAACCAGCAGACGAGCTGCTACAGTGAGCAAGGACAACTCCCCTTGATTTGGGATTGCTCTGGGATGGGAAAATGAGGCCCTAGAGTAAATATGGACTTGAATGCTAAAGCTGTGCCTCAGTGCTCAGAGCAGTGGACAGAGCAGGCCTGGTGGAATGCCACAGCATCTCTTGGGCTGTGAGTCAGACCAGACTCGTCACCATCATGTGGCTCTCCCGTCACAAGGACGTGTTTGTCCCCTTCAGACCTGCACTGCCGTGTGCCTTCAAGGAAAAGGACCCACAGCAAAGTCTGTGCCTTACTGTGCCACAGCAAGGTGTAAACTTGGTTTTTTTTGCCTCTGGTAGGTGTTTTACCAAGACTTGAGAGAGCTAATATTGATCAGCTAACTCTCAGCAGCTCACATTCAGCCAGCAAAGACCAGAGGCCTTACTTGATGCATTCCACAAGAATCTTTATTTTGTGCAAAAGGAGTCAAGCAGGGATTCTCAGAGACAAAGGGGAGACATTCGTATTTATAGGTTCAAGGGGGATTCAAACTACAGCCAATAAAAAGTTTATACAAAGAACAGCATCCATTCTAAGTCAAAAGTTCTGAAGGTGAACTGACCAATTACACAAACTAATTTTTAACCAATTATCTTCTAAGGTGTTAGGAAAGTGACTAAATTCTTAAGAAATTTAGCTCAGCCTTGGTATCCAGGAGACCTTATCTATTGTAGTAAGTTCCAGGGGCCAGGGGAAGATGGCTTTGGAGGAATCATGTCATCCACAGCAAGGTGTGCAGCAGGACACTGTGCCCAAAGGAACAGACCTGCTCCTGTTTCCTCCTGCTGCAAATCCAAGGGGTGGTGTGGGAATGGAGATGCCCATGGCCAAGTGCCCTCCTGAGGCACCGGGCTGTTATCAGCTCTCTCCCACATGGAGATGCTCCTGTGCTTTTCCTGCCTGGGGAAAGTCAAGCAGAGGCAATTGTGCAAGTGTGAACACCCTCTCTCAAACGAGAGCAATGAGCTGAGTTCCCAAAGTCTGTTTTCCATGGATCTGTCGTGGCCCTCAGTGATCAGAGCTCTGCTGCAGAGCAGGATGTTCCTGTCACCCACATGGATTGAGATGCCTGAATCAGCACATTAGTTTCCCCAACAGTAGGAGCATCAGTAGGTTTATTTTCCATCTAGATGCTTGTTGACATGCATGGTGTAAACCCATCATTCCAGCTAACACTGACAGAGGCGGAGAGGTCTCTTAGTAATTAAACCACCAAGCTCAGATGTTGCTGAGAGTGGGAGGGGAGAGGAGCTGCAAACAGCATACTAGCATCAGCTGCCTCTTTCTTAAAAAAATAAAATCTGCCAAACAAATTTAAATTGCTTAGAAAGTTCTGGGAGTTGGAAATAAAAAGAAAAACTAAACCAAAAAACCTGCAATTGCTCTAGGGAAGGAAGAGAGAGGCAGATTTTGTGATACTCTAACAGAGCTGCCAAGAGCCCAGCTCAGAGGAGCTGGAGGAGATAGACATCATGCTTGCAGTGATTTCTCAGACTGGAGGGACTGGTAAGGCACTGAGAAGTGAATTCTCAGACCAAGCTGTTAACTTTTCCATTCCCAGCACCTCAGGCTAAAAGATAAAGTTGATTTTCCAGGAAAGACCCCTCCATCTCCAAATATTGGCAAGCTGTGAGCTACAGCTGGTGTTTGGCTGAGACTAATCCTTGAAAGCCCAAATGCCAAGGCTGATCATCAGCCTGAGCCTCAAAGGAAAGATCCACAGCAGCACCTGAAGCCCCTGCACTCACAGGTAAATGGAGGCAGAGGCTTTTTCATTTCTGCAATGCTGCTTCTGCTTTTTAGGGAAAGAAGAGCTAGTGGGTGGTGGAGCAACCCCTTTGGGCACTCTCAGAACTGAGCTGCAGAGCAAGTGGAGGTGTCATTGATAGCATGGGGTTAAACATGTTTCTAAAATCATGGGAATTGAATACAACGGATTCAGGGGTGGAAAGAAAGGTTGGGTCTGGTAGGGCTGGGAAAGGGAACCAGGCCCTGGGAACAAATGTTGAGCTTTGTCTTTATTTTATCATGTGAAACTGCACCTGTGTAATCATCATATGATAAATAATATGATTGTTAAATGTATTAATTGTTTGCTAAATTGAATATATTATTGTTTAATCATAATAAGAATGATGAGAAGCGATGTAATCCAACAAGAATCATGAGAAAGGATATTTGGGGATCTGATGAAAATCAAGAGAATCCATGCTTGGATAAGATCAATGTATACAATAGAACAATATGGGTTTATAATTATTAAATAGTTACATAACAAAAAGGGTATAAAAACCTGTCCCTCTGGAATCCATGCAGAGTCAGATTTGAGTTTGTACCCCTGATTCCCAGAGCTCTGCAATAAAAGCACCTGCATATAATCATGCTGTGATTGTGTTTCTATGCTAACATCATGGGTGGTATCATTTCCCTTACCCCTTTCACTGACCCAGAGCCCCCTTCTGCCCTGCTCTGTGAATCTCAGGGTACAGCTACACCCGGCACAAGTGAGGCAGCCCAAAATCACCAGTTTATTTTCCTGTCTGTTTTATCTTCCTGAGATCTGTCTGCTGCCTCCTGGCCCGGCTCTGCAGGCTCTCAGGTTGCCAAGGGAAGCAGACATTCCTCCCCAGGTCTCAGCTCTCCACTTGCTGCTGCTGTCTGAACTCGATTAAGATAAGGGGCTCTGTGGGCAGGGACACGGCTGCCCTCTTGCTGATGCAATGCCAAGCAGGCTGGCAGCTTTCAATAAAAAGTAATTAATGGTGAAGCATACTCCTGCAATCCTGCAGTCCCTTCTATTTCTGTTACTTAGGCTTTTAAAGGCAACGGGATCACAGTGGTTTGACTTCCTTCTCTGGCCAAAAAAAGGAAGCACACTTAATCTGGTGACCTCACATCCATCTTCTGCCCTTTATTAGCACCATCTGTCTCCTTCTGCTGGCTGAAAGGCGACTGTGCCTATCCTCATGGCTGGGACAACACAAATATTGCTCAATTACAGCCATGCTCCAAATGCAATTACTCAATTGCAGTGTTAATTGAATTATTTGAGTTTAATTATTCCATTAGGACTTTTGTCAGTACCGTCTAAGCTGCTTGCTTTCTCTCTGGGCTAGCATCACAATGCAGCATCTGGCCACACAGGGAAGGACTGGTTTTACTCACTCAGACCTAGTTAGGCTGAGGAAAGTCTGGCACTGTTCAGAAATGGTGATCTCAAGTCCAAGGAGGGGTGTCAAAGCTGCAGGGACCTTCTTTTCTCCAGTCAAAGCACAATACTTATAAGCAAAGAACGGGGATTATTTATGCAGAAATAATTTTGTGCGAGAGTTAGTGACAAAAATACTTGTTAGGGTTTTGTAAGTGAAGGAACCAGTCCTAAAAGACGCTTGGCAGAAATCAAAAGGAGCAGTTTCACAACATGAGCCTGTAACAGGGATAATATTTAGTCAGTGAGACAGTTTCTAAGGGCTGCTCACAGTCACAGAGGGGCTGAGATGGGGCTGCAGTGTGAAGTTCTCCAGTTCTTGTGGTAAATTCAACAGG
>VRYO01000570.1:2972676-3026628 GCA_009812075.1 Sialia sialis
AGTCCCAGAGGTGCCCCAAGGGAGATCTGCTGCCTGGACACCGTCTTGTCCCACCGCAGGGACAGGGAAGGGAGGTGGCAGCGCTGCACATCACCATGGCAACCCGCTCCTCTGTTCAACCCCAATCTCTGGGATGAACCTGGCAAATCAATAACCCAGCAGAGACAGACAGGGCTGGGGGTTGATGACGCGCTGTCTCTGCCCTCTGAACACGATTTGCTAATCCCCTCTGCAGCAGTTTTGTCCCGTGCCAGAACAGCTGAGCCAGGGGTGCTGCTTCTGACAGGGGCATCAGTGTTTCTCTGCACAGCTATTTCTACCCTGATTCCTGCTGGGAAGTTTCTCTCCTGGTGAAACTCTCGGTGGAGCCTTGGTTTGTGCATGGCAAGTGAGAGACTGAGGAGCAGAGATGATGGGGAGCTGGCATCCCCGGTGCTGATGGAGCTGCTGATTAGGGAAATGTTCTTGCATTTCTAACGCTCTAGAGATTTGGTCTGAGATCCTCAGAGGAAATCAGCAGCCTTGAAATGCTCGTACAAGACACAGTGTTTCTGCCCCAGCAGGCAGCTCCAGTGGGATGTGTCCCCATCCTCCTGCTGCCTCCTGGTACCTCCACTCTTCCATCTAATCAGCATGGCCCCACATGGGACCAGAGCATGGATGGGAGAGTGGGACTCCCCAGCTTTGCCCCTGCAGTTCCATCCTCATCTCCATGAAAAAGAGGCTTTAATGAGTCTCACTTTAGGAGAAAGTCCTGGAGGCTGTGCAGGCAGTGCCTGTCATGTTTCCCACCCTCCTGGCATCTGCCTGGTGGTGAGGTCCTGCCCAGTCAGCATTCCCAGCCACAAGAACCACTCTGTCCCAGCCTGTCCTTGAGGCACAGAGCCCATCCCAAGGCTTCCCAAGCACGGTGCTGTGCCCAAACCCTCCCCAAAGCAATGGCCAGCGATGACCTCAAGTGTGATGAGTCTGTGCACGCTCAGCACGGGGCAGTGTCCCCATCTCCTGAAGCTGCCCTTCATTCCCAGCTGAACCATTTAACACATGGATGCATGTGCCATCACATCCCAGCACTCCAACCCTGTGGCCACCCTGCCCAGCTCCCTGTGCCCTGCTCAGGGCCAGACCCTCACCTGTGGGTACCAGCCAGACCCCTCACCACTCCTGCCTTCCCTTTCCCCAGCTCTGCTCCCAACCCCACCTCCAGCCTTCCCCCAGAGCCCACATTTATTTGGGGTTGAATTGTGCTGTGGCAGAAGAGACATTAAGGCTCTTGTTAGTACAGAAGGAAGGACGCCTGCTGTGTGCCCATGGCCACGTTTGGAAGCCAGATGAGGGCAGTAAATAAGGCTTCACTCTATTACAATGATTGGAAAGTCTTGAACGAGAGCAGCAGGCTGACCGAGCTGCAGAGGAGGTGTCCTCCAAGGGGCAATTGTCAAACAGCAATCTGCCAGCTGTCCCCATTTATCTTTCTGCCTTGCCGGAGATTATATCAAGCTCCTTGTGCTGCCTGGGGTGCTGAGGTGGCCACAGATGGCCCTGGGCTTGTCCTGTGGGACAGGACAAAGTGAAAGACTCCTTCAGCAGCAGAAGTCTGGCGTTTTGCTGGATTCTGGGCAGCAAATCTGCTTCCAGGGGATTGTGGAGGAATGTAAAATGTGGGAAGGGTCTGACCTGCCACAGGTGGCATGGAGCCAGAGCTGCAGCTGTCCCTGGCTGGGATGCAGAGGGTAGTGGAGATCCCCACTCCTGCTATCTCCCTTCCTCACTTCAATATTTCTGTGTGTGGTTTCATCCCCAGCACGGCAGCTTTTCTCTCCTCGCTGGGTGTTGGGACACTTAATTCATTAGCATCAACGAGGTGTGCCTGGCTCTGCTGCAGCAGCACCCTGGTACAGCTCAGCTGGAGCTATCTCAGCCCCAGAGAGATGCTTGACAGAGCGAATGTGCTGTCAGCACTGGGTGATTATGGCCCTTGGTTTCCCCTGCTGCTGAGTCACAGCCAGGCTCCGTTGCAAAGCAGGCTTTAAAATCCTTGTTTAGGGTTTATGGGGTCCCTGGTCCATTACAGCACGTCTGAGCAGCTCCAGTGCCCCTGCGATGGGCCAGGCTGGTGAGGGCTGATCTCAGCAGGAGGCTGCCCCAGACACACAGGCAGCATCAGGAAAGGGGCAATGCTCACTGAAGGACTTGCAGTCCTTAACTCATCGCTCTGAAGGGCAACACCGGGTGCCTAAAATTAGACTCCCACCTCCTAATTTAGGTACTCCAAAAAATAGGCTGATTTGTGCATTCCTTTCTCCCAGCCCCACTGGCACGGCTCAGCATCCAGAGACTTCCAGGGAGCTGCTCTGTTCTCGGGCAGCTTGGAGCACACCAGCAGCACCCAGTGAAAGAAATCCAAATCTTCCTGTATCCCTGGTTTACCCCAAGCTGGAAAAGAGGAGCTGCTCTCCATCTCTCGAAAGGAGAGCCCTCCTGGTGCTGCAAGAGCCTGATGGCTGCTCCAGCAGCTGTTAATCAGCATTATCAAAGAGCAGCCTGGTCCTGGGCCTCAGCTCACCTATGGTGGGCTGGGGTTGCACCTCAGCCTGGATATGCCCCAAGGGGTTCCTGACACCCCAAAGCAGTGTCCCTGCAGCACCTCCCTGCTAAACGTGGCCCACCCAGCCTCCAAGAGGGACCAGAGTGGTTCCACCCCTCTCGATCCCACAACAGGGTAACCAACAGCAGGAAAATGTTGGGCATGGCCAGCAGTGTGGAGGCACAGCTGGGGCTCTAACCCTGTGTAAAGTGACCTGTGGGGATGAAGCAATGCCATCCTGGTGCCTGCCAGATGGGTCCCACTGCCCCCTCCCCTTGGTGGGTGCCAGCCTGGCAGCTCCTCACTGCAGCTGGAGCGATCTGTGCACGTTTCATAGTACACGTGTCCCATTAAGAAAAAGATCAGAGTTCCCAGCAGCTAAAAATAACAGCAGGCAGTGGAGTTTGTCCAGGAGACAGTAAGGGATGCGGGGGTGTGGAGCAGAAGGTGTAATTTCACTGCTGGCTCCGCCAGTGACAGGGTGCAGGAGAAGGGGAATGAATCAATCCTGCCGTGCCGCAGGAAATCGCTGCTGAAGGAGCAGCGTGGGGCTTTGGTAATCCAGCTCCAGCCTCGCTCCTGTGGGTCCTGAGGCAGTACAGGGTGCAGGGGGAGCACAGCCAGGTCCCAGCAATGCCCTGGGGCTGTGCCAGGGTGCAGCAGGCAAGGACAGAGCTGCCAGGATGCTCCCAACAGGAGCCCTGTGGAGATGCTGGGGCAGCAGCCTGGGAGATGCGTGTGAGCTGTAGGGCCCTGTGATGTTGGAGTGACAGGGCTGCTCTCCATATGGCAACCTCTGGTGCTGAATGAAAGAGTGAGTGCAAACACAGATCCTAATTACCACAGCTCCTCCAGAGCCAGCTCTGCCTGCTGTCCCCAAGCTGTCAGATGCTCTCTAGCAAAAGCCTCCATCTCCTTTCCATGGCTGAGTTGAAGCTATTTATTCTCCACTCAAGATCCAGCGGCTTCTGTTTTACCACCAGTTGAACATCTGGGAGAGAGAGCAGGAGGAGTGAGGAGGGGAGAAACCCCTGCAGCTCCTTTCAATAGCACAGAAAATCCAAGCCTTGTGTGAGAGAGAGAACAAAAGTCAGCACCTGTCCTGGCCAAGGAAGCTCCTGGCCTGAAGCAAACTTTGCTGGAGAAATGATCTTCATTCCCTGAATGTTGTCAGTGGCACAAGGAATGGGATGGGCAAAAGAATTTGCTCTTCAAGATTATTTAACTCATTGCCCTCCAGGTCTTGCACCCCAGCATGGGTCAGTGCACCTGGCAGGGCCCAGATAATCCTGTGAGGACAGAGTGAGAGGGATGGGGACATCCAGCCTGGAGAAGGGAAGGCTCAAAGGAGACCCTGGAGCCCCTTCCAATGCCTAAAGGGACTCCAAGAGAGCTGGAGAAGGACTTTGGGCAAGGGCCTGGAGTGATTGGACAAGGGGTAAAGGCCTTAAGCTGAATGAAGGCAGGGTTAGGTTAGACATTAGAAAGAAACTCTCTACTGTGAGGGTAGTGAAGCCGTGGCACAGGTTGGAACAAGATGGTTTTTAAGGTCCTTCCCAATCCAAATCATTTTGTGGTTCTTACTCCAGGCTTCCACCACAACCTGGAAGGGAAACCACAAAAAAAACCAAACCAAACCAAAACAAATCAAAACAAAACAAAACAAAAACCAAAAACCAAAAAAACAACAACACCAAAAACGAAAACAAAACAACAAAAAAAACCACCACAACACCCAAAAATTCAAACAAATAAACAAACATGGTAACAGGTCCAATTAGCAAAGGCATTTGGCTTCCCAGCACCACTCCCCATTGCTGCTGGCTTTTGGAAGGACCTGGGTGAGATGAGTGGCAGCTCCAGCAGCTCTGTGCAGATGGACACATCTACTCTCTATCTGGAGAGCTTTTGTCTCCTCAGCCAGCCCTGGCACTTCTCTGCTGCTGCAGCCAGAACAGACAACCACTATCAATCATCCATCACCCATCACCTGTCCTGCACTCAGCTTCATCCTGCTGGGACCTCCAGGTGGGTCAGCACCCACAGCACTTCCAGGGTAGCTGTTCCCTGGGTGCTGCAGCCCTGCAGGGGCTGGACCTGGAGCCCCAGGTGTGCAGTTATTCTGCCCCAGGGCTTTGGGAGTTCCTGGCTTTGGGGGCTCATACTCTCAGCATGACTTCCCTTGGTGTCTGTGCATGCTTGACCCCCTGACCTGCCCTCAGCTTTGGGTGAAACCAAATATCTGTTTGAATCTGAGATTCCCAAAGATGGTATCTAACAGGTTTCTTGAAAATCAGCCACTGAGTGGAAGACAGAAACACTTTTTATTGCCCTCCCTCCATAGTGGGGAAAAAAAAATCTGGCCCGAAGTACGAGACAAATCACAGGGAATGGCATTCCTTGGCACCTGTCAAGGTGGAATTCCATGATCCTCATGGGTCCCTTCCAGCTCAGGATATTCTATGATGTCCACTGGAATAATTACAGGTGCCATCCTGTCCTGCCCACTGTGATGAACCCTTTGGAAAAGGCGATGGTTTCCCATTGCTCCCAGCTCTGCTCCCTTGTGCTGCTCTCCTCCCAGCTGGTGAGCCTGTTGATTATATAAACTGCTCACTCTCAGCATTGATAGAGCTGTTTGCCTCCCACCCTACTGGGCTTCGCAAGATCTTTATTTTTTTTTTTTTTCTCTTGACTTAATTGGATATTTACTCCACAACAGCCTTCTCTCAACACCCAGCAGGAGGAACTCTGAACCACCACCCCAACAACACTCTGACTTTCACACTGAGCTGGGAGCAGACGTGAGTTTCCTCCCTGCTGCAGCTCCTGACACTGTGGGGTTTGAAAGTTGGTCCCCAAATCCAACTGAGAGGTCTTGCAGCTCATTTCTGCCCCTGGGGAAGAAGTTCTTCATTTGATTTGGAGTCTGAGGAACTGGGCAGGTAGGGCTGGGTCTGAGGTGTGTGTGAGAGTCCTGCATGCTGGATTTGTCTTTACAAACAAACTCTGGGTCTGCTGGTAGATAAGGCTAGCACTGAGAGATGGAAGAAACAATGGGGTTGATTGCACTGATTGATGAATGGAAAATAACATTTGCCTTTACAAACAAACTGTAGAAATTAAACTGGGTATTGGAAGATGAAAGAAACAATGTGGGGGAAACTATGAATTCTATAAGAATTTAAAATTAAAAGGGAGGGTTATACATTAGAGGGAAATCTTAGATATCAGGCATTCCAGGAAGTCTGTACCTCTCAAGTACCTCAGCCAATGGGGAAAGAGGGAAATGCAGCTGGGAAAATAGGATAAAAAGGAGGCTGTGTCCTCCAAAAATTTGAGAGATCCCAGGGGAATGCCCCATGGCCTCTCCCTTTATTCAAATAAAGCAAAAGGGACTTCTCTATCTCCTTTTCGGACATAAACCTCTGGTGGTTGTGGATTTTTCTTGACAAAGCCAGGTGACAGGGATCTGGCTTGGCAGCTGCTAGCCTTGTTCCATGACAACTGCCAAGCAGGCATCAGGTAGTCGTGATTTCTCCTACTCCCTCTGACTTGGAGCGAGGGACAGAGTGGGAGGGGTCTGCTCAGCTTCTCATGTGGCAGAAAGCAAACCCAGCCATGCACAGACCCCTTTCTCATCTGTCCACCTGACACAAGTGTGGCTCTCGTGCTCCACAGCTTCTCCCTTCACCTGCTCCCCCTGGGTGCTGCTTCCAGGGCAGGTGCTCTTACAGCATCCCTGGTTTGGTCTGTGCACATTGATTGGCTCCATGGTACCTGGTGTCATCTTCCTTTACCTGAGCCTCCAGCACCGGGCTAGCCATGACCACTCATTTTTTCAGAGAACAAGAGCCCCATGGAAGTTTGTTTCTTGCTTTCCATGAGCTCTGTGGTGTTCTTTGTTGTCTTGGTCTCACCTCCATTCTGCTGCTCTTTCTGAGTATCAAAAACCCCAGCAGACTCTCATCTGAGGTTGTCCCAGTGCTGCAGTGAAACTCTCACCTTGTCATCGCAGGACAGCAGGAGTCCCTGGGGGGAATGCAGCAAAGCAGCTGATTCCCAAGGGGCTAATCCAGCACGGAGCAGCAGCGTGGAACAGTGGCAAGTGCTGCAGTGCAGACCCTGCAGTCTTTGTCCCATCCTGCAGCACAGGGCTGGGGACGTGCAGAAAACGGAGGGCAAACCCACGGGAGGGAAGGTGGACTGTGGTGATGGCACTGAGAGATTAGGAGATGACAGAGAACGGTCTCTGAATTAACTGCAGCAGGCAGAGAGTCTTAAAACATTTGAAGAGAGCAACATATAACCACAAAGGAGCGATTCAGGTGCCCAGGGAAGAGAAGAAAATTTGTGTTTCCCTCGTGGAAAGCGAACAGGATAGGGAGCAAGTTGTTCATGTTACAGTTTCCCACTGCTTCCCAACTCTCACCCAACACCAACTGCAGAACAGTCGTCTGGCAAATAAGCTATGAAAAAATAAGGAAATTTTGCCAAAAACGCAGCTGAAAGAGTAAAACTCTCGCAGATGATACTGCTGCTCAGAGGCACTTGCCTCCTGCCTTTAAGCAGGCTTTATACCAGCATCCAAATATAAAAAAAAGAAAATCTGACAGGTGTGTATAAGCAGTTGAGCACAAACAAACAAATCCTCAAACTCCACAAGGAACAGGTTGTGTTTTTGTGGGGGCTGTCTTCATGTACAGGCGTGCAGAGAGAGGGGCGTTTTATTTTGTGGAATAAATTCTGATATTGAAATTTAGAGAAGCATTTGAGTTTTGCCATATCTTCCCAATCTTTATTCTGGAAACATTATTTTGAAGTTCATAGTTGTATCTGTAAAGAGCAAAAAAATGCAAGCAGGTTTAAAATAGATATGTAAATGAGGCAAATAGATATCAACACACAACCTTAAAAGGTGCATGCTGTATCAAACAGGGAAGACAGGAGAAATAAACAAATTTGGGGTGAGACATGCTCATGTAAAGTTTTAAGGTGTGACATGCTAAAAGCATAAGAACATATAATGAAGACTAAGCCAGGTCATTAGAAGAAAGGCAGCCAGTACTGTGCTGGATTCTTGTGTCTCTGTGGCTGCAAAAAGTTCTGACATTAGGGCATCACATAAAACCAAAATTAATCCCTTTACATCCGGATCTGCCATGTTCAATGTTGGAAAATTCACATATTCTGCCCTTTCCTACAGAAGATAAATCCAAAGAAACTCTCCTAAACGGAAAGGTCAGAAAATGCTTTTGGAAAATACTGATGAGATGGAGAGCAAGGGATTGCCAGGACCAGGCAGGATTTCCCTACAGGCTCTGGAGAAGGAGCAGTGTGGAGTTTCTGAGCTACCAATGGGGCTGGGTGCCCTCCTCCTGGGATGAGCACTGAGATTGGGGAGATACGAGGCAGCAACTGTGACTGCAATTTCTGTCAAAACTTAAAGCCGGAAACTATATCCAAGTCTAACTTCTGTACAGAGCAAATTAGTTGCTTGAAGCTCTGATAAAGAATAAAATGGGAAGATGTGGAAAGTCATATGATGGAAGTCAGTCATATTTTCAGAGGAGGAATTCGTGGCTTGCAAATCTATTATTCTTCTTGAGGATGTTAGCCAGCTAATAGTGCACTCGAATTCCCCAATTCCATGGTAACCTACCTCCCAGCCCTTGCTTCTCAATCTATTTGTAAGAAATGCACACAAGCCTCCTTTCACGCATGGATAATGTAGTTTCCTTAAGAGGTTTTGTTGATTTTTTTTCCCCGCCAAGACTGGGAGGGTGGTTACCATGGAGTTACCTTTGGACGGGCAGGCAGACAATCCCATGCCTTTGGAAAAGGGGATGGAGAGTGAGGTGACATTGTTTGAACATCATATATAATATCTAAAGGTAATTAACAAAAAAAAAGCTAATGAAGCACTGCAGGAGAGTTTCATGATGTTTAGCCATCCGATGACCACAGGCAGAGGGGCTCGCAGGGCTGGCCAGTGGCGGCCCGAAATTGAAGGGGAAGGAGCCCGGACAGGCTGGGCAAGGCACCCGGCTGCCGGGAAGGGGCGCGGGAGGTGCGGGACTTTGCGGTGCCTGCCCGCCGGGCAGAAATTCTCTCTTGAAGGGGACACCCGTTGTGAGACACCGAGAGATGCTGCGGCCGGGCCGTGAGGCGGTGGGCGAGGGGCTCCTGCCCGGAGTCCCGGTACCCACCGGGAGAGCCCGGCACGGACACAGAGGCGCTGCCCGCCTGTCCCGGGCTGGGGCGGGAGGGCTCCGCAGCCCCCGGCCAGGGGGGTCGGCCCCGCTCCGCCCGCCCCGCTCCGCCCCGCCCCGCCCGCAGAGCCGCGCGCCGCGCTCGCCGCCGCCGCGGGCACGGGAGCAGCGGGCCGGGCCGGGCCGGGCCGGCATGGCGGGGGCGGGCGGAGCGGGGCGGCGGCACCAGCGGCAGCAGCAGCAGCAGCAGCGGCGGCGGCGGCGGGGGGCCCCGTCCGAGCGCTGAGCGCGGCGGGCCATGGGGGCGGCGGCGGCGGGCGGCTGCGGGAGCCCTGCCCTGCCCTGCCCGCCCGCCGCGCCCGCCTCGCCCGCGGCGCTTCCTGAGGGAGCGGCGGCGGCGGCGGAGCCCAGGTGAGCCCTCGGCCCGCGGTGCCCGCTCGGTGCTCGCTCGGTGCTGGGCGCGGCGACACCGTCGGTGCTGCGCGGGGAGTTCGCCGGCCGGCACCGGGATGCTCCGGAGGCACCGGGGGCACTGCGAGAAGCGGGCGGTGCCGCCCCCTCCCCGGTGCTCCTCGCGTCCCGGCGCCCGGCAGCTCCGCTCCGCCCGGTGTGGCACCGGGGATGCCCGGCTGGAGGGGCGCGGGGTGCCCTGGAGCCACCGCTGGCGTGGAGGAGCTGGGGCAGAGCTCTGTCTCGTCCTCAGCTGGAGATGTGCCTGTGGCTTTCTGCCGCCGCCGGGGTGGTGATGGAGAGCCCCGTTGCTGCCCCGTGTCGCTGTGGCTGCCTCGGCAGCCCTGGTGCATCCGCGGGAGGTGCGCGCCGGGATGCGCGGGAGGAGGAATCCGGCTGGAGGGGCTCTGTGATCCGGGTCGGATCGGACCCGAGCTGCCTTTCCCCACCGCGGGGCCCTGGGCGGGGAAGGCTGAGCAGAGAAAGTGGGGCTCGGGGCACGGAGCTCCACCGTTCCCCCTCAGGTCACCTTGGCGTGCTCCTGGGTGACAATGTTCTTGCTGTTAGTCTGGTATCATGGCAGTTGCCATCATGAAGTGTGGCTGATTGAGCTGAAACAGCAGAGACAAATGCACTTGGCTTCTGGCTTGAGGCTTGTTTGGGTTTGGTTTTTTACTCATTTTCCTATTTTAGAGCAATTTGGATGGGATGAGTTTTCATCTCTGTCGGCAGCAGAACTGGTAGAGAGACGTGGCTTGCTTTTGAGGAAGTGCAGTTTGAAAACATTCTCACCTTTCTCTTTGGTGACAACCCGTGGGCTTTGTGCCACCTTCAGCCGTCCAGTGCCTCAGTTTCCCCATGTCCACAAGGCAAAGGTCGAGGACAGAAGAGCTGGTTTGCACCAGGGTGGGCT
Organism: Sialia sialis; assembly: GCA_009812075.1. Taxonomy (NCBI): domain Eukaryota; kingdom Metazoa; phylum Chordata; class Aves; order Passeriformes; family Turdidae; genus Sialia; species Sialia sialis. The sequence goes on from VRYO01000570.1 coordinate 2,982,839, forward strand.
GGGATGTGTGAGAACCTCTGCTGGCATGAGACTGCCTTGAGGGCAGAGTGGTTCTGGGTCAGGCCCAAGGAAGACTGAGCCCCTGGCCCATCGTTGGCAGGAGGCGGATGCTGGGTGCAGGGGAGGGCTGGCACTGCCTCTGTTGTGGGCACAGACCATGGCAGGGTGTTCCCAGGGTTTAGCAGCACTCCATGCCCATCCACGAGCTGCTGGCATCCATGTTGTCCTGCAGTGAGGAGCTCATGCTGCACCTCAGCAGCAAACAAAACAGCATCCTGGTTATCTTCATGTCAAGTTGAGGGTTTTTTGGCTCCCTGTGGTCATTTCCTGCCCAGGCAGTATCCTGTGATGGGCACCAGCCTGTGGCTGAGCCTGCACTCTCTAGCTGCTGGCTGAGGACCCTGTGATGCTGAACTTGTGTTTGCTGCCATGCCGCTGTCTCCTTCCACTGTGGCTGTCACCTCACAGCCCTGGGGCAGCAGGCACCAGCCTTTGCTCGTGTGTGCACAGCTTGTGGCTGGAGCTGGGCTGTGGCAGTGCAGGGCTGTGCAGTGCTGAGGAGTGGGCTCCGGGTGCTGTGGAGCTGCCTGCACTGAGGAGTGCTTGGTGCTGAGAGCAGCTGAGCTCCTCAGGCTCTGTGATGCTGCTGCAGGAGCCTGTGGGGGAAATCAGCCCCCTGGGACAGGGTTGGTAGCATTGCTGCTCTCCTGGTTTGACAGTTCAACATGCCAGCTGCCCACTTGATCGGCATGGCAACAGTGCTGTGCTGCAGCTCTGCTTGGAAGCCACAACTCCAGCGTAGCTGCAGGACCAGCCCATGAGGGGGGCACAGGGTGCTGCTGGTTGGGTGCTCCACCGTGGATAGCACTGAGCCACCAGTATCCTACAGCTGGAGCATGTCTGCCCCTTCCCAGGGCTTCAGCACTGCTGGCACCGAGTGCTGTCCCTGCAGTAGCCCCAGCTGCTGGGGCTTGTGCTGCTGTGAAGTCCCCAGTGCTGTCCCCAGGGGCCAGTGCTGCTGCCAGCAGCTCACTCGGCTGCCCAGGAGGCTTTATCAGCTCAGGGGAATTGGGATCACTTGTTTAGGATGGACCCGTGCAGCAGATGCAAACCCACGTCCTCTTTGCACGGTGGCACGTGTGGGGAGTGCAGTGGGGATGCAGCTGAAGTGGGTTCAGGCCTGGTCTTTCTCAGTAAACCAAGGGGTGCAGTGCTGGAGATAATGCTGGAGAAGGGAAGAGGTGCCACAACTTGTATTAATTAGGGTGGACAGGGACCTGATGGCCTCAATCTTGCTAAGGCAGGAGGGCTGCCGTGTGCTTGCAGTTAACAACAGTGAGGTTGTAGTGAGCCTTGAAGCTCATTTCTGCCTCAGACCCAGCCAGTCTGAACTTTGAGCTGGAACTGAAAAGCACAAAGCCCTGTCTAGCACAGGAAAAGTCCCTGAGGGGGAAGATGTCAGGAGAGAAAATGCTGTTTGTACCAGCCACCTTCATGTTCACCACCTGAGCTCCTGGGGGCTGACCTGCCATGCTGGGGCTGAGCAGACATGCCTGTGGGTCTGCAGAGCTGGGATTTTAGCTCCAATCCCAGCCCCAGGATAGCAGGAAGATGTTTTTATTCTTTGCTCGGTAGCTGCATCCTGAGGACAAAGCCACAAGCCCTCAGCTTTGCCTTAGCCCTCGTCCTTCCTCCTTCCCACTGAAGTCAGTAGCAAGCCTCTCTCCTGATTCATGCCCATGAGTTCTGTGTCCTTTGCCAGGACAGCTCCAGCGCTCAGGCTCCATGGTTTTGTCATGAAAAAAGTCAGGTTGGGTGCTGCCTTGAGGAATCTCTAGCCTGGTTGGAGCAAGGCTCAGATCATCTGAGGGTCTTCCCCAGAATGGATTCCCTCATCATCCCTGGGGCAGCAAGGCTGCTGCCATCTCTCCTACCATGGGGCAGAAAACAGCCCAGATCTCCCAGGGCTGGGATGGTTTTTGATGTCACCTTGCTCTCCCAGGACTTCCCTGGGTGATGTCTCAGGCTGCAATGGGAGGAGGGCGATGAGCTGATGTAAAGGGGCCTTTTGCTCCCTGACAGAGCAGGGCTTGTTTGGAGCATGGAGCTCCGTGCTGCTGGGCTGCTCCAGCTTCGAAAGTAGGGGACAGACACATGGATCCACATCAGCCAGGCAGAAGCACTCAGGAAGGTGGAAGGAAAAATGGCACCATCAAGTCATACAGCTCATCTAAGTAATGGCCTTGGGCACTGTGAGCTGGAAGCTGCCTCTGGCTTGCTGAAGGAGTCAACTTTTTCCGCTTGATCCACCTAAAACAGTTTTTCTTCTTCTGTGGCTCCTTCTGGGGGTGTGTTCAACTCCCTGCCTCTAGGAGGGCTGGAAATCTCTGATCTGGCTGGATATTAATCCTCTGACTGGCTGTCCTGCACAGGGAGGAGAGGGATAGCTGCTTCACAGCCTTCTGTGGGGCTGAATGAGCTCTGCTCATCCTCTGCTCTCACCTGTTACCTTCCCTGGAAATGGAGAGCCAGGAGAGGGCTGGGGGAGGCCCGACATATACCAGAGCAGAGACTTCTAGTGCCAGACTTAGTGGCCAGGAGCCATCTTTGAGGACCTGGCAGTCAAGAAGCTCTTTCATGCCATTTGAAGTGATGATCAGAACACCGTGGCTGGATGTGGGGTGATAGAGGAGCCTCAAATCTGGTGCAGCCACGGCTGCACTGAGGGAACACCATGCCCAGTTTTCATTTCTGCTCGGTGCTGTGAGTGCTCACACACGTTCACAGAGGGGCATTTTCTCCCTAAGAGTGTACAGATCCTCCACTGTGGAAAAACCACTGTGCTTCTGCCTTGCCAAACCCCCATCCCTGACCCCTCCATCCCTGCCTGCACAGCTTGAGCAAGCACACGGCTGCCTGGTGACGTTGGGAGCACTTCTGAGCTCCCTCGTCATTCTCCCTCTCTTTCAAATTAAGCAGGAGCTGAGCTCAACAGCCAATCAATAGCAAGACTTATCTCTTAAATAGCATTATTGATTGCCCAGGAAGCCTGCTTTTGTATCAGTAGATATGTACACATGCAGGCAAGTCGTGTGCCAGCTCCTGGTGGTGCGTGGCACAGAGGAACGTGCAGGAATGGTTTGGTGCAGGTGTGAGTCCACGTGAGGCAGATACAGATCTCCATTGGAGAGCAAGGTGAGGCACCCCAGGATCTTGGGTCATGGTCCTTTCACATTTGACCAGCATTATTGTGCTGCCTTGACCAGTCTTGAACATGTCCCTAACGTGACATTGTGATGCAGGACCTCTGCCAGCCTGCTTTGCCTCTGCATTTGCAGGGAGGCTTCTGGATCTGCCTTTGGAGAAGATGTGCAGATGTCTGCCCATAAATTGTGTGGTCTGCTCCAAGGTCACTGACCCTGCAGGGATTCTTCACATGGGAGACTTAGGATAGATGTGCAGAATGCAGTCTGCTGCAGCATTGCCCAGAGGGACTGGTTGGAGAAGAGGAGGGATGAGACAGGCTGGGCCCATCCTGCCAGGGAGGGCACTGCCTTGTGTCCAGCTGTGAGCTGACTCGTGTGGGGAGTGTGGTGGCACCTGGCTGAGCTCCGAGCAGGTGGAGCCATGGGAGTGTGACAGGGATGGCAGCTCGGGAAAGGCAAAGTGTACTGCTGCTCTCGAGCTGTCTCCCTCCAGGTAACCAGCAGTGGGTGCAGGAAGGTTCCCGTGGGCTCTGGGGCTTCACTGGCTTCAGAAGTGTCCCCTCAGGGCTCAGAGTGGCCCTTGTTCCCCGGAGGTGGCAGAGTGCTGGCAGCAGCCAGTTGTGGCTTGCTGCTCAAGGCCCTGTTTGCCAAGGCTCGTGCCTTCACAGCATGGAGCCAGCCCCTCATGTGGGGGAAGACAGGATCAGGGTCTGGAGCTGAGTGTGGTCAGAGCTGTGTCCTTCCTTTTGTGCAGCACCACTGCTCTCCCTGGAGCAGCTCAGAGCCCTGGCTGCTCTGTCCTCCAGGGTCGTGGAGCACAGCCAAGGTACAGTGGTGCTCGTGAGAAGAATTGCAAAGCCTCCTGCCAGGTTTGCTGTAGCAAAGTTGGGGCTGTGGCACTTTTGCAATGGTGCTGCAGAGCCCGGTTGCCCAGCCTTGCTCGCCTCGCCACGTGTGCCAACTCACACTCTGTGTCACAGCACGGCCCCATGTCCCATACCTGGCACCCAGCCTTGCTTTGGACCGTGCTGCCCGATGCCCTGCTCTCTCCTGGGATTAGCTGAGGCTGAGGAAGGTGTCAGCAGCGTTGTGACAGGCAGCTGAAGCAGCACAGATGATCTGTAGGGTTGGCTCGCCGAAGCCTGGCGGGTTGGGGCTTGTAAGATCTCTGTGTGTGTCACTGTGCAGCTGATCAGCGGGCAGGGGAAGTGCTTGGGTGTCATGCCTATGTTTCCATGCATATAAATGTGTGTGGATATGTAGCACTGTAAGATCTTGCTCCTGTTTGGACCCTCTCAGCGTTTTTCTAGACAATGCCTGCCCGCAGCGAGTGCCGGTTGCTTGATCTTAGCCAGCCAATCTATGCAGGGATCTGGGGAAAGAACAGTTGGGGTTTTATGAAGCTGGCATAATTTACAGCTAAAATAGCACACCAGATATATGTCCAATCCAATCTCCTTTGTAATCTTGTTTTCATTTAAGCCTCCGGGGTGGTGATGGGGGGAGGAAGGAACGCAAAGTGCAAAGGGAGTTTATTACCCGTGCCAGGGAGATTTGCATGATGCTCTGCACCAAATGACCTCAATTTGCAGAGGTTAAAGCTGGCTGTGGTGGTCCCTGCCTTGGAGGGTGTCTCCTGCCTGTGCTGGGGGCACTGAATGCAAATCTTTCTGCAGATGGCTGTGGGTGTGCTCTGGACCGTGTGAAGCCATCCCAGTGCCTGCTCCTGTGACCAGGCAGGAAAAGCGATGCCATGCATCCGTGTCACCCCGGCCAGCTCCACAGGAAAAGCAATGAAATTATCTCGCAGCCGCTGCCTTTGCGGGTTGCATTTCTCTTTAGTTTTCAAACCACATATTGTCCCAGATCTCCTGCCAATAGCAGGGAGCAAACTGATAATGCAGCTGCTATTAATAAAGCAGCGTTGTTACATATTCATATCAATCAGACTTCGAATTCCACAATATTTTTTCAAGAAGAAAAGGCAGTGCTGCACTGGGGCGATGGAGGAAGCTGTCAGGTGGGATGGTGTTGGAGATGCCTTTCACCAGCACTGGCAGAACCTGCTCCACTCACATTTTTTTTCTTAGGGATTCCTGAACGGAGCTGGCCCTGGGGTCCTCATCCACCTCCACCTTTCCTTCTCCCTAGGAGCGCTGAGCTAAAGGGTGGGATCCCCAAGGCAGTTCCAGAATCCCTGGAGCACTGTCACTGTGGGGAAACACGAGCAGTGCAAGACAGGGAAGTGCTGAATTCCAGCGGCTGGTTTGGCAGGAGCACCTCCGTGCTCTTCTCCATTTGATACAGAAATTTTCGCGTATTATGCAAATTTCAAAGCAAAGCATGGAAAAGCTGGGTATAAATCTGGGATGTATGTGTGTTTGTACAGCCATTAGAGAGGGAAGTATAGCACAGAATTCTGGCCGATGGATAAATATAATTACACTGCCATTCCTGCAGTAAAATATGCTTTTTGTCATTGCTATAGTATAAAAAAAAAGCACTGTCTCCAAAACTGTACAGCACTTTATGGTGTGCTATAAATTGGAAGAGATACCTGATTATTCATAGAGTATTATGGAGGTCTCAGTGACTTCACCATTAAGCCCACACCAATACTTCGTCCATAAAGCAAAACCCTCTTTCTCACTTCTTTATGATTGAATTCAATGTCCAGATTTGGCCAAATAAATCTTGTGAGGCTGAGCACGTTTTTCCATTAATGTTTTTCTGGAAACTCTCCCTTACCCTCGGGCTGGGAACGTTTTGAATCTTTAGCTGTGGGATCTCCAAGTCCTAAACCAAGCCCTCGAGCCTTTCCAGTCTCTCTCATCCCTGGCGCGTGTCAGAGCTGCTCCCAGCTCATCCCTGCTTCCTCTGGCTCCTGGCACATGCCAGGGGATGGTTGTGCCACCAGGTTCTGTGGGCTGGCACTGAGCCCTCCCAGCAGCAGCTGTCAGTCGCTGCAGCAAACAGTTTCCAAGCAACTCAGAGGCTGCTGGTCTGAAAAGGCTCCTGATAGGGGTTTGTAATAGTAATTGGAGTTATGGAAAGGAGCAGGGCTGGAGGGAGATGTGGGAAGGGCAGCTGTCACCAATATCCTCCTGCCATCAGTCGTGCCACGAGTGCTGGAGAGGTCTGGCACAACCACAGCTCTGGTTCCCCTGCTGCTGTGATGGAGAGGAGGCAAAAGGTGCAGTCCCTGCCCCAAAGAGCTTCTGTCTGGGTGCTCCATCCAGCTTTGGCACCTTCTCTGGGCAGCTCTGTTCCCCAGCATTGCTCAGCTGTGTCACAGCCTGTAGCAAGTGCTCTGCTCACCTGGGGACAGGTGAGAGGAGGGCACTGGGTGGATCTCTGTGCAGATGTCCAGCCTCCATCCATGCTCTGCCATGCATTTGCTCTCTGGAGGCTTAACTGCTTCTTTCAGGTCATATTTCCTTGCTCTGCCTCTCTTTATTTCCAATATTTCAATGCTGCCTTGAATCTTGTGCCCACTTCCACCATGGTCAGCAGCCACCTTTGAGCATCCATCCCCTTCTCTTCATCTTTGCTGTGGCTTGATGGGGGACATTTCCACATGGACTGGTCAGTACTGGGAGGTCAGTGCTGCCTGCAGGTGGAGAGAGCAGTGGGAAGGCAGTGTCCACAGGCACTTGGAGCAGTCTGTCCCTACACATGGAGCAGTTTGGAGGGTTTTCCCTCCATTCCTTGGCAAGGACAAGCTGGAAATGCTCCTGCTGCTTCTTCCATCCCAGTGTCAAACAGATACCAACACTATACTCTGGCCAGGGTCTGGGAGGGATCTTGTGGCTTCTTGTCAAGTAAGTGGTGAGTGTCCCTAAGTGGACTGGCAGCAAAAATCCCTGAACATCTCCAGAGAACCATGATGGTGCCTGGAAAAGTTCTGGTACAGCAGAGGGGGATCTTACTGCCTGGATGCCTGAGCTGTTTGTCTTGAGGGTGAAAATACAGGCCGAAACTTGTTGGCCTGGGGAGATGGGTGGTGTGTGGGCAGCTGAGGGGTTCAGGTGCACAAAACTCTGTGGTCATAGGAGGAGGCAGGGCCAGCAAAAGCATGGAAAGGACTGCTGGGACACTTGCCTGTTGATGTCGGTGGGAGAGGCCAGCAGGGCTCCTGCCAGGGTTTCTGAACTCTCACAAACCTGAGCCCAAGGGAGGAGAGAAGCCGTGGCAGTGCTCACCAGGATTTGAGCTCTGATGCCCAGAGCTAAGCCCTTTATTTGGCAGAGTGAGTGTCAGGGGTGTGTCCCGCACACAGCTGGGAACAAACCCACTTTGTCCACATTGGAGGCTGGATCTCCAGTGCCATCTGACAGATCTGCACAGTCCTCCACAAGCAGTCTCCGATGTGAAGCCAGGCAGTGGCAGCGTGCAGGAGCTGTCCTGCTGTCACAGCACCAGCCCTGCTGTGAGTGCATCTCCCAGCCTGGGTTAAGGTTCCATGGCAAGGGCTTGGCAGCTCCTCAGGCTGATGCAGGGGTTGTCACAGCAGCAGGGCTGGAATTTTGGGGGGCAGGAGGGTTTTGCAGCAGCCTGTGGGGTGCTGGATGGGAGGGAGGAGAGACCAGGCACTGCCACTTGTCAGTTGGTCCCCAGCCTGGTGTAGCAGTGGAGACCAGGCTTGTTCCATGTGGAGTGGGTAGAAAGTGAGGTTAGTCCTGCTGGGTGAACTGGCACCTCCAGCAAGCCCCTTGAAACACAGGATACTTGATTTTGAGAATGAGTGCGAGAGTTAGAGCTAATTGAGAGAAGTCAGGAGCTCAGTTGATAGCAGGTGGGATTACTGGTGTCACAAGGGAGCTGTGAAGTGCCTGTGCTGTTTGCTGTGGCTCTACGAGCAGGAGCCATCTGGCTTTTCTTACCTTGACTATGAATTTAACTTTGTCTCTTCTGGGGTAGTGTGAGCTCAGGATGGGCAGGGAGATAAGGAGGAATTGTTTTTTTGCTGATCAAAAACAAATCCAACACATACATTGTTGTGAGCAGTTAGTGACCTTGCAGGAGTGCAGAGGCCACAGATTCTGTGCCTTCTTTGTATGGAAGAGAAGACCTGCCTGGGCAGCCAGGCAGGGGCTTGGGGATACCTAGGCGTGAGATCCATGCGACTCTGTGCATGGGAATAAACTGCTGGATTGGGACATTCAAATCCAGAGATGGATTTCAAGAGGCAGGGGCTGTCATGGTCCAAATGGGCAAGGTCCTGGTCCTTGGGCAGACATTTCATCCTAGAAATAGAAATGGGTGACTGGTGTGGGCTGAGCTCTTACCTGCTGCCAGAGCCCCCAGGGTGGCTACCTACACCAAGGCAGCAGCCAGGGGAGCCATTCCTGGGCAAGTGATGCCAGCACATTATCTGTGGTACTCCCAGTGTGTGCCAGAGCTGCACAAGGCTGTTTGCAAACAGGCTGAGCTGGGAAGGTGCCCAAAGGGGCTGTGACAAAGGAGGGAGGACAGGGTCATCCTGCAGCACAGGATCCCACGTGCTGGGACAGCCAGGCCATCAGGAGCTGTCTGTCTGCTGCAGTCCTGCATCCCCTCTTCTGCTCCAGAAATTTGCAAAAGATGGGTCCCCACCTGCCCTGGAGCACTGGGTGAGGTGCTGGGTGGCACCTCTCACTGCTGGGTGACCAGTGGCAGCGTGCTGCCCACAGACACCCTGCAGGGACTGGCTCCTGCCACGGGCTCGGGAGGGAGGCTGGGACCAGCACAGCAGTGCCTGTGCTGTCATAAATCTGCCTGGCATCAGTGCAAAGAGCATTCCTGCTGACTTATGGCTTCTGTACTCCAGGAGGATGGGAAGCAGCGTCTCATGGCTGGCTCTGCTGGCATTTACTGCGTCATGAGTTGTCCTTCCTCCCCCTGCAACATCAGTGAGACACAGAGAGTGGCTACACCAGGCATGTGAGGTGCTGAGGGCAGGGGAGGTGTCCTGGCAGCTCAGAGCCATGTGAGAAGCTGTGTGGTTATGGCAGAGCAGTATCACATCAGCTGTCACTTTTAGTCCCACCTTGCACTGAGGAAAAAGTGATGGCCAGGTGTGAAATGGTGCCACCCCTGCTGTGCTACCTGATGGCCCCTGTCTGGTGTGTGTTACCCTCCATCCTTGCAAGTCAGTGCTTGATCCTTCCCAAGCTGCCTTGCTTGCCAAGCTGGGATGGCTGTCAGGGTCCTCTGCCACCACCAAGGATGTCACCACGCTTGTGGCCAGCTGTGCTCTCAGCAGTGGGGCAGCCAGGCTGACCCCTGTGGCTCAGCTGTGCAGTGCCCTCAAGGCTTTGGGGCTGCAAAGCAGACCCACTGTGGCAGTGGGTAAGGCTGGGAGAAGCAGCAGAGCACACCAGGGCTGTGCAGGGTGGCACACTGAGCCCTGCTCCTCTCCAGCCAGCAGTGCCAGGCCTGGGAAATGCCACTGTCCCCATCCCAGAGAGGATGTGCTGCAGCAGGACAGCCCCTGCCTTTTGAATTGAGACTCACATGTTCCCCTTGAGCCCTACCCTAACCAGCCTTGTGGCTGCTGCTGTCCCAGCCCATTCTGAGTGTTCTACAGAAGTATTTTCCCCCCAGTGCTGTTCTCTGTCATTGCCTCTCTCCACACTTGGCTCCACACAAAGCCAGCTCTGGGAAGTCTGACCTGTCCCACCACAGTGCAGCAAGTGTGGGGCACTGGGAAGCAGTGGGGTGCCCTGCTCTGTTCCTGGCAGCACCTCATCTCCTCCTCTGCGCTCTGGGTCTCATTGGCCAAGTGCCTTCTGCCTCAGTTTCCTCGTTCTCGCAGGGGGAGTGATAGTAATGTTTGTGAAGTGTTTTGGGAGGAAAGGGAAATGCCATGCACCATCCCTGTCCCTGATGTGATGGTCACCAGGCTGTGGTGGCCTCCTAAAGCTGCTTTGCCCAGGGAGGTCCCTCTCCACCTCCCAGCACTTTAAATAGATGTGATGCAGCTCTTGGCTAAACAAATTTTCTCCACGGCTCTTTTCTTTCCTACTCAGAATTCAGGGAACATCATTTTGGTAACCAAGGTATTTGCATAATCAGTATTTTGTGGTAATTGCTCCCTTTCAGAAGAGGTGCTTATCATCCCATCGGGTTTTGAGGAGCTGGTGCTATCTCTGAGGCCAGGCAGGGAGGTGGTTTCCAAAGTGGAGTGGCTGGGCTGCTGCCCTGTGCTTTGAGGGATGCCTCCCCCAGGACGGGCAAGATCAGAAGAGCTTTTGCCTCTGGGCTTCTGCACTCTCAGTGATCTGCTGCAAGTCCCTTCCTCCCCCCATGCCTCAGTTTGCCCTTAGTCCCAAAATCTCTGAGCTGGAGGGAGGAGATGCCTCAGTGCAGTGGGGCACAGGGTCTCCATCTCCGCAGGAGTTGCCTCCCCAGGGCAGCTCCTTCTCTCCCTGGTGCCGTGGATGGAAAAGCAGCCTTTGGGAATGGCTCTGCAGTGCTTTAGCAGCTGCCAGCCCAGTGGAGCAGGGTGGGAGCTGTGGGGCTGCCATCCAGCTGCAGGAGATGCCACTCCCTGGGGAGAGCCTGGCTCTGTGCCCCCGTCACTGTCCCTGCAGCTCTCGGGGGGCGAGTGGTAGCCAGTGGCTGGCGTGCCAGCAAGCCACCCTCGCCCGCCCAGCAGCGTGACTCACTCCTGAGAGGCAGCTCCCACTCGGCAGCGTTTCCAAGGAGCCCGGGAGATGTCTCCCAGTGGCAGCGGCTGGGATGGGGAGCCCAGGACCCCTGGGCAGGCTGTGAGCCCCTTCCATGCCAGGGAGAGCCAGGAGCAAAGGTGGCAAACTGGGCAGCCTGCCCTGGAACGAAAAGCAGCAAAGCCTGGTGTTACCCAGCACTGGCTGGAAAGGCTGGGATGTGGCAGAAGGCAAGGGAAATGCCCAGCTCTGAGGGTTCAACCACCCCAGACCTGGAGGAGAGGCAGTTCTCTGCTGGCTCTCAGCTTTGCTGCCATTCAACCCCTTCTGGTCTTCACCACTTTGCTCCTGCAAAGCCCTGGTGTGCCCCACAGGTCCTGGGGTGCCTGTGGGGCTGGGACAGGCAGCGATGCAGAAACCAGCCCAGCCCATGGTGCAGAGGTTAAAGCAGCCCTGTGCTCCCTGATTTGCAAGAGGAAAAACAGTGTGTCCTGTTCCTGTGCCTGGGCAGTGTTGGTGCTGCCTGCCCTGACTGCTAAGCAGGGGCTGAGGCTCCTTCAGCTCTGATCTCAGTGCTCACCAAGCCATCCCTGCGTCCCTCTCCGCATCTGTCCCTGCTCCCCTGCACCGGGATCATTCCCAGGGTGGCTCTGCCATTCAAACCCAGCTCCTCTCTTGCCTGCTTCATCCTCCATGCCTTGCTTCTGTGCTGCCATCAGCCAGATAGTAGAGGCTGCTCCTGCCCCAGCACCGTTTTCTCAGCTGTATTGAGTCTCTATTTATCTATATAAAATCTCATGTCATTCATCGTCCTGAAAAGCTGGCAGGTAATTCTGTAATTACCATCCCTCATATGGTGCTGGCCTCTCCTCTCTCCCTGCTAGTTGGATATCCTCTTCAAGTTTAATCCCCTGGGAATTTACATTGTCTTTGCAATCCCCGAGGGAAGAATGCTGCTAAATGCAGGTCCCAGTGCTGGCCTCTGGGAAGTCCTTAATTCCCTTTCCCATTAGCAGAATGCCCAATTAACAAACCCTTGTGACTCCTGGTCCTTGTCCCTACAGAAGGGGTCTGGGGCTGGCTGTCTGGGCTTGGTTGTGATGGAGTCCATTCCCTCTTCCCAATCCATCCTGTGATGCTGGGATATGCCAGCACTGTTTGCCCCACACCCTGCAGACCCCATTTGATTCCTCCCAGGAGTAGGGAAGGCTTCAAACTGCTTTGCACCCACCACTCTGCCTCAGAGACCCCAAACCCCATGGAGGTTTCTCATTGCAGCCCCCCCAGGCTATCTCATGAGCAGGGTGGGTGGTGGGAGATGGGGAGGCTGCACTGGAGCATCTCCCAGGCTTGGGCTCTCAGTGTCAGAGAGCATTTGCAAGGGTCCTTTCTTCTGCTGAGGCAGAGGATACTGTGAAGCACTTCAGTGCTCTGTGGGTTTTTGTGCTTTGCACTTTTTTCCTCTTTAATGGGAATTGTATTCTGAGCATGGAGCAGCTGGTGATTCTTCTGGCTGTTGCGGCATCACCTTTGAGCAAGGCTCATGAGACTCCTCTTTTCACTGGCTGTACAGAGAACTTGAGCAGAGGAGCCCTGGATCTGTTCCTGCTGTGACCCTGCTGATGAGAGAGGCTTTTCTGAGAAGGCAGGAGATACCTGGTCCCGCCTGGGGTGGGGACACAAGGAAGAGACCTTGGGAGCTGCATCCCCATTATCTGTGTGGGTTCTCACGGTGGTCTGTATAATCACAGCCAGCAAAGCACAGTGTGTGCCTCACTACTGTTTAACAGCGGTAAAAAGCTGATTTTTGGTTGTTATTTTTTCTTTAAAAAGGCACTTTCCTTGGTAGGGATCCTCAAGTTCCAGAGGGAACCAGGCCTCAGCCAGGGGAGGGAAGAGAACATTCTCCAGGGAGTGTGGGCCTTTCCAGAGCTGTGGGTTCCTCCAGGAAAGAAGAAGGGCTGTGGGAGAAAAGCTGGATGCTGCAGTCTCAGCTCCCATCCCTTGGGCTCTGTAAGAGGGAGATGCTAGGGTTTGCTTTGCTGGGGTTTGCTTTGTTTCAGCTCTTCAGAAGAGATCTTTTTAAGGGAACATCTGCCCTTGCTAGCTGTTCAGGCAGGATAAGATCCAAGTTAGATACTCTCTGCTGATGCTGGTACTAAGGACTTGCCTGTGTTTACCTGCCCTTGGCAGTATTCCTGCAAATGAGGTGTCAGCAGGGGTGCTGGCCTGTGTGGGTTTTACAGGAGCAATAAAGCAGGGCTGAGCTGTGTGGTCAGGAGGAATCGTGCTGGCACCCAGCCAGCGGCACGTGGGGAAGTTTGAGCTGACAGTGTCTCATCACTTGCTCATTCACCTGGCACCCGTTCAACAGAGGGACCTTGTGGAAATGGCTCGAGCACCAGGTGTGCTGAGCACAGCTCCTGCAGGCCTTTCAGCTGATGAGGTGTCTCTTTGTTACCCAGGCCCCAGCACAGGTTGCTTTCCCAGGAATCACCTGCTTGTCATGAAGAGCAAAGGCCATGGGTAGCACCTGTGGGTCCCTCAGTCCCTGTGTGATCGGGCTGCAGAGCCCTCCTCCTGTCTGTCCTCTGATCTCCCCATCCTGCACAGGGTGTAGGTGATGCCCCCAGGCCCAGCTCTGCGGGGAGTGGGAAGCACATCTCCATCACCAGCACCGTGACTCTGCCTCAGTGGACCCAGGCATTATTTGGAAACTGTCCCTAGACCTGAGTTTTGTATTGCCTTTAGCCTCCAACATATCCTGACCACTCTCTCTGCAGCAGCACGACTGGTGGGGCTGTAAAAGGTGACCAGAGACTTTAGACTGTCTCATCTCTGTTCTGCAGATTTGTGGTACCACCTGTGATTTCCAAAATGCTGCAGGTAACTCATCCCCAGTGTGTGCACAGGCTTTGGAAGATCTGCTCCTCCTTCCTCCACCATTGGCACTGGCGTCAGGATTTGCAGATGCTTTTGGTCAGAGGGTTTTGTCTCTCCTCCCTTTTAATTGCCACAAGGATAATTGGTTTTGTGGTTTTGAGCAGGGGAGTCCATGAGCTCTTGTTCCTCTGCAGCACCCGTGGAGCTCCCTGCCAGCAAGCTGAGTGCTGAGAGGGTGCCAGAGCATCCCAAGGTGGGAGCTGAGATCCTTCCCACTCCTTACCCTGTGAGCTTTCCCAGATGGATGTCCATCCTGGCTCCAGGATGGAGCCTGCAGCTCCTGTCTGCTGCTGGCAGCCAGGAGGAATGAAGGACCAACTGGCTCATCTGCTGAGAGCATTTGATTGATGTTGTTATCGTTCTGATTACCTTTTTTATAGGCTACCAGAAGGATTTTAATCTGAACACTGGTGTAGGAAATGGGAGAAGCTGTGCCTGGAACTTGACGAGGGGGCAGCGAGGGCTGGTGCCTCCTTGTCCACGTCCCTGGGAGTTGATTTTGGAGCTGTCGGCCAAACTAAGAGTGTCAGGTAGAGGCGTTCCTGGCCTGATCTTACAGGAACTGCAGCTGCCTCTTGTGTTATTTACAAGGCAGCTGGTGCCCAAGCAGCTTAACCCCAGCCTCACAGCTGCCCAGAGCCAGGCACTGCCTGCAAGCATCAATCTGAGCCGGCGGAGGAAGGCGCAGTGAGCTCTGAGGCCAAGTTCAGCTCTCTCTGCCACTTCTGGGGACTCGGGACAAAGCCATCTGACGTGTTGCCACCAGTGGCTAGGAATTGTCATTGTCCAGAAGTGCCAAGGTGACACCTATGGGGACCACAGGTGGCGGTTTTGCATGCAGATGAGGAGCAGGGTCAGTCCTGGCTCTGCGATGCTCCCTGGATGGGAATGTGGTGCTGGGAACAGGCAGGGTGGATGAGAGCTCTGCTAACTGGGCCACCTCTCCTCTGAGGCTTCTCTGAGGCTCTACCAGTGCCCTGCAGAGGGTTCAACCTGCCCCAAAATTGATTTGCTTCAGTGTCTCTTGGTGGAGGCGGAGTAGCGGTGCTGTAGGTTTGCTTTGTTCACCAGCAGCTCGAGGGCACAGGCCAGGGCTGGTAGCACGTAGCAAGGGAAGGGATGGTGATGGGGAGCACAGGACTCAGCCAGCCCCACCAGGACTGACATCAGGAGGTGTCTTGCCCCATGCCAAGCTCTCCATGCCACCCCCAGCTCCTGGAGGGCTGTTGCAGTGTGGGTGTGAGGTGGGTTGGAGCTGTACCTCCATCTCCATCCTTTCCCCCAATGCCTGCCCCAGCTCCTGGTGCTTGAGTGGCAGCTGGGTGGTTGTTCCAGCCTGATCCCATCAGCTATTATGGTCTGCAAAAGCTTGTGGCAGCAGGCCATGAATATCCTGCTGCAGGAGAAGAGGCCAGGTGACAAAAGCAGTGTCCAGCACCCGTTGACCAGGGGACTGTCCAGAGAGGTGATGGAGTGGAGTGGAGGCAGCACTCCCACACGCCAGGCTCTGAGTGTTGTGGCACAGCAGGGGTGCCACAGCCCCTGGCAGTGTGGGTTGCAGGGTGTTGTGCAGGAGTGTGTTGCAGCTAATGCTGTGTGACAGTTTGACACGTCCTCCTGGGACAGCCAGAGCTGACATGTCATCTTCAGAGCTGTCACTCTGGCTGCCACACCACGGCTTTGAACAGGCAGCCAGGAGAACGCTATCCCCCGGTGTGTGAGGAGGGAGAAGGGCTCTGGTTTTATTTGCATGCCCTCAGATGATCAGGCCCGTGTCACTTGGCACTGGGATGTATCCTTCAGAGACAGGGAGCCAGCTGGGGCGAGGGCAGAGAGGAGGGGGGGTTTAATGTCCCCCCAGTCCAAGGATGTGATGCTGAGCACCTCCCTTAGAAGATTCTGACATGAGCATTGCCTGCCAGCCCAGCAAGGGGTTTCACACCCAGCCACGATAGCCACTGACCCCTGGGGGATGCTCACATGGGGCCCAGAGAGGCAGCCCCTGCCCAGCCCCACAGTCAGCCTGGAGCTGGATGTGGCATTTCACAAGTAAAATGCAGGAGCAGAAGGACACAGTGCTGCCTTTCCCAGCCCACTGAATTTCACCCAGGATGTGAACAGTGTCCTATATGGACCACTGTTCCTGGCAGGAATTCTGAGGCACAAGGTGCCCCATGGACCAGCCCTGGGGGACGCTTGTCATCTTGTATGTCCCATTTCTGTGCTCTGCCTGCTGCTTGTGATGCTCTTCAAGAACACTGAGGCTCACAGTGCTGAAAGCCTTTCTCTCTGAGAGAGAAACAAACGTGGCACACGCACAGGGCAGCAGAATTACCGGTGTGTCTGGGGAGCAGGGAGCTGGAACCAGACAGGCTCTGACAGCTGCTTTCAGGTCTGTGAGAGACCAAGCAGCGTGTCAGCCACGCACAGCTCGTCCTGCACAGCATCAGCCCCTGCTTTGCTGGCTGCTTTTGGCATGATCAGCCTGCCCAGGTACCAGGAGCTGCCTGGCTTTACCTGTCCTGGCTGTGAATTGCATGCTGGGGTGGCAGCCATGGGCTGGTTCCCTCATCCCTGTGGGATGAGCGGTGGGGATGTGCCAGTCCTGGCAGTGGGACTGGGAAGCAGCATGTGTTTCCAGGCTGAGTCATGCTGAGGATTGTGTCTTGTTCCTTGTTACGAGTCCAGTTGCAATATTCACTTGGCAGAATCAGCTCGTCCTCCCTCTCTCCCCCATTGTGTGTCTGTCCCTCTGTCCCTCCCACCTCCTTCATGTAGCAGCAGAGTAGTACTTGTAGGGGAAAAACAAAAAAGTAAAATCCCCACCTGGAAGCTCTGCAGGGCTGTAAGGTCAGGACAGCAAACACTGGTGCTTGCTATGCAAAGCACGGAGCCAGTGTGCTGGGCAAGCAGGTACTCAGCTGCAGCTGCCAGGGCTGGCTTTGCACTGGGAGGGGGACTTGCATCCATGGGAGGGGGAAATGATGCCACCAGGGCCAGAAAGAGGTGGCAGGCAAATGGGAGATGGAGACACACAGCTCCTTAGTGGGACTTGCTGTCCTCTGTGCCAGAGAGAGGAGGGAGCTGCAGAGAGGGACAGGGCACCTGCACTGCTCTGTCCCCCCTCGCTGAGCTGTCTCTGCTCAGCTGCTCTGTGTCTAGGTTATTTTAGCTTTGATTCAGCTCTGAAATTGCCTTGGCTGAAACTCTGTCTCTATTGTTTTCAGTCTGCAGAAGCATCATTGAACGTGTCAAAAAGATAAATTGGAGAAAAAGAGAGGCAGAAAAAAAAATAAAAGAGGAGTGCAGTGCAGTTGGTGAGGAGAGCCATGCTGGTTGTGGTTTCCCAGAGCAGCAGGCTGCTCCAAGCCCCCTCTCCCTTTCCAGAGGCAGCTCCTTGCAGCCCTCTTCCCTTCTCTGCAGGACTGAGACACCCTTCCAGACATCCTCCTTTACCTCCTGCCAGAGGTCTTTTCTCTCTTGGCAAAGCTCATTTAGGCTCATTTAGGTTTAGCATCTGTCCTGCCTGAGCCTTGTCTGGGAGCACAGTCTCTGAGACCTGCTCACTGTCTGTGCCCTGGCTGGGGCTGACACCGAGTCCAGCCTGGTGGATCAGCCAGAGAGCACCATAGCAGGGCTCTGGACATGTGCAGAAAAGAAATAGGGTGGGCAGCAAGAGGGGTCCTGGGTGTGGGCAGGGGCTCAGAGCAGACCTGTGTGTGTCCTTAGGGGTTTCACTCACTGGTAGCTTTGTGAATACCTTGGAGTCCAGCACCAAAACACCTGGTCCAGGGTCCACGGAGCTGAGGAAGGTCTGTGCAGCACTGACCAGTCTGATGGGTCAGTTTGGGCTCCAGCCCAGGCTCTCTCAGAAGTTCAGGGGGCCCCTGTCCCAATGGTTTGGAGAGGTTTCTGCATTCCTGGAAGGATCAAGCCTGAGGGATGAGGTTTGGGTCTGTTTAGGGTATAATTTGGTTCTGGAGGACATGGTGCTGTCCAAGGGCTGTGGCATTGAACAGCTTGGGATGGGTTGCTGTGTAACACCTTCATAATTGCTAATTACCTCTGGGAGGAGGAGGAGGCACCTGGGAAAGGAGCTGGCAGTGAGTTGTGGGAGGTTGCAGAAGTGGTTGTTGCTGCTGCTGAGGACGCTGGGGCAAATGAATAACCTGTTAAATAAAATGTCAGCCAGGAATGGATAGGAACTGGCATTGCTTTTCCGCTTGCACTTTACAAAATGAATCTCCCTGTGCGTGGTTGATTTGCTTATTCAAAATAGAGCGTGGTGGAGGGGCTCTCCTGCTGAACCTGCTGACACCAGGGGCTAAATTGTGTAAATTCTGTTATCCACATGCTGCTCTGAATGGCTGCAGTGATCTAAGGACATAATCCATTGCCAGAGGAGAGGGGTTTTTAGAGCCTAATTCCTTTTGTTTCTGGAAACAATGAGAACATGAGAAATGAAGCTGAGAAATTGCCACTGAGCTCCAAGCTGCAGACCAGTGCTGGGAAAGGTGAAACCAATCCCTGCCTCAGTTGCCTTTCACACCTGAAACGTGAAAGATTGATCTGTATGAAAACTCCAGCAGGCAAACACCAAGCGGGTTCCATTAGATAAGGCTGGTTTCAAATGGAAACTGATTTGCATGGGCTGATTAAGCTCATTACTACAGCAGGAGCTCAGAAAATCATCAGATCCCTATGCAGCAGGAGTGCTGAGGTCTGCTGCGATGGTGCTCGGTGTGCCAGCACTGCTGTGCCTCCAGCAGCATCTCCTGGGAGTGCACACAGGATGTGACCAGGGGCCACTCTGCTACCGGAACCAGCCTGAGCTGGCAAACTTGTGACACCAACATTTGTAAATGATTTGGCCTTGTTTAGAAATCTGTTGGGGTGTTTCTCGTCGTTACGGGTGCTTTCAAAGCGCCGTGGTGAGTGCAGCGCTGCAGCCCCACAGAGCAGGGGTGTGGGCAAAGTAAAGCAAAGCTCTGGGCACCCAGCACATGGGGAATGAGCACCTTGCTCATGCTGGTGCTCTGGTCCCATCTGGCACCCCAGGGACCAGAGGGTTGTGCTGGCAGCCCCTTCTGCCACAGCCAGGGTGAGCGTGACCTCGGGTGCTGCCTGGGGGCTTTGGCGGAGTAGGGGGCTGTGTGCCAGTGGGGGACCAGCATGGATTGTCCCTTGGGCTTTCCCCTGGGGCAGTGTGTGCATGCATACCGCAGGGACCCAGGTGCTTGTGTGCTGTGGGGGACCACATGTGTGTGCATCCCACAGGGACCTTGGGCCATGCAAGTCAGATCGTGCTGTGCTAGGAGCAGCTCTGTGTCCCCATGTCTCCTTCAAACTGAGAGGAAATTTAGATTACAGTAATTTGACAACTATAAGGCACACTGGACTATAAGGTGAGAACTTTTTTTTTTGCAGCGAGGATCCGTGCGCAACAAAGTAACGAATTAGTAACAGAATCGTGCAATCGCGGGGTTTACTGGCAGCTGCTCAATTTGCAAACATTTTTCACGAATTGGCGCAGCCTTTAAACGCAGCCCCAGGCACCCTCCCCGTGCCGTGTGCCCCGGCACTCCCGCCCAACGCCGGCTGCCGTGGCTCTCATGGCTCACACTTCCAGGTTGACAAATTTCCGAACTTTGTCCATATATAAGGCACACCAGATTATAAGGCGCATTTCTGGGTTTCCATCAAAATTTTAGTCAAAAGGGTGCGCCTTATAGTTGTGAAATTACTGTAGATACTAGGAAATAATTCTTCCCTGTGAGGGTGGGGAGGCCCTGGTGCAGGCTGCACAGAGAAGTTGTGGCTGCCCCATCCATGGGCAGGTTCAAGGCCAGGTTGGATGGAGCTCTGAGCAGCCTGGTCTGGTGGAAGGTGCTGCTGCCCGTGGCAGGGGGCTGGAACTGGATGAGCTTTCAGGTCCCTTCCAACCCCGGCCATTCTGGAGTTCTATTCCTGCATCATTTCCCCAGTGAGCACCTTGTGATGCCCTCCACACAAACAGGTGCCGCCTTCCAAGGCTGCTGCTGCTCCTTCCGTGCAAGATTTGTACACCCACGTGTTGAAAACGGAGTCCATGTGGGCAGGTGTGCCTATATATATATATATATATACACATCTGGGAATACACTGCCCTCATGAGCACAGACTCTGCAGTTTGCAGTCCCCTCCTCACCCTGCACCCCCAGGGGCACCCTGGCCCAGGCAGCAGAGCTGGGAGCTGATTATGAAGAGATTATAAAGAGGTATAAACTAAGCCTCTCTGCTAAAAAGGCCAGGAGCCCCAGGCTGGAAGCATCACACGCAAAGGCTCCTCTGCTCCTGTGCATTTTGTCTTTTTAATGTTTTTGCCTTTATCTTGCATCAGCTCAAGAGCTTTACTAAGCCCTGGAGCGTGGAAAGGCATCCTAGAAAAGGCAGGGGTGGAGGGGTACACTGTGAGGCTGTGTTTGTCACCTGCCAGGATCAGGTCCCTGTGTAGCTCTTGTGACAGTATTGGGGGCTTGTTGGGACAGGCCAGCTTGTGGGCCAGTTGTGTCACAGCTTGGAGGACCACCTCACCAATGTTCTATTGCCAGAAATGCTGCAGTGTTTGCCACCTCTGTGTCAAGGTGAGCTCTCTGCCTGGGCTGGCAGGGCAGGGCTGTGGGTTGCTGGAGCTGCTGGGTGAGCTTTGAGTCCAGCTCAGGTGTCTCTGTACCCAGGGGCTGTCTCACAGCCTGGGCTGGGGATGCTGTTACCTCTCCTCTGGCATTCCTTCCGCCAAGTCCCTGCTCTGTGCTGTGCTGGGTGGAGATAGGAGTCCAAGTCATCCACAGAGGAAATTGCTCACTGTAAATCCACAGTGGAAGTCCTGCCATTCCTGAAGGCCCAGAGGAAAGTGCTTGATTGGATTTTCAAGCCTCTCTGCCAGCTGTGGGAGAAGAGGGCTGACAGCCTCCCTGAATCTTCCTCACTGATGCCTGGGAGGGGATGCAGGCTGTGCCTGCTCACTAATGGAATGTAAAGGATGTGTAAATCTCCCACCTTATTTAACTCCCCCCTGAACTTTATATGCAGCCATAAATTTCTCCTCCTGCAAACCTGCTGGAGCAAGGTGGGGGCCTGCTGCCCACGCAGGTGTGGGGGGAGCCATTCTCCTGCTGCTGGAGAGGAGCTGCTGTGCCATGCAGCAGCCAGACCCTGTCCTGCGAGGCTCTGGGGACATGCTGGGTGCACCTGGGGGCTCTTGCAGGAAGGGCTTAGTTTGGGTTCAAGCATGAGAGGTACAGGAGCACCTGGGGCTGGTGTAATCCCTCTCCTCCCCATGGGGTGTTTGCATCCAGTACCACCAGAAAGCAAAGTTAATGAAACGCAGAGGCCTCCTGAGTTAAAACTGCAGCAGAAATAGACAGGCAGAGAGTGGCCAGGCTGTGGTGAGGAGCTGATATCACTCCAAACCCCCATCATTCAGCTGAACATCACACAAATAATGGAGAAAAATGCTGCAAATTTTATTCTATTGCTCCTTATCTCTGATTAATCCTCTTATGTGTTCATCTCCTTTTATCCCAGTGTTGACTGCCTGTTTATTGTATTTCTGTAGTCCTCACAAAGACAAGAATCCCTCTGAGTCTTGCCTGGCTGGGCAAGGGGGGGCTCCTGCCTGCTGGCACCAGTGGAGTTCCACAGAGGAGAGGACCAAGGTAACATGGTCACCACAGCAGATGGTGGCAAGAAGGGGCTGGAAACCAGTTTCTCCCAGGCCGTAGATTAGTGCCCAGCTGCTTGGGCATCCCCAAATGTAAAAAAAAATACCCTAAAAAAAATTGTTCCACGGTGTGGCTTTGCAGCCCATGCTCAGGGCATGTTCTCAGTGCACCAGAGAGGAGACAGGCTTTCCTCTTCACACCCCTCTCTCACTGCAGGCAGATCTGTTAGAGCCCTGCAAGGGAAGCCCTGCCTGTCTCAGTCCCTCTTCTCCAGCCCAGGCTCTCCAGCTCTGCTCAGTTTTTGCCAGCAGCCCCGTGGTCCTCTGGCTGCCGTTGGCTGAGTCAGCAGCACAAGCCTTCTGGGCCTGACCCTGTTGCTAAAGGATTGTGCTTTGATCCCCTTCTCCAGCTGGGGAGAACAAAAAATCCCTTAAACGGCCAAAAATCATAGGGAAGATTGAAAGAGAAATTTTTGACCTGAGTGGGAGCCTCTGGTTTAAACAATTTGGTGGAGGAGGATGGTCTTTGTAATAGCATAAAACAATTTGGAGGAGAATGGTGTTTGTATGTGGTGGAAGCTTGCAGAAATGAGGGAACCCACTGTCTTTGGGGGGCATTGAGACAGGTTCCCCAGCGCCCCAGCCTGTCCCAAATTTGTGCAGGCATGGCCAGGCTGTGTGAGTGAACAACCTGGGGGTTGTCATCATCTCACACTCAGCATCCTTCACTCCTGCAGGTGCTGAGTGCTTGCCCTGGACCCCAGGGGCCTCCTGAAGGCATCCAGTGGCACACTGGGGCACATGCAGCAGCTGGGGTCCCACCTCTGCCACACTCACATGCCCCTTGGGCAGCCCATGCACTGTGCCAGCAGGGTGGGCTCAGGTCCTCTCTCCTGCTGCACATTGGTCAGACAGCTCTTGGTGTAAATTCTTCCAGGATCTGGCAAACTATAGCATGGGAACTGTGGAGGCCTCTGGCTTTAGTAGCTGGAAATTGCTTTTCAAACCCAGTGGGATTTCCAGCCTCCCCAGCATCCTGTGGCAGGGAGTTCCTGGGATTCTATACTACTATAAGGCACACGCTTTTGACTAAAATTTTGATGGAAACCTGGAAGTGCACCTTATACTCCGGTGCACCTTATATATGGACAAAGTTCAGAAATCTGCCAGCCTGGAAGTGCGAGCCGTGAGAGCCATGGCAGCTGGCACCGGGGCAGGCGCCTGGGGTTGTGTTTAAAGGCTACACCAATCTGTGAAAAATGTTTGCAAATTGAGCACCTGCCAGTAAACCCCGTGGTCGAGTGATTCCATTATTAATTCGTTACTTTGTTGTGCGCGGATCCTTGCTGCACAAAAAAAGTGCGCCTTATAGTCCAGTGCGCCTTATAGATGTGAAATGACTATAACTGGTTTCTGCATGGCAAAGTTCCACCTTTTCCAGGTGTCAGACCTCCTTCCACAGGTGCCTTCCAGTCCTCATGCAATGCCCAGTGTCAGGCTGCTTCCAGGGACCATCATGTTCCCTCTTTCTCCTTTCTGGCCTGGAGATCCTGAGTCTTAGCTGGGGAAGGCAATGTCTGTGTGTTTGCCTGTGGAAGGTGCAGTACAGGCTGAGCTTCAGATTCTCAGTGATGCATCTGTGTCTTGTTTCAGGACAGCCTCTCCTTGTGCAGAAGCTGTATCTTCTGGTGACCTGAGCATAGCTGGAGGTTTTAGTGACACATAGGGTCTTTGCTAGCCATGCTTATATTCTATTTTTTTGTAATTTGCATTGTTACTTTGAGAATTTTTGCACCCCTCTTGCCCCCAGCATCTTGTTCAGCTTGCTTCACTCCTTGCCAGGGGGCAATAAATCCATCCCTGCCACCCCCAGAATATAACAGGTGCTAGGATTTCCAACTAGCCCCCAACCCACCTGGCCACTCTGCCTGTGTTTATCTCTAGGTGAGATGCCAGGACCATTTAAAAAGCTGCAGGCTGAGCAGCAGAAGGCTGCAGCTGCTGCCCAGAGCCAGGCTGCGGCTGCTGCTTCGTTATTTACAGCTGCCTTTGGCTGCTCATGAGCTTCTCCAGCAGCTCTGCTGGACCTGCTCACTGTCTGCTTGTCCCTGCACTGAAAGCCAGGGGTATTTGTGCCTTCAAATGGGAGCCATCTGGCACCCCACCCCTGTTCCAGCAGTGTACCCAGCTCGCCTGCCAGCTCAGGACAGAGCCAATGGCAGAGCTAACCCCTTTGAGGAGCTCTGCTGATTTTAAACTGCTTCCCAATATTGACAGCAAATCCAAGCTGGAGCACAGGGGGTAAAGCCGTGGGCCACATGGCAGAGCCATATGCAGGCTGCATTCTCCAGGCTGGGTCCATGAGGGACTTTGCCCATCAAGGCCAGGGTTATTCTGCTGCCCTCAGTGTTGGTCCCAGCCAGGCTGGCACCCCTCCGTGCAGCTCTCCTCACTTCAGCCAGAGCAGGCACAGCGTCACTAGGCTGTCAGGGTCTGTGTGACCAAGCAGCTCCTCAGTGCTCTGAAAGGACAGCATCTGTTTGCCTGTGCTGGGGGTATCTGACACCTAAATGAGGCCAAATGGCATTTTCCAAGGTGCCCAGATACCTGCTGGGCACATCTGCAGGGCTGGTGGAGCAGAGATGCACATCCTGGTGGATCCTGTGCCAGCCAGCGCTGCCTGCTCTGCTTGTGCCCCCACTGTTGGTCCCCACACGCCCTGGCAGCCCCACAGCTCCATCTGAGAAGGAGACCGGGCTGTGAGGCTGGAGCTGCCATATGTTCCCTATAAAACTCTTCCTGGCCCGTTCCCTGGTGTTTCCTGCCGCTGCCACACGTGCTCAGGATCCCACATGCCTCACAAGCCGTTCACCAACTGCAGCCTGGCAGATGGAGGAGCTGGGCATGGTTTTGCAAGAGGAGAGGCAGGAATCCACAGGCTCTGCTTGTTCTTGGGTTGTTCACAGCAGTAGAGGAAGGGGGAGGAGAGCTGGAACCCACCTCTGCAAAGTGCCCCTGTGCAGAAGGGACAAGACATTCCCATACACACTCCCCATCCCAGAGCTGAGCTGTGAGCCCTTCCTGGGCTGCACAAAGTGTTTCTACCTGGTGCCACTTGTTTAAAGGCAGTTGGGAATGGTGTGAGCATCCTGGGTAGATGGAGACCGTCGTTCCTCCCAGGCAGGTGGTGCTGGTTTGTTTGGGTGGCAGATGGCCAGTCAGCATTAAGAGCAAAGGCAGAAAATCAGTCCTCAGAGGGAGCAGAGATTTATTGCGGTAGGAAATTAAAAATGTTTGTGTCAGCTTTTGGAGTAGCTCCTGTTCTGCCTTTATCTGTTTGGGGGGGATGAGGGCTCTGTGCCCAGCCCTGCTCGGTGGCAGGGAGCTCTGAAGGTGCTCAGGAAGCTGAAGGCACATCCCTTGGCACTGAGTCTATCATGATGGGCGTGACTGGAGCGAGCTGATGTCTCTCTTACCTTGAGTGGCAGCGTGTGACCAGATCAGTGCCAGCTCTGAGCACAGCAGATGAATGTCCCAGCCTAAGGAGTGGGATATCTTCATCCATGCCAGTCGAGATGCTGTGAGGAGCCAGGTGCTCCCACAGGGCTGTGTCTGTGGTGGGCTTCTGCTGCTGCTGAGCACAGAGAGGTTTCTCCTGATAAATCCTATTACTTTGTGCTGAGCTCTTTTCCAATGACACTGTGCCGTGGTGGTCCTGAGGACAGAAGGGGATGCAGAGCGGGCTGTGGGGCTAGGGGTGGGCAGCAGGCAGGTCAGGACACAGGCAGGGTGGGGGACAGACATAAACAGCCACGTGCTCCCTGCAGTGGGACAGGGTCAGTGCTGGTCTGTGCCCACCAAGGTGGTGGCAGGTGTTCCCCAAGCAGTGTGCTCCAGGATGAAGCTGGGTCTGGGTGCTGCTGATGGCACCAGAGCTGCTGAGCTCCAGGGATTGTTTCATATCCTCAGTTCCCTGCTGCAAAAGCGAGGCTGTGAGCTTTGCAGCCCAGTGCAGCTTTGTGCCCAGAAATTAAAAGAAGAAACACAACAAAAATTAGGCTCCAGGGAAGTGGTAGCTCCTGGGGTACAGCCAATTACCAGTGTTAGGGAGAGAACTACCTTACCCACTGCTGCTGCTGGTTTTCCCTGACATCTTCTCTGGTCCAGGGTGAGCACACGTTAATCCCCAAAGGAAGAGCTGCTGCAGGAAGGACGTTCAGAGGCACAGCCTGGAGAAAGCATGTTGTACCTGCTGCTGAGCATATTAGTGCTTCTCCAGGAGTGGATAAGTCCTGCTTACGAGGACACTCGTCCTCTTTTATTTAATTTCCTGGTAATGCTTCTGCAGCGTCCAAGTCTTATCAGGAGAGGAGCAGCTTAAGAGGCCGGTAAAGGAGTTTTATTGTCAGTATCCATCTCTTTATTCCCCTCTTCCCTTTGATGCTGTGTGGCAGGCTGGTTGTGGCTGAAGTGAGGTGTGCTTTCCTTTCCTTTTGTGTGTTAAAGCAGCAGAGATTTCCCAGCTAACAATTCTGATGGTAATTGGGGCTGCGGGAGACGCTGCTTTCCCTGTGCCTGGACGGTCACTGGCTGTGGCTCCGTGGGGAGCAGTGGGGGTGACCTGACCCCGATTGCACACAGAAGGACACATCTGGGGCCACAGCTGGGCAGCTGTGCTCTGGGACTCACCATCCTCTTGGTGGTGAGCAAACCCCTGTCTGTTTTCCCGGAGCTCAGCCCCATCTCCAAAGCATCCCAGTGCTTGGGATGCTGCTGCTCATCCTCGTGTTCATCCTGATGGAGAGGCTGGGATTGCTGTGGGCAGCAGGGTGGGATGACAGCGTCCCCTGTGAAGCCAGCAGCTCGGTGACTGCTGTTGTGGCAGCCAGCTCCATCCCTGGCGTTCTCCCTGGCCATGCCATGTGGAGACGCAGTGCTGTATTCAGCCGCCTTTTCAGCCGCACACAATGGCCTCGGATAGCGTTTGTTTGAGAAAATTGGTTGAATCGCGTGATTCTTTTTCTTGTGGTTGTTACTGTTGTTGTTTTAAATGCTCATGGGAGTAGCGGAGCAGCTAATGAGGCGGTGCAGAGAGTCGCTGGGGAATGGTCTCGCCTGTTCTTCCCTGCAGCTGCACTCTCCTGGTGATGGAGCTGGCTCTGCTGCTGCTGGGAGCCCTGATGGGTGCGGCACTTCCCTGCCCAGACCCTGCTGCTCCTCACTGTTTCCTTCTCCAGCCATGTGGGAGGGCAAAGCCAGGAGCACCCACCCAGCTGGCACTGGGAATGGGTCACCTGGCTGTGGTGACATCCCATCCTCCTGGGCAGACTCACCTGGTGCTCAGAGCTCTGCTGGCTCCCATGGCAGACAAGGCATCCTCCCTTGGAGGATTTTGGGTGGTGTCAGGCTCAGCACAGGGCTGTCTTTGCTGGCAGTGATGTCCTCAAGCCCCAGGCTCTGTGCTGTGAGCTGCCAGGAGCTCCTGTCCCCTCCAGCCCCACTTGCTGTCCCTCTTGGCTCTGCAGCAGGTCTGGGAGTGGGTGGGGGTGTCAGAAATGCGGACAGATAGCATTAGATGGATGATGCATCAAATCCTAAACTGATAAGAGATGGAACAATTGGTGTGTTGTCAAAAGGCCAGGAAGGATCTCTTTTAAATAGACTAATTAGTCTGGACAGGGACAAGCAATGAGCAGCACGGAAACAACAGCACGTTCACCAGTTTGTTTTTTGGGCTGGGCTGTGCGTGTTGCCATCTGTGCTGGGCTCTGTGGCCATCCTGTGATGCTGGTGTTGCTCCCCTAGAGCAGGCTCACAGCCTGGAGCCATGGCTGGCACTGCTCTGGGATGCCAAGGGCAGCTTTGATGTGACCTTGCCCTAGGCTGGATCTTCCCATCTTCTGCTTGTCTCCCCTCCAAGGAGTCCCTGGGCTGACAGTGGAGATTTGTTGTAGTAGCACAGCTGAGCCTGCCTTAATCCCAGGTTTTAGACTGGCTAAACTTGTTTTCACTTATCTCTGATATTGTTGAGCTGTGTTAGCCAACAAGAATAAACCAACCCTTGAGTCTGCTCCTAAAGCTCTACAGAATAGCAGAGAGAGCTCTCTGGCTGTGCCAGGGCTGCTGTCTCTCCTGACTCTCACAGCAGTGCCATCCCTCAGGGAATGGCCAGAGCCACACTACCAGCAGTTAACCCCTCACAGATCTGCCATCTCATGAGGGGCAGTGCTGGGGCAGAGGTGCTGAGGTGCTGGGAGGGGATGCTGTGTGACATCTCCATGAATGTCACCCTGCCTGAGCTGCTGGTGCTGTGGCAGGGACAGAGCAGCACTGCTGGAGGACGGGGCTGTGGCTGTCCCAGGTAGGCACTGGAAGAGCTGGGAGCCCTGCAGGTGCAGTGGGGCTGCCCTGCTGGCCTCAGAGGGCTGGGTGTGATGGGCAGGGCTGCCTGTCCCTGTGCTATAAGTACATTATATTATTGGCTTTTCGCAAATATTAAAATGAATGCTTTATGTATAATGTTGGAGAACTTTGCTGAATGAATTTAATTTCTTTTAGTTCTGCTATTAACAAAACTTAGAAGTAGTAGTGTGATAAATATAGGTTTTTTGGACTATAACCTGGTGATGTAAAAAAGCTAGCTAACTAACTCAGAGAATGGTAAAAAGATAATCAGGAAATTCTTCACATTCTTGGATTGTCCTATCTGGATGAAGACAGGGGTGATGAACACCAGAACTCCAGGGGAAGGATTTCTTGATCTCCGTTATCAGGGAGTGCACCAGCAAGAAGGAGCCACAAGGAAAACAATAAAAAAAGTTTTAAAAAAAATGTTGATTTATAGTCTAGGGGGGGGATGATTTTGAATAATGCATGAAAGATCCATGAATATGCAACAGGTTGATGCACTTGAGTTAAGGTGTGCTCTTGGGTGGAATGCCAAGCACTGGCCAGTATAACCTTTTGCTTTGTTGTCTCTTACTGTCTTTTGTGGAACTTTTTAAAATCTCCCAGCAAACCGAAGCTGTTTTTTCCCCCTGTGCCTGCAGCGCAGCCATGTGATGCCGGAGGAGCGCGGTGGCGATGATATGGAATGTGGGCAGCTGCCTTCGGCCACGCTCCGACAGGTGACGGTCCAGCGCCACCCCCTCCACGGCTTTGGCTTCGTGGCTGGCAGCGAGAGGCCGGTGGTGGTGCGCTCGGTGGCAGCAGGTAGGCTGTGGGGGTGCTCCTGGACACAGCTGCAGCGTGCCAGGAAACACAGCGGCGCTTCTCCCTGCTGGGATCCTCCCCGGGCTCCTGTCCTCTCCTGTCCCCTCTGGTGGGGCTGCAGGGTGTCCTCACAGCCACACACACTGCTTTGGGGGTGCTTGGGACCCTCCTGCTTCCCCTCCACCCCGCAGCTCCGGGATGCCTGGGTTGGCCCTGACCCTCTCTCCTGGCAGGCGGCCCCTCTGAGGATAAACTCCTGCCAGGAGACCAGATCTTGGCCATCAACGATGAGGATGTGAGTGAAGCCCCCAGAGAGAGATTCATCGAGCTTGTCAGGTGAGGACAACACTTGTCCCTCATCTCCTCTGGGGAAGGGCTCATGCCAGGCTGCTGTGCCCGTACCAAAGCCTTGGGCTGTCAGTGCGCACCCAGTGGTTACTGCTGGGGTGGGGAATTCTCAGCCTGAGCAGGGGGAGTGCCTTGAAGCAAGTGCCATAGTTGTTCCCAGCTGGCCAAGAAGTGGGAAAGTGTCCACAGCCATGTTGTCAAGCACCCCAAATAGCCCACAAAGGTCCCGGCCACCACTGGGCTGTCTAGGGTGGGATGTGCTCTCAGAACCAGTTGGCCATGTTGAGGTTCATCACCACAAGGTCCCATCCATCTTCATTTCTCCTTTCTGTCACAGGAAGGCCAAGGACTTCATCATCCTCACGGTCCTGCACACCCACCAGGTGAGACTGGCAGGGCCATGGCCGGCTCCAGGGGAGCCAAGACAGGGGTGAAAAGCCCTTTTGGAGACCAAGGCAGGGTCCCTGGAGACCCTGGGCACTCAGACAGCTCAGCTGATTTGTTGGACCCGTGTCCCACCACCCCAAGACTCTCCAAGCTGTCAGGTCTGAGATCTGCCACAGCCCCTTGGGCTCAGTGGGTGTGCAGCCATCTCCCTGTCCTTGTCACCAGGAGGGAGGGAGGAAAAATATTCCCAAACCCTGCTGAGGACATGACTTTTTTGTGTGCCTGATGGAGTAACCCATCGTGCCAGAGGTGGCAGGGAGGGGTCTCTGCTGGCTCGGGAGTCCTGGGGAGCTGGGAGGGCCAGGCTGCAGGAGGGCTGGAGATGCTGCTGGCACCATGGCTGATGCACTGAAACAGAGTGAACTGTCCCAACAGAGGCACTGTTTGTGTTTCACTGAGTCTTTAATGTGGGGAAAGAAGTGTTAGAGCTCCCCTGTGCTCCCTTCCTCTCCAGGAAGGAGATGCTTCCCCCCAGGCATGTGCCACACTCCATAAAAGCTTTTTTCCTCCTGGCCCAGGATGGCCACCAGCCAGGACAGGCGGCTCAGCTGGTGCTGGCACCATCCCACAGCTCTGTGGCACGACTGTGTCCGTGCTGGAATATGTGCAGGCACTGCCACCAGAGCATCCTGCAGGGATGCCCGGGGTCCTGCCATCTCCCTGGGGCTGCAAACCCACATCCAAGGGGTTCATCTCTCTCATCCAACTGGTGCTAGTGCCCCCAAGCAAGACCTGGCTGATACCTGCTGGAGCTCAGCCTGGACAAGGGGTGCCAGGCACAGGTACTCAGTGGGGTGCAGCTTCCCTGCCACACTGATGTGTGCTGGTGTCACTTCAGGGGCTGCTGCTCATCATTCCTGCAGTGCTGTGGAACCACAGCCAAGGGAGCTTGCTTTCCACCCTCCCCATTTCATGGTTTGCTGCCCACTGCCCATCATCACACTGGCTCCAGAGAGGTTTCCTCTGGGCCCTGTGTCTGCCCTTCCCCATACCATGGCTCCAAGGGCAGGCAGGTGATTTTCCCAATGCTCTCTTTCCAGTCTCCCAAATCTGCTTTCATCAGTGCAGCCAAGAAGGCGAAGCTGAGGTCCAACCCCGCCAAGGTCCGATTTTCAGAGCAGGTGACGGTCGGCGAGACAGACCCAGTAAGTCCTGCCCTGCCTCCCTCTGTGGTTCACCCCCCTGAGGTGTCCCCAGGGCCATGGGGTGTGGGGTGTTTGGGGGTCACAGGGCACCTCTTCCCTGGGCTCTGCAGGTGAGAGCAGCTGTCTGGCCTGGGGCACAGTCAATGTTTTGGGTCACTGCTGGGGGGACTTTCTGTGATCCTCCCCTTCCCTTTGAAGGAGCCCCAAAAACTGGCCTTAGAAGCCTGGTGTCAACTGAATCCTCCTGAGCACCCAGGGGAGACATCCAGGCAATGCCAGTGCCCCCCCATAGGAAGATTTGTGTCTTCCAGCCTGAGCCCAAAGGGTTTGGAGTGCCTGTATGTGGGGCAGGGTGACCAGGGCACTGCTGAATGGCTGTGAAAGCTGAAGAGTTCCAGCCCAGTGCTTTTATCTCTAAATTGCAGAAAGGTTTTATTAACAACAAAACAAAACTGGAAAAGAAACCTCTAAAGCACTTCTAGCACGTTCTATTTTTAAGCAAAATCAATTAGGTAATTATCTGATTGAAATGCTTCTCACCAAATAAAATCAGCCTTCTCCCAACTTCCTGCAGAGGGGATGTGCAGGGCTGAGGTGGGATAGGTTTGGAGTAAGGGTCAGGAAAGGGGGATCAGCTCTGAGTCGCCCCAGCCATGCCTCCTCTCTGGGACACCAGCTGGGGAGCAGGACAGGCTGCCAGGCATGGGCACTGGGATGTGCTGGGCAGAGCAGGATGCTCTGTTCCCACTGCAGCTGCTGGGAGCTGAGGAGTGAATCTGTCAGGCAGCTCTGAATTGCCTCAGCTCTGTGCTTCTTGGTGGCTCAGGATGCTGGCTTTTCTGGGGAAATGTGCCTCAGCACAGAAGCCCAGAGCAGCAGAGGATGCCACGAGCACTCCATCACTGACTCT
Source organism: Sialia sialis (assembly GCA_009812075.1). Lineage (NCBI taxonomy): Eukaryota > Metazoa > Chordata > Aves > Passeriformes > Turdidae > Sialia > Sialia sialis. The sequence continues at coordinate 3,014,401 of VRYO01000570.1, forward strand.
CTCTCTCCCCACCCTCCCTCCGTGCCCCCCACCCTCCTCACCTCCCCCTTTGCCGGCCCCACATGCCAGGACATGTTGAAGAAAGAAGCTCTTCTCCTCATCCCCAACGTGCTGAAGGTTTTCCTGGAGAATGGGCAGATCAAATCCTTCACGTTCGATGGCCGAACCACGGTGAAGGTAAGCCCCTCCGCTCCCCCCATGGCACTGTGACACTCCTCTCCTCCCCGCTGCCCAATCCATTTTTCCTCTCCTGCTTCCCGTGCACGAACGCTGCAGCAGCGCTGGGCTGGCTGCGAGCTGCTCTGGCATGATGGATGGCCCGTCTGCCTCCCCAGGCAGCACGCTTTGCAGCTGGCAGGGATGGGGGTTTGCTGGCTCTGCCTCTCCTGGCTCTCTCCTTGCTGTCAGCCTGCCCTCCAGCCAGGGTGGAGTGCCCCTGCCAGGGCCCAGCTCCCTCAGCACCACCACGGTGTCACCCAGGTGCTGGGGCTCTGCCTGCTGGTCACTTCCCCCTGCAAGGTCACTGGAGGCCATGCTCTGGACCCTCTCAGCCTCATCCTGGCACAGCCCCAGTTGCCAGGGATGAGCAGGCTCTCAGTGAGGTCCCATCTCCCCCTCGGGAAATGCCAGTGCCTCACACCCAAGCCTGTCCGTGGCATTTGCAGGACGTGATGGTGACGTTGCAGGACCGCCTGTCACTGAGACACATCGAGCACTTTGCCCTGGTCCTGGAGTATTCCAGCTCGGAGCAGAGCCACCGCTTCCTGCTGCTCCAGGACAAGCAGCCACTGGCCCACGTAAGCTGCTGGGTTTTGGGATGGCCGAGGTGAGGGGCTGGACACAGAGAGCCTCCTCTTCCCCCAGTGTAGGGCGTGGCTGGCATTGTGCTGTGCCTCTGGCATGGTCCTGCGGGCTCAGGAGTGATAAAGGGTGGCCAAAGAGGGAGACAGTCAGGGTTTTATCCATCCCACACTGGCTGCACCATGGAGCTGCTCTGTGCTCCAGCCTGGTCAGCTGCAGACAGCACTCATGAGCATCCTTGGCTGGGAGAGCCAATAAGCTGGTGCTGCACAGAACCAGGACAAAATAAGGATCATGGAGCAATCATCAGCCTGAGTGGCATAAACCCTACAGCACCAGGCAAAGCTGTCACATCAAGGAAGGTTGGGGTATTTCTGGGATAAAGGTGGTGCATGGAGGAGAGAAATCAAATATTGCGCAAGAAGAGAGGAGAGGGCATCTCGTGCCCTGTATCCGATGGTTCCTGGGCTCACTGCTCCCCCCTGCTCCTGCCACAGGTTGTGCAAAGAACACACTACCACGGCATGAGATGCCTCTTCCGTGTGAGCTTCTTCCCCAAGGACCCCGTGGAGCTGCTGCGCCGGGACCCTGCAGCTTTCGAGTACCTGTACATCCAGGTAGGGACTGGGAGCTGCTGGTGCTCGTGGCCCACATCTGCCAAGGCTGGGCCCTGTGGTGGCACCCCTGGGGTGGCAGTGCCCTGTCCCCGTGGCTGTGTCAGGACACCTCTTCTCCCTCCCGCAGAGCCGCAACGATGTGATCAGAGAGCGCTTCGGCACAGACCCCAAGCCAGAGATGCTACTGGGGCTGGCTGCCCTCCACATCTACATCACTGTCTCAGCCACCCGTCCCAGCCAGAAGGTCTCCCTCAAGAATGTGGAGTGAGTCCTCCTCCTTGTCCCCAGGCTTCCACATAGCTCTCCTTTGTTGTCCCCTCCCTGTGTCACAGCAACATTTTGGGGTGTGGGGCATGAGATGTTCTGAGAGCCCCCCGAGCTGGGCAGTGACTCAGGGGCTTGGCAGCAGTGACAGCCCCTGATCCCAAGCCTGACATCCACCTGCATGCAGCAGCCAGGGCTGGCGACATTTGCTGTGGGCCCAGGATCATTTCCGTGGGAATCTGGGCTGATTTTCTGCCTGCATGCAAGGCAAGGAGAAGGCTGTGTGGCTGTGCAATCTCAGCCTGTCACCCAGCTGTGCAGCACTGACTCAGCCCTCCTGTGGCTCCTGGGGGACCTGAACCCACACCCAGCCCATCTGTGCAGGCTGGACAGGGAGGAAGGAGGGAGAGGTCACCCGAGAGGACCCCAAAAGAGGGGTCTGCATCCCCTAAGCTTACATGGAGGTGAAAGGGAGCTGAGATCTGCTGCAGAGTGTTCTGGGAACTGCTGTTCCCCAGCCTGATGCTGGTAGCTGTGTCACCAGCCTGGGGTCCCATCCCCTTGGGGACCCAAGCTGGGGGCTGCTGCTGCTCCGGCTGTGGCACCAGGGGAGTGCTGGTGTGGCTCCAGCTCCCTCTGATGGCAAGAGGATGCTCTGGGACAGTTTTCTGTCCCTCTCTGCCTGCTGGCAGTGTCTCCGACCTGGCAGCTGATGCAGGTTTCCCTCCCCACAGGAAGGAGTGGGGCCTGGAGCCCTTCCTGCCCCCCTCACTCCTGCAGCTCATCAAAGAGAAGAGCCTCCGGAAATCCCTCTCGCAGCAGCTCAAAGCCCACCAGCACCAGCCTGGTGGCACCAAGGTGAGCCCAGCCCACTCAGTCCCTGTTCAGGGCTGGTGGGGTGGCAGTCTGCCCTCCACCCCAGCCTGCTGTCTCCAGCTTCTTGGGAACTCTTGTTATTAAATCCCCTGGATGGGAGATAAATCCCAGACAGCCTGCTAGGCAATCTCTCTCCTGAATCCACTTTCAAGAGCTGATCTGGATTGCAGGGAGTGCAGGGGGATCAGGGGTGAGATCAGCTGAAACTTGGCTGGACTGGCACACATCAGCTCATTGTTATCTCTGCTTCTGGGCTTGGAAAGCTCTGGAGGCGGCTGCTGAGCCACCACCTTGGTCCCTGCAGCCTTCACAGATCCCCAGGGAGGGAGAGAGGTAGGGTTGTACATCTCATGGGGGTTATGCATTAAGCACTGAGGCTCCTTCCTGCTCTGGGTTACCTCCCAGCAGCTGCCCAGGATGGCAGGGGAGTGGAGACCCCCCTGACCCACAACTCAGATTCACTGCCAGCACAGCCCATGCCCAGACCTGCCTGACAGTTTGCTGTGCACTCCTGCTTGAGAGCCCCTAGGTCTGCCCCAGCCCCCTGTATCTCTTCCCCCAGTCTCACAGTGATCACCTGTGTGATTTTTGTCAGGTCTCCACAGCCCAGGCAAAGCTGCAGTACCTGAGGATCCTGAACGAGCTGCCGACCTTCGCTGGGGTTCTCTTCAACACAGTGGGACTGGTACGGTAATTCAGGCTGGGCTGGGAGGTGCCTGCTCCTCACTGTGTGCTGGGGGGGAGCCAGGGGCATGTGGAAATCACAGAAACCACTTCCCTCAGTCTCTTGCTCTGCCCTGCTGAGCTCCAAGCCCACCCAGAAAGGCCTTTGGAGCCTCTGCTGTCAGGTTGGATTTTCAGGTCTGCAGGGTCAGGATCTGCTGTGCTCTTGCCAGCCTATGGGGCAGTGAGGTGACCTGCTCAGTGAGGTTGGAGTGATTTCAGGCACGTGTTTGTAGCCTGATCGTGCCCTGGCACATCCTGCCATCCATCCTGGAGGAGGGCAACTCCTGGCAAAGGCCACTGTGTTTCCTGCTTGCCCACACAGCCCTGGCTGGGCTCGCTGCCTCTCTCACATGCTCCGACTGATCATTCACCTCCACTGCTCACCCAAACCACCTCAGCAGGGGGAAAACCACCAGCCCAAACAGGACCCACTGGCTCACCCTTCATCCCTCTCACCCCACCTCCCACCCAGAGGTCCCCATGTAGGTGTCACCTCTCTGCCACCTTTCCCTTTACCCTCCTGTGGTCTCAGCACTTCCCTGGCTTCCTGTTCTTTGCCTCCTGCGTTCCATCTCTGGCAGCCTTAGGTCTGCTCTGCCCCTCACCTCACAGCTGGAAGGACTGTCTGCAGGAAATCAGTGCAGGCACAACCTCGTGGTGCCTGGTTAGTGCCATGGCAGAGCAGTCAAGCCTGCTCCTGACACTGCCTGAGTAGTCAGCTTTTTTTTTAATCTCTGACACCAAAACAATTCCTCTGAGCCAGCCTGTGTATTGAACTGTGTTGAAGTGGTAAAAAGTATTCCCTTATTATCTTCTGCAGTGGTCTGCCCAGCTCCGCTTCCCCTCCACGCCTGGCTTGAAGCATCCGTTTAGACCAGAGCAACATCCTGATTTCTAGTCAAGGCTTTGGTCTTTCTTCTTTTCTGAAATACATTCACTCCCTCCTTTGCTTCCTTCTCTTGGGGGCAATGTCAGATCAGACAGATTTGTAACACGCTTACTTTAGTGTAGTGACACCAGTGAGCCTGAATATTTCATGTGGACAGTCAGTTCAGAGCTTTACTTTTAAATAACCTTGGCATCCTGCACACCGCTCCCAGCCCTGCAGAGGGGCGCAGGGAGGCAGGTTGATGGCACCAGCCTTACCTGCTGCTCTACAAAAGCCATTCTGGACCTGACCAAGCTGCTAGCCTTGAGGCTTGGCTCCCTGGAGAGAGCCAGGTGCAGCCTGTACCACCCTAGGGTGTGTTTGTTCACCCCTGTGTCTCTCTCTCTCCATGTGCCACCAGGATGAGAAGCAGCCAGCCACCACTCTGCTGGTGGGACCCCGGCACGGCATCAGCCACGTCATTGACCTGAAGACCAACCTCACCACAGTGCTGTCAGAGTTCAGCAAGGTCAGCAAGATCCAGCTGTTCAGGGAGAACCAGGGGGTGGCCCGGGTGGAGACGAGCATCCTGGATGCCAAGGTAGGCATGGGTGCCATGGAGGCAAAGAGGGGTGGAGATGAGGTTGGGGGTTTGGGGCAGGCCTTTGAGGGGATTCGCATCACAGCTGTGTGCTGGAGAATCTGTTTGGGGATTCCTAGAGACTCCAAACCCCCTTTCACACTGGGGTCTGCAGCATCTCCCCTGCTGGTCTGACTCCCTGTGCCATATAGGCAGGGGCTGCTGCTGAGGCCACAGGGCAGGCGTGGTGGCATTGGTCATGACCCAAACACCCACCTGGGAATGGCTGAAGCATGATCCTCTGGGCAGATGGTGGGACAGCACCTCACCTCTGCTCAGGGCTGGAGAGGAGCAGTGCAAAGCCATACCTGGGCTGGGTGTGGCTACTGGAAGGGACTGGGAGGTTTTGTGCATTAGTAGCACTTGTGGGACTTGTCAAGCCAGGCATGATTGTTGAATAAAGTGGAAATGATGGAAAGGAGGTGTCAGGCTCAGTGTGACCATAGATGACTGTGTGTCCCTGGCCCAGTAGCCACCCCCTGGGTGTCTTGTCAGCTGCCCCCATTATCCTCCCCTTCAGCCCCCAGAGCACCCCTTGGCACACCCTCCTGAGCTCCCTGTGTTATCACCCCCATCTCCTGCTGGCAGTGCTGGTTCTGATATTCAATTCCATGGTCAGGCCCTGCCACCCCTCCTCACCCCTCATGGGTCCCAAACCCTCCAGGAAAAGTGTCAGCAGCACAGTAATGTCTTTATTTACCTCTTTGCCTGGTGCAGCAGCCACAAGATGCTAAGGAGATCTTCCCTTGGCCTTTGCTCACGTTGTTAACAAGCTGGGACATGTCCCTGACAGACACAAAGGCAGACAGCGGTGTGTGTCTCAAAGGTGTCCTCATTGTCACTGCCTCCCCGCACCCATCTCCCACCTGCCCTATGGGGAACGACACCTGAGAGGCAGAGATCTCACAGATAAATGCCAAGCCTCATCTTCTCTCCTCCCAGTCTGAATTCAACAGGACAGAGTTAGCATTGAGTTTGGAGTTAATTAGTCAGCAACGGTACAGTAATTTCACCCCTATAAGGTGCACCCTTTTGACTGAAATTTTGATCGAAACCCAGAAGTGCGCCTTATAGGCTGGTGCACTTTATATATGGACAAAGTTCAGAAATTTGCCAACTCAGAAGTGCGAGCCACGGTGGCCGCTGCAGCAAGCAGGCTCGCCACGGTGAGTGGGGCCGCCAGTGCCGGGCAGGCGTGCCGGGGCCTGCGGCACGGGGAGGGCGCCTGGGGCTGCATTTAAAGGCTGCACCAATCTGTGAAAAAAAAATGTTTGCAAATTGAGCACCTGCCAGTAAACCCCGCAATAGTGCGATTCTGTTACTAATTCATTACTTTGTTGCACATGGATCCTCCCTCTTTTAAAAAGTGCGCCTTATACGAGTAAAATTACTGCACTTGGCAGAGGCTGTCTGGCACACTGGGGCCAGGACTCTGGGGCATGGAGGTGCTGCTGCACAGGTGTATCTGCACAAGTCCTCTGAGCCTTTTAGTGTGGGTCAGCTTTCCTGCCCCTGCATTCATCCCTTTTCCCCCTGAGATTGATGAAGCTGAGCTGCTTTGCCAGCTGTCTCTGTGTTTCATCTCCTGCAAGGTCTCAAAGGCTCAGCCCAGTCTACAGTCCTTTCCTTGCACTGTTTCAGTCTCACAGCTGTAATCATGCTGGATTTGTTTAGGATTCTCCTGCTGCCTCCTGTCCTGGTGGATTTTAGCACTTTCTTCCACCCAGCTCATTAATTCCTCCAAGTCTGTTTTCCTGCTGCTGCTGTGCCTGGTCCAGTAGCTCTGCTAACCTGCAGTAAAACCCCAGCATCCTCTGCCAGAGCTGTGTTAATCCTCATGCCCTCTGCTTCAGCTCTCCTCTCCACGGCCTCATCGACAAAGCCCTTTTTTGCATTTCTTATTCAGTGGGTATTTGGTCAACTGTAACATTTTTAACGCTCCCTCTTCTGCATCCCTCCCAGGTCAGTTGTTGTGCAGCTAAAGCCTTGGTGTCCTGCTGTGCTTGTCCTAACCCTTCAAAGCCCTCACCCTCCCCTGCTGCAGCCTGGACAGGTGGAAACTCTCCTTGCCCAGCCCCTCTAGCTGCCTGGGCTGCACAGGAATCCATCAAGTTACTCCCCACAGAGCAGGAATAACCAGGGGATATTGCCTGCACCACAAGTAACCCTGCTGGTTCTTCCTGCTGCCCACACCCCCTGGATTTGTGTGTATAAAATCACCATATTAATGCATTAATGATGGGCTGTTCATGACCTCTGTTACTGCTCGTGGCTCACTGGAGTGCTCTGAGCATGGCTGTCCCCATTGTCACCTAGCTCCATGGCACTGGCTCTGCCCCATGGCACTGACCTCTTGGGGTGCTGCTGTCCTCTCCCTGGTGTGGAAGAGAGCACTGTTCCCCCCAGCACAGACTGGCCACAGGAGGGACAGATGCTCTGGAGGCTTAGGTGATGCTGGCATCCATCTGCTCTGAATTAGGTGGCAATTCCCACGCAACTTGTCCACAGATCCTGCAGTGCTGCTCCCCACTGCAGAAATCCACTCTGTACCTCCACCAGCCCCTTCCTGCTGCAGGAGCAGACTTTCTCCTGTGACCCTGCTATCCAACCCCACAAAGGCTGGAGAAAAGCCAGCTCACAGGAGTAAGCCAGCTCACATACTTCCTGCAAGCACGTCCACATGCACGATAGCTTTATCTCCATAAGAAATTCCATGCAGCTGCCTTTGGCCACCAAAAGCCCCTCTGCTTGCTTGGAGTGGAGCAGGCAACCCATTTATGGATCTCAGCAGGCTCAACAGCACCATGCCAGGGCAGAGGCTGCTGTTATCTGTCTTCATTTAGCCATTATCCGAAGGGCTGGGTTTTAAAGCCAGAATGTCTGCTCCAAAATGAGGCATATGCTAATCCTACGCAGGACAGCGATGGATGAGGCAGGCTAAGAAAAGCAGGCAAAAAGATCATTACCTCACAGTGCTAATCTGCTCTCTACAATTATTCTATTGCACAGAAAGTGTCACTGGCTAAAGCCCTAGGTTGCAAATCAATCCATTTCTGCTGTGAGTTGCAAACCATTAGAGGGCTCAAAGTAGTGTCCTGATTGCTCTGGGGACCTGTCAAATCCATGTCACCCTTGGGAGGCTGTCACAGCTCCAGGGATTGCAGTGTAGGAGGGGATGTCCCCCTGGGCTCTTTCGCCCTGATGCCTGGCACTGCTGCTGTCATGGGATGGTGCTGGGGCAGCTCCCAGCCTGAATCTGTAGGAGGTGCTCACTGAGTTACTGTGGAAACACAGATGGTCAAATGGTGGTTTAGGGTTTTGTGCAGAAAGACCATCTTGAATTTCTCAGTGTAGTTAAAATGATGGGTTAAAGAAGGGGCCAGGTCATGGAGCAGCCCTCAGCTGGGAGGGCTGAACACACTGACCAAACCAGCACAGTCCAGACATCCTTATCTGCTGCTTATCTGCCCAGACTCACCTGCCAGGAAGGAGCTGGGGGAGATTTTCAGGTAACAAACAGGCTTGAGGAGATCATAAACCATTTGCATTTATTTCTGACGGAAAAGAAATACTGTTTGTCTTATGAATTATTCACAAGGTAGTTAATTGGTTTGTTTTGGAGCTTTTCCATCCTGGGCTTCAATTTCTGTTTAAAACAGCCCATTTGGGATACAAACCCAGGGCTGGTACTTCTGCTTTGCCTTCTTTAGCTTTTTGCCACTGTGGCAAGAGGAGGGGCAAATGCTGACAGAACCCCTCAGAGAGAAGGTGCACAGATAGAACAGCAAAAACCTCCAGGCTTTTGCTGCTGGTTCCAAGGGGTTTTGTTCCCTGCAAGGTCTGTGAGAGCTTCAAGGAGGACAGGAGCAGGTTTTGTCTCAACAGTCAGGGAGGGAGTGGGCAGTTTTGTGTGGCAGTGCTGAGAAAGTTCCCAGCCTGTGGCTGGGGGCAGGACTGCACGTCCCCAGCTGCACTGCAGTGGTGCAGGTGGTCACTTTACACGTTCATTCTCACCTGGCAAAGCCTCCTTTCTGCTGGGGCTGTTTCTTTTCCATTCTTCCTCCTCATGTCTGGGCACTGATTCTGGAGCTCCTATGTTTGCTGGGGGCAGGGAGGTGGCACAAAGTGTCTCCTGTGATCTTTAAGCCTTAAGTACATCTTGCCAGGTTGGGGAGTTCTGCATCTCCCAGGGGCTTCCCCCTCCTGCTGGGACCAGCATTTGAGAGTAGCCAGTGCTTCTGAGCCAGCTCAGAGCTTCAAGTGTGCATCTCCCTCCCTGGTGCAGCACTGCAAAATCCTCCTGTTCCTCCCAGTATCCCAGGAAGGACAATGCCAGCATCTCCTGCCTGGCACCTGGACAAGCCTGGCCGCCTGGGTGGGGCACAGGGAGGTGACTGCTCCCCCAGGCTCCCCAGAGCAGGAGGTGTGGGGAGAGCTGCTCAGCTCCAGGCTGCCCTGGCTGTGCAGCACTGCAGCTCCCACAGGAGCTAAGGGTTTGTTCTTACTGAAATGGCTTTTCCAGTGGAGCATTTCTGCTGATTTACACAGCTGCACAGCGCTGGGCTTTTTGTTATTAACAGTCTTGACATTGGGAAAAAGGCTGCTGAAGCGCTCTGAATGCGAATGAAAGCTGCTTGAGGGACAGCTGGATCAGCTGAGCCTGGACAGGCAGCTGAGCAGAGGAGCTGTCCCAGGCTGTGCCCTATCCCCGTGCTGGGCTCTGGGCAGGAGCCCTGTCCCTGTCCCTGTGCTGTGCTCTGGGACAGGAGCTTGCAGCACTGGCTGCTGGCCAGGCACAATTCAATCAAAGGCATCAGGGTAATTGACTTTGGTCTCCCAGCAGGGCTTGCAGCCAGCACTTAAGCCAAGATCAAGACTTGAGAGGAAAACAAAGGAAAAATTAATTCAGAAAGGTCCCTGGCCGCTGCTGTGCCTGGAATCTGGGTATTGGTGTTGGTGTCCCAGGGTGTGCTTCCAGCCTGCCATGGAAAAAGGAACACTGCACAGCTGGGGTTCAGCCTGTCCTCTCCCCTGGAAGGAGCCAAGGAGCCCCTTCCTCTCAGAGGTGATGGGATGATGACCCCTGAGCCTTCCCTGCTGGAGCCAGCCCCAAGCCTGGCTGTGCTCCCCTGGGCTGGGGCAGGGCTGTGCCCCATGTGTGTTTGCCAAACTCCAGTCTGAAAACTGTGGGGAGCCCCATCACAGTCACCAGGGCAGGCCAGGCTGACATTCCTCCACACTGAGCCAAGTCCCTGAGGTCTGTCCTGCAGGAAGATCGAGGCTTTGGAGTGACAATGGGCTCGTGGCTCTGGTTCCTTACACCGAATTCATCTTCATTTGCATCAAACCATTCTGAAACGCTTTGGCTCAGCACCTGGATGGGAGGGGCAGACACAGATCCCTGCTGGGAATGGGATGGGAAGCAAGGGAATGGGATGCAAAACAAGGGAATGGGATGTGAAGGAAAGGAATAGGATGTAAAGCAAAGTAATGGGTTGTGAAGCAAAGGAATGGGATGGGAAGCAAGGGAATGGGATGGGAAGCAAAGCACTGGGATGCAAAACTAAGCACTTCCCATCTCCAGCACCACCCAGAGCACTGCCTGCAGGCACCCAGGACAGGAGCCAGCCACAAACAAGAGAGGCAGACAACATGTGGAGAGGATGGGTTGCCAAGCCTGCAAAGCCAAATTTGATTAGTTCATTTAAAAAAAAAAAAGAAAAGAAGAAGAAGAAGAAACCTCAAACCCAACCAAAAATGCATCCCTCTAAGGAAGGAGAGACCTGCAGGTCTAACCAAGGCAGTGCCCTTATTGATCAACAAGTGGGAAATAGTGGTCCTTGTCTGATATTGATAGAGCTGAGTTAATTCTGCTAAAGGGGAGAGAAGGAAAGGTCAGTGTAAAGTGAAAAATTGACTGCTGCCTCACTAGGCCCAGGTACCTGTATTATTAAATAAAAACTTGGCAGTGCACCTCAAGTAAACCAAGGAACATAAATTATGTAAATTCATCTCCCATCTTTCTGCTGCACTGCATTAAAGGATAAGGGTAAGACCCAAAAGTGCATGATAAAGGGGGGAGATTAAAAGGAAATGCATATAATCTTAGAGGTTATAGTATGAATAGATTGGGTCATAAATTAATTTCAGTATGAGGACTGTTAAAATCATCTAGCATAACCCCAGCCAGAAAATTTCCTACAGACCTTTGTCTGAGCAGGAAAATACCCTCCAGAAGGACACTGAGATCTATATAAATGCAGGGCATAATAGAAAAATCACTTTGTCATTAATAAGCTAATACAAAAGTCATTTCTTCTATCCGGTATAAATGTATTTTGTTTTACTTCACAGAGAGACTGGTTGCCAAGCAGGAGACTTTGAATAAAAAGGCGTCCTTTCCTCATGAGGCCTAGAAAATCTAGAAAACCATTATTAGTGAAAGATCAAACCATCACGCATTTCAGGCTGGTATTACACATTTAGATGTAGGAAGAGCATCCTTGTGAAAATTTGCTTCTTTTCATGCTGACATTACAGGTCAGAGATGAACCTTTACCTTGGCATCCCACTGGGAATCCAATTGTTATAAATATATATTATGGTGTTGGCTTTTCACAAATATTAAAGTGAGTACTGTAAGTGTAGTGTTAAAATGATTTTTAAGATATAGTTTTCTTTAAGAATAACATAGGCTGATAAAATGTCTTTATAGTAAGTAAACTGCCTGCTTAGTTAAATAACACCCAGTAAAAACACCTGCTACAACTATACCAATTACCAACACCAACCATCTATAAAAATTAAAAACCACAACCCAAATTAAGACTAATAAAAGAAATAAATTAAAACCACAGCAAAAAAAATACACATGCTCTAAAAAAGCAAAGTCAAAATGTGGCCATGTAAAACAGTCCCTAAAATATAAAAAATAGTTTACAGAAAAGTTTAAAAATGTCTAACAAGTCTGTGAATATGCAACAGACTAATAAATTTAGAAAGTGTCTCCAAAACAACAAGGGTACTCTTAGCTAAATACCAAGCACACAGCTGTTATAACCTTCTGCTTTATTATTTGTCTTTTATTGTCTTTTATAAAACCTTTTTAAATCCACCAAAAAAATAAACCTCATTTTTCACATGATGTTTGGCCAATTTTTAGAGCAGTAGGGTTATCCCAGTAAGTTTGCTTCTGTGCAAAACTTCCAGTTTTCATTCTAAATGTGTTGCTGTCCTGACAAAACACAGACAGGCATTTCTGCTTTGCCCTCCCAAGGAAGCAGAGCCCTGGGGGTCACTGAGGAGCTGTAGCAGCAATGAGAATGAGGGAGAGGATGGGCTGGTGGGCATGAGACAGGTCAGAGATTGTCCTGGTTTGAAAGAAAGGTGTCTGCTGAGAAAGGCAGGAGCCTCTCTTGAAATGGAGAATATAAACC
>VRYO01000570.1:3052228-3079318 GCA_009812075.1 Sialia sialis
CAGCCAATGGGAAGTGATTGGGGGCGTGTCCTCGGGGCGGAGAAGTTATAAAGGGTGGGCGCGGCAGGCGGGAAGGGGTAAGATGGCGGCGTAGAGGCGGCTGGTGTGACCTGCTCCTACTGTGCCGCGTCCTCGCAGGAGGCGGGCGGGTTCCCGCGCGGCGACCGCGGGCGCTGCGTGGCGGAACGACGAGGAGGAGGAGAAAAAGGGCGCCGCTGCCGCAGCCGCCGCCATGCCCAACATCAAGATCTTCAGCGGGAGCTCGCACCAGGACCTGTCCCAGAAGATCGCCGACCGCCTGGGCCTGGAGCTGGGCAAGGTGGTCACCAAGAAGTTCAGCAACCAGGAGACATGGTGAGGTGGGGCGGGGCGCGGCTGCACTACAGCTCCCGGCAGGCCGCGCGGCTCTGCGGTGCTGGGTACCGCGCGGCCTCCGCGCGGGGGGTGATGGGGGTTGTAGTTCGGGGGCCGTGCGGTCGGGCCCGGCTGCGGAGCATCAGAGCCGCGCTCGGAGACATTCTCGGTGCGCTCCCGCCGGGCCCCTGCTGCCCCAGAACCTTGGGGTGCATCGCCGGCGTCCCCTCGGGCAGAGGCGGGTCGCAGTGCGGGACGAGGCCCTCCCGCGGTGCGCCCCGAGAGCCATGTGCGGCCCGGGCCGTGCCTCCAGCGGCCCCCGCCTCACGGCGCCGGCCCCACGCGCGCTTCCACCGCCGCGTCCGGGGCTTCCCCCGCGCCCGGGCCCGCGCGGGGCTCCTGCGCTTGGAGGATTTGGGTGACCTGGCCGCTGTGGCAAGTGTTGGAACGGTGGAATTCGCCACTCGGACCTTGTCCCCTCCACCCCAAAGCCGCGGGATGAAGGGACGGCGCCTCTTGGAGTTGCACTGATTAGGCTGGTTCATGTTTAAATCTAAACTCTGATGACTTGATGCTTGATAATTTTATGTTTAGCGTGTAGCTTGTATCTTTAAACTTCTCTGAGGAGCTTCAGCGTCTTAGAAAGTATTGATAGAATTCTCAAGGAAAGAGAAGAGGCTGACACCTCCGTGCATCCCACGGTGCATTTGCAGTCATGCAAATGTTTCTCTCAGGTTTTGAAGCCTAACATTGGCCTTGTTTTATGTATCTGCATTTAAAATAAAACTTGCTGCCATCCTACGTAAAGCTAAAAAGGAGGTTTAAAGTTGTTCAGAGATTTTCCAGCTTGCTTTAGAGAATACACTAACCGTGTAGACACCAGAGTATAATTTGAAGAGCCTTGGTTGCTCCGACCCACTCCTTCTGGAAACACTATATTTTTTCCACGAAGATGCAGGATGTACATGTGCTATACGGTGTTATGTTTCTCTTGCATGGGTATTGATTGTAAAACCTCAGAGGTAGTACGAAGAGTTGTAGAGAAGTCATAAAAAGTTCTGTTTGATTTACAGCCCTTGCACTATTCTCATTGTTCTTTATTAACTGCTCTTACCCATCTAGTTTGCTGGCCAGCAGGTTCCTATGTCAGCAGGTAATGTGGCTTGAAGACTTAAAAACATCTTATTTACCCCAATAAACTGACAATGGGTGCTTCCCCAAAAGAGCAAGACTGTTTTAACAGAATAATTCATAGATTTATTTTTTTGTACCATACATACCTTAAATCACCCTGACCAGACACTTCCTCAGCAGAGAGTTATGAAACTCCATGAGAGATGGGTGCATCCTGTAAGTCAGTGGGCAGTAAAGATGACAGCAGCTCGCTGATGGATATTGAGCAGTAAGGCTATAAATAGATAACAGTCATCAAAAAGAGCATGAAGAAGAGATCAGAAAGGTCAGAAAAGGAAATATTAGAATTAGAATTCTACCCTAAGGGGCTCTATAAGTGAAGTGGTTTCTTTCCTACTCTTTGTGGTGTGGGTGTCTCCATACATGCACTGGAGCTGGCATTTTGCTGCTGGCAAACAGAACCTTTGGCTTGCATTTAGACCCTTCATCAGCAGGGATTAGTGTGCACTGGATCCAGGAGAAAATTAACCCCAAAAGCCTTCCCAGAGTGAAATGCTGGAGTGCTTCTCTGCTAGGGCCACTGAATGGCTGCTCTGACTTTCCGTCTGGTAATTGGCTGCAGTGTTGCTTTGGTGGCAGTTTGACCCCACTCTGGTGGCTGCCATGGTCCTTGCTCCTTTGTACACTGCTGCTTTTAGAGGTGGCTGTGCTTGTGATTCCAGGGGAACACGACCTGCTCTGGGATGTTTACATGCTCAGCTTGTGTTGAGATCAAGAGTACAGGCTGAGTGCTTTTAGTCTTACTGGCTGGACCATTAAATCTGATCAGTGAGCATTGTAAAATAGCCACTGAGCAAATAAACAGCAGTGTTCCTGCTCAACAGCCTTGATTATATGGCAGTGTCACCCACAGACCCTTGGGAATGCAGTGCCTTGGTTGCTCTGCAGGCACAGGTAATGGCTGTGCTTTAATTTGTGCTTGGCTACAACTCTCTTCTCATCTGTTTCCAGCGTGGAAATAGGCGAGAGTGTTCGTGGGGAGGACGTCTACATTGTGCAGAGTGGCTGTGGGGAAATCAATGACAATCTGATGGAGCTCCTCATCATGATAAATGCCTGTAAGATTGCCTCAGCCAGCAGAGTCACAGCTGTCATCCCCTGCTTTCCTTACGCCCGGCAGGACAAAAAGGACAAGGTAAGGGATGTGGTGAAGGTTTCTGCAGGGAAGTTGAATGCACACCTTGAAAGTCCTGACTGCTGGAGAGGATTTAAATGAAGATTTGTTGCCTCTTTTTAATATCCAACCTCTTTTCATTTCATTAAACTTGAGGACATTGGACTGCAAAAGGATCTTTTCATAAAGATCTAGTTCTTCTTGAAAATATACTAAAGTCTAATCGCCAGCTGATGAAAAGATGCAATGTTAATGAGTGCTCCTTTTAGTAACTGCTTGTGAATCACTGCCTGGAAGCAGAAGGCTGACATCTTGATGAAGGAGTTGAACTTGTCTTATACTGTCTTTTTTTTTCCTGTACCAGAGTCGAGCTCCAATCTCTGCCAAGTTGGTTGCCAACATGCTGTCTGTGGCAGGTGCAGATCATATAATCACCATGGACCTGCATGCATCTCAGATTCAGGTAGGAAAGAACTTAACCAGTTCCATCTGAGCCTCTTGACTCTTTGCAAGCTTTCCAGATTTGCTTTTTCAAGATGCAGCAATGATCAAGACTTGTAAATTTGGGACTGGATGGAGAGGTGTGTTAACAGGTTAAACTGTAGATGAAAGTATAGTTGTTCTTCATCAGACTGAGTGTATTGAGTCTTGTGTAAATGATCACTGTAGCTTTGTTACCACGCAGTGACACTGTTTATTCTTCACTAGACCTTGGAGCAATGTGAGATGGAGAGTGTCCTTAAATTCTGAGCAGAGCTTTCTGATACTTAGTGTGCTGTGTTGGAGAAGTGAGCAGATAGTTCTGCCCTCAGGTGTCCTGGCACAGCTGCATCTGTGGGTTTATTTGACCAGGACAGTGATCTGGCAAGAATGACAATCCAGCTTGTATCCATTCAGTGCCACCCTCCCACACAAGCTGGCCTTGGTTCTCTCCCAGGCTGGTAGTGAATTGAAAATCATTCACAGGCTTTGTTGGCTTATGACCAAAATATCTCACAGAGCAACTGAAGTCGACCTGGGCTGTGTAAGTAAACTGGCAAGAATATTTGCCAGGGAGAGGAGGGGCTGCAAGCTCAATTTGATTTTGTTTCTCTCCACCTTGAGCAAGTGCTCAAGACCAAGAAACCAATGCAGTGCAAGTGAGAGGGGTGTGGCAGAGGGAATGATGACTCTTGTATTGCTGCAAAGCGTAAGGTAGCTGCTGCCTGGTGAAGTAGGTGGGCTGGCTGTTGCTTTAACAGCTGGAAGTGCAGTCATTCACACTTTGCTATAATTTTCTCAGAAATACTGTCTCAGATGAAAAAAATTTGTGGGGGCACAGCTGAGAAGGCTCTCAGAGCATGAAATAACTGAGCCCAGGGTGGTCCCCCCTCTTCCTTAAGGGCTTGGAATTGGTGTGTGCCATAGGGCTGACCTTGCACCAGCAGCAGGGATGAGATTTAATGGGATCATTTGTGCACATGTGCTTCCAGCATCTGGCTGGTTTTAGCCTGGTTCTTGTAGCTGCTGTGTTGCTGAGCACAGAAGGAATGATGGTGAGAAGGGTCTCTTGCCTCTGTACCTTGAAGCATTCCTGAGGAGTAGCTACTCCTCCCTCTCCTGCCTGTTAGTCTGGGATTAACTTCTGTCATTTAGTGACCTGTGAGATTAGGAGAAGTCTGCAGGGTCACTGCAAACTTATGGAACCAGCTGCATTAGTTTAAAGACAGATGTTACTCAAGCCTGTTTTGTAGCTGTAACCAGTTTGGGTAATAAGCTTTAAAGACTGACTGTAAACAGGCAGCCAGATGCTCTGGAAATGAGTGCATTTGCTGCAGGCTTTCTGCAGCCCCCAGGACAGAACTAGTTTTATTTTGTGGAGGTGGTAGATCTAAAGTGTTATTTATGCTGCTGAACTATTTCTGGCTCTGAAGACTTCTTACATTGCTATTCTGTGTATCCCAAAGACTACTGCCCTTCCATCAAGGGAAGTAAAAAGGAAAGCTGAAAGCTGTGGAAGGGTGATGACTGCATGCCTGATGATGTAGAAGGCTTCTTACAACTGTTTCTGGAATGGGACTTTCAGCTGCATCTGTTCCTGTTGTCTTCCTTGCAGGGTTTTTTTGATATCCCTGTTGATAATTTATATGCCGAGCCTGCTGTACTGAAATGGATCAAAGAGAATATTCCAGAGTGGAAGAACTGCACCATTGTTTCACCAGATGCTGGTGGAGCCAAGAGGTGAGCTGTCAGACAGGTATCTTGAGATGCTGCTTCTGTGTCTACTTCAATTCCTAAGAATACTTGAGACCCTATTTTTAAAACATGTTCTTTCTGCCAGTGTGCCTTCTCTCAGACAGTCTAGGACAGCTGAAGAGTGGTCAGATATTCTTCCTAAGGAGTGTTTAGGTTTCTTGGGCTACATGGAGGATTAAATAGCTTCTGGAATCACAGCTGCATAGGTAGGAATTGCACAACAGCCACATCCCTTGGACTAGACCAATTTGTACAAGGGTATTTATGCCAATTGAAGGAGGAAATAGTGTAGCTTACACCCCTATGCCAAGACAAGCTTGCTGCTGATGTTTAATGATACATTTTTATCCAGGCTGCTTTCTTTGCAGAATTAAACTTAGTCCATTGAGGCATTTTCTTACTTTATTACTCGGGATTTGAATATCTAGTTGTGATTTAAGCCTGCTGCCACTCTTCATCTTCCCTGAGAACAAGGAAGATAGGTGGTTCCTTTCCAGAAAGCAGCAGCATATGCTATAGTACATTTCTATTTTGATAGCCTGACAATCTCCCATCTCCCTGCAGACAAACATGCCAGTTTGTGGGCAGCTCAGAATGTTCTCAGGTTCTTTTAGGAGAAACTGGGCTGTTCCTTGATGATTCTGTCTGAGGGCTACATGTGAACAGTAAAGGGACACAGATGTATTCTTTAATCCAGGGCTGTCACACCAAAATGTTGGTATATGCTGGTCTGATTCACGTGCCTCAGAATGTTTTCAGTGATGTGTTACAAAGAGCCGAGACACTGACACTGTAGGTCACTCTATGTCTTCTATAGCTCTGCTGTGGTCCCTGGATTGGGAAAGACCTTCTGTATATTGTGCTATTTCTGTAGCTTGTTGCATAACTCGGTTTATGAAGTGCCAAACCAGCCAGATATAATCTGACTCATGAAAAAATCTGCTCAAAAGCCTCTTATACTGAAACGTGTCGATCTTGGCTGGTGCAGTATTTTATGGAGATAAGCAAAGCCAAATACTTCAGCTTAGTTTAACAGTCTGTGTAGGACTGCTAGGATGATAAGTCTGATCTAGTGGGGCTAAGAGTCTACTTACCTCAAGTGTAGAGTTTCTGGGGGCATGTGTTTTTTACTCCTTCCACTCTTAATGGTTTTAAACTCTTTATCAGTACCAATATATGAAGTTAAGATCCCTCTAGTAAGGGGGATCACTTGAATGGAAATAAATGTGAGGTGGTGTGTTTGAATTTCCTGGATGTGCAGTCTTGCCACAATCTGTGCCAGTGCTTGTGTGCATGATGATTGTGTGCTTATAAGAGTGACAGCAACGCCCTGTCATAGCACAGCTTAAGCCTTTCCAGTGTAGTGTTACAACGATGACAACTTTCCAAGTGTTTGGATCACTGCAAGTTTGCTGACCTTGGTGGTTAAGGTTTGTTTTCAGCCTAAATGCAAATGAGTTTACAGTGGTCATGATGAAAGATGAGATCTATTTGCTGTCAGTGAGCGAGATTAGATCAGAGGTTGCACTTCAGCTGCTTCAAGGGAAACCAGAGTGGCAGAGTGCCTTCCTTTAATTGCTTGGGAGCAGTAGCAGATGTGGTGACAGCTCCTCTTAGTGCTGGATACTGAAAGAGCTTTGCTTGAAGCTGCTCTGTGGAGTTAAGTGTTGTTTGGGACCTGTTCTCTCTTCAGAGTGACCTCCATTGCAGATCGGTTGAATGTAGACTTTGCCCTCATTCACAAGGAGCGCAAGAAGGCCAACGAGGTCGATCGCATGGTGCTGGTGGGGGACGTCAAGGACAGAGTGGCCATCCTGGTGGATGACATGGCAGACACGTGTGGCACCATCTGCCACGCTGCAGACAAGTGAGTGGGGCTGGCTGCTGCCTTCCTAGCCCAGGAACCCGCTCTTAGTGAGCGCTGTGTAATGGCTGAAGCGGATTATTTGCATGACAAGTTTCACAAGGTCTCATGCAGTTTCTTGATTATTCAGGTCATACAGAAAAAGGAGGAAAACCCAGTTAAAGTTCTCACAGTGGGTGGGAATAACCTTAGTGGTTTTTGGTTTTGTTTTTTCTTTTTTTTACTCTCCTCTGTTGAAAATGGACCATTGCTGACCATGCCAGGTAGAAGTAAGTGTTGTCTGGTGCATCAACTCATTTTGTATTAGAAATAAGCTTTTCAAACTTTGATATAATTTGTGCTTTTTTCACCAGAAACACCAATATATGCAAGACTGTTAACTGTTAAATGCAGTATTAAATATTAGCACAGTATTTCATACTGTATTAAATACAGTATTAAAGTATTAACACAGTATTAAATATCTGCTGCCTTGTGTAAGCAAAAATTACAGAAGGTCATTTGTATGATCTGTTCCAAATATTCCAGAGCTAAGAACAATGGGGTTTTTTCAGTGTGTGCTTTGCCTGTGGTGGATTTCATGGTACTCATAAAACTTTTTTTTTTTCCCCAAGTCAATAGAGAGGGGGAATCAAAGGTAGCCTGTTCCTTAACCACATGGTGCTGTCTCCTGTCATGCTTACCATGTGCCCTGCACTAATTTCAGCTTAATACTTGCTGAGAATTAATCATCCTTCTCCTTTATTTCCCCCTTGCAGGCTTGTGTCAGCTGGAGCCACCAAAGTTTATGCCATCTTAACTCATGGGATCTTTTCTGGGCCAGCAATTTCCCGGATCAACAATGCCTGTTTTGAGGCAGTTGTAGTCACAAACACAATACCCCAGGAGGACAAGATGAAGCAGTGCCCTAAAATCCAGGTGAGCATCTATTTTCTGTCACTCCTAGGTGTAGCCTTGTCAGTTCACCTGTTGGGGGTGAAAACCCCACAGCACTGTGTAGTGCTGACAGTGGTTCTGGTGATTCTGCCATCAGTGTTACCTAGTCCTCTTGGCCCTATTGCTGTGGGGTAACAGACATGCTGCACTCATACAAAGAGGCTTCTGTTCCAGCTCATCTCAAATAGTTCATTAAAGGATCTTTTTTTCAGGGCTTGATTACCTAGATCAGGTGTGTGATTTAATGGGGCCACAATGTAGGCAAGTAGTTGGATGTGTGCCCTTTGGAGGAGTGGTGTGCTGATGATGTGCAATGCTGAAACAGAGGTAGACAGGAGCTTCTGATGTTGGTGCTGACAGCTTTGTTGTGTATCCGTCACTTTATGCTCAGTCTTTGCCATCCATATGAAAGGTAAAAACTGACAATGAGCCCCAGAATCTGCTGTTCAGCCAGTTCTCAATCCACTCTTCCAGTGTAACTTCTTGAGTTTGCCTGTGAGTGTTTTGTGACAGACAGCGTCAGAAGCCTTGCTGAAGTTGACAATATCCACTGTTCCCCCCTCACTCATCCAGGCAGTTGCTTCCTCATAGAACGTGATCAGGTTGGTCAAGCATGATTTGCCTTTGGTGAATCCATGCTGACTCTTCCTGGTCATGTTCTTGTCATCCATGTGCATGGAGATGGCCTCCAGAATGAAGTGCTCTGTCACCTTTCCAGGGATTGATGTGAGGCTGATTGGCAGTGGTTCCTGGGTTGTCTTTGCTTCTTTCCAGTCCTCAAGCACCTGTGTTGAGCTCCAGGACCTTTCAGAGTTGATCATGAGTGCCTGGCTGTGATGTCTGCCAGCTCTCCCACTGCTCGTCAATGTATCCCATCAGAGTCCATGCACTTGTGGATATCTAGTCTGGCCAAATGTCCTCTACCCTCCTCCCTAAGGAAAATTCTTCCAACACCCCCTTACCCTGGTCTCCAGCTTGTCAAAGCCTGATTCAAAGAAGGTGCTCACTAACTGCCTCCTCTCTTACCAGGGTCCCCCTTCCCTTTAGTAACAGGCTCACATTATTCTTAGGCTTTTCCAAATTCAGTAATAACAAAAAGAAAACATTCTTGTTCTCCCTGACGTTGTTTACCAGATTTAGTTCCAGACAGGCCTTGGCTACACAGCAGCAGTATCTAGGACACAGACATTTGGAGAATATTTACCAATACTGTGGTGTGAGTGTAGAAGCTTCCCCACTACTGGGCTGCTGGTGAAAGGGAAGCTGAACTGGTTGAAGCTGCAGTCAACTTTAAGCTGCTTTTGGAATATAAGTTGGTTGCAGGCTGCTGTTGAGCTGCATTTCTTTCGGCACTAACTTCTGATTGATACTCCTGCAACATCTAAAACATTTCTGGTGCTTCACCTTGTTTCCAGACTCCACACTGTAGCTAGTGTAGGCAAAATGTTAAACTGGCAACTTCTTTGTAAGTAACTGTAGCCAGAGATTGCAGTGGAGCAGTTTTCCAGACTCTCCTTTAATACCTCACATTTACACACTGATGTCTGATATTGAGGAACACAGAGTTAAAGTACTTGTCACAAGTCTCAGGCTTTACTCTGCAGCTTGTTGATTTTTTTCTTCCCTTCAGAAACAAACTATCCAGAAGATAAAAGATATAAAATATGGTTTTCACTTGGTTTCTTTAATGCACCATGAATGTGGTGATTCTTACTAGACTACATATACTGAAATGCTTTAGCTCTGGGGATTCAGAGCTGGGATTTGGCTGAGACTCAGCTTTTCCTCCTGGTACCCGTCTGACCCCACCAGATGGAGCCAGCACAGCGCCTGGGAGCTGAGCTGCAGCACAGCAGCTTCATCTCTCAGACTGCTGGCAGCAGTGGTAAAACCTCTTGGCTCAGGGGAAGTGATTCCATCTGGATTTAGACTGCCCTAACTTCTCTGCACAAAGTGAATAAGAGAGTCCTGTGGTAAACAGACTGAACCTGGAGAATCTGAGCAAAGCAAGGTGACAGTGGACTGTAACTCTGACAGACCAACTAGAATATTTGTTGTAGGGTCTCTTCAGGCTAATATGTAATTAAATCCTAATCCTGTGTAGAAGTAATTTGTCTGCATCTGGCATGTTATAAATGTGGATGATGAGTTTATTCTTTGGGTTCTCCCTGACTTCCCAGTCGTTCTTTTAGGCTTGTGTCTTTTTTTCAATGCTGATGCATCTTTCTTCCCTTCCAGGTGATTGACATCTCAATGATCCTTGCAGAGGCCATCAGGAGGACTCATAATGGGGAATCTGTTTCCTACCTATTCAGCCATGTCCCTTTATAACAACAGATGTCAGCTGCTGCTTGTATGGCTTTTTTTTTTAAAACCAAAAGTTGTTCAGCTTGTTGTAAAGTTCAGTAGAAGACTCTGCTTGTTCCAGTGCAGTTCTCCACAGCTCCTGCTTAAGTCAGGCTTACTGGCTCTGTTCCCAACACTGGGAGGCTGGAGGGGGAAAGCTCATCTCTGTAACAGCCAACTCCACCAGCACCCCTGTGCATGGAGCTGATCAGTAGCACTGACTCAATTCTGCAGGTCTGTGGAGAGCAGGACTGACAACATGGCTAATTGCCACAATTATTTTGAGGGGGGGAGGGAGAGGGTTTGTCCGTGGGCAGGGTTAGATGATCTGGCATGCACACCCTAAATTGTTTGGGAAGTAGAGCTCCCTAGGACATGTTGATCTGGATCTACAGCAAGAGCCCAAGAGACTGCTGGCTGTGTTACCACTCTGTACCTGACACAGCCCTTGGAGAGTGCTGGGGAAGGCTTGTGTCTTGGCCAAGCTTGACCTTGGTGAAGCCCTGGAGACACCTAGGAGGTGCTGCTGCTACAGCTTCCTCCCATGAAAGGAGATCAGTGTAGCTTGCAAACGTGATTCCTCTTAATTGTCAATGAAATTAAATGCCCTTTTGCTACACAGCAAAGTGAGGGTGAGAGCAGAGTCTGTGCAGTGCTGTGTTAGCCTAGTGGGGAAGGTGCATCCTGTACAAGTGTTCTTTTCCAAAAACTCTGACATAGAGAACTTGTGGTTGTGTGTTCTGGTTTCTAGTGCAGGCTAAAGCCAGCTTCTCAGTTTCACAGCTTCCTGTTAGCCTTGCTAGCTAGCTAGAGGACTGCTGTCATGTACTGCAGCTGCACCTTGACCTGCTGTGCAACCCCCTGACCCTTTTTTTTACCAGCACAGTGGTAAACAGAGCCTCTTTATCCAACAGCAGCAGGGTTGTTGCATCTAGCAAGTGCCTGCTCAGACACTGGGGTGACCTGAAACACAACAGCTTTGTGTCCAGCTGGCTCAGCCTCTCATTCATTGCCTGTTGAAATCCTGTTATCCTGGAAGTTACTGACACATTGTCCTGCTCATTGTCTGCCTTCCCTTGAAAGCGTTGCTTCTTGCAAAATCTCTTAAGCCAGGGAGCACTGCAGGTCACAGGACAACAAAACCTGAAGGAACCCTTGGAGTGGCTCCAGTGCTTCTCAGAAATGTTTATGGCAATGTGTTGAAGAGGCTGGCGATACATAATGCTAGGAAAATTGCAGATTTAACACCAACCTGACAGGCTACAAAGTGCCTGAAAGAAAAATACCAAAACTAGAGCTGGCTGAGGGCTCTTGGATGTAGTATCACCTGAAACTTGAATACTTAGAAAATGTACCAGACAATCGTAAGGTAAACTGCTAAGTCTCTCTTGAACTCTTACGGTTTATAGACCAAACTGTTTTATTTTGGTTTGTTTTGGGGTTTTGTTTTTTGGGTGGGTTTTTTTTGGTTTTTTGTTTGTTTGTTTTTTTTTTTTTTCTTTTTTTTAATAAGCACTCCTCTTTTATTTGTTTTTGAGCTGGAGGAAGGGAAAAAGGGAAAAGAAGGAACTTGAAATTACTTTCTAGAGTGACCAGCATGGCTTTGAGAGGCTGGGGGCTGGGTTATAAGCGAAACTAACTGAAAGATGTGGGTAAAATCTAGGGAAGTACTTCTTTAGTTGTGCCTTTTACTGAAGACTTCTCTCCCTTCCTAAACTCCTGTCCTGTGGCAAGTTTAACACTTCTATTAGTGTAGAGCTTTACTTTTTGTATAAGAATTGGTGTTTGTCTGGAAACTGTGCATCTCTTGCTTCTTTGCTTTGCATCCTGCACTGAGCTCTCCTGAGAGTCTGTGATCCCACCTCCTGTATGGGAGCCCCTGCTGCCATCCTGCTGCTGCTCTGAGAGCCAAAAGCCAGGACATCAGAGCAACGCTGCGAGGATTTTCAGCAGCATTTGTGTTTAAAGTTAAGACCTGATGAAGGAATTAAACTTTTATTTAAAACCATGGCCTCTGCCTGTAAGCACTTCTAAATATCCTAAGTGACATGAATCTTCTGAGTTGGGTCGTTTTAAGGGCAGATCATGAAGTAATTTTATTTTAGAAGGGGCCTTTGAAAATCATCTAATTTAACCCTTGCGGATGTGGCCAGCTGTGAAGGAAAGCATGGGACCCAGCACAGAGCAATTGCTTGTGTCCATGCTTGATTTCCTGGACTTAATTGTTAGAGGTGGTAGTGCAGCTTCTCTAGTACTGTTCAATTATGTATCAGAGCAGATTTGTTCACGTAATGTTCAGGTGGGGGAAGCTTGAATATTTTAACAAGTACAAATGAAGAATTTGTAAGTGTCTTGCACAAAGCTGATGATCAGAGTAGGATCATGTCCTGAGGAGCACTTGTTCTAACTAAAGCCTGGTCCATTCTCATCGTGTGTTGCAGATGGGAAAATACAAATGAAGTCAGAAGGATGAGATGGCAGGTCTAGAGAAAGGTCCTTGGCATTACAAACAGATTTCCAGGCCTAGACTGAAAATGACCATGGTCTCAGGCAGACATTTGCTGAGGATCACAATTGTCATCCATCTGTTAAAATGTCTTGCAGTACTGGCCAGTGAGTAAGTGAAAAAAATGTTGGGTTTTTTTTTTCCCTAAATAGCAGGGTGGGTGCTGTTGGTCTTGTCAGGATTATGCAGCAGATTTCACCTTCCTTTGATAAAAAAACAAGAGATTTACAGGCATTTGTACACAGGAGACTATTACTGTTGCTGAGTATATAATGTTTTCTTCGTTACTTTAATAAAACTAAGAGTTTGGGTTAGGAGAGGGCACAGACTTAATATGCTGTATGACATTGTAGCTCTTAAAAAAATGGGAGATACCTCCTTGGGGCAGTTCTCATACCCATGTAAAGTTACTCTGCTCTGAAACCTTCAGATCAGAAGGGATGGAGTCTTCACCAAAGGCTGAAGGTGAGCTTAGGTTTTCCTCACAGCTGCCTGAGTTACTACTGTACAAAGCAAGTTATTTCACAGGAGAATTCTCAGCCAAGTCATTTGCTGTGCTGCAGTTGGAGGTGTGGAGGAGCAGGATAGGAGAGGGAACTCCAGCAGCTCCCTCCACCACAGGCACAGCTGGAGTGTGGCTGCAGGTGTGAGGATGCTCTTATTGGTGCTGGTAGCCACCTCATGCCTGCCTGCTGTTCATTCACAGGAGCAAGGAACACATCAATCACGAGTCCTGCTCACCTGCCTGGGTACCTGAAACTAACGCACAGGGTGGGAGCTGAGCTTAGCAGCTGTGCCTTGCAGGTAACAGGATGTGCCCACTGTTTAAAGCACAATGAGACACATCTCAAAATAATTTGCTGGCACCTCCCTCCTGCCTTACTGGTATAAGGAGGTCTCCTGGAGTGGGTGTTTCTGTGATCTAAAGAAAGCAGCACCTTGTCTTGCTGCTGTTGGGCAAGGAGAAAATAGTGTTAGCAAGCCCTTCTGTAAACTGCAGCAGCTCCCACAGGAGGAGTGAGCCCTCCTGTAAGATACAACAGCCCCAGTATGCCCAGTGTTCCTGGGCTCTGATGGATGTGAAGGGTTGTGGCAGGAGGCTGGGGTGGAAACAGGAGAAAGTGGTGTCACCCTGTGGAGTGGCTCAGCCTGGCAGCTGTCACAGTGGTGCCCTGCAGGCAGATGGTTCAAGAGGCTGAGAAAAAACTGATCAGAGAAAACTTCCTGCCTGCTTCCTGGACAGGAGAATAAGGCATTCCTGGAAATGGCTATTGGAGAGGCTGTATCAGCCCTGGCAGCCTTGTTCTGTGGGAGATTTAAAACCCATCTAAAATGGCTGGCAGTCAGGCTGTGCTATTTCAGGTCAGGGCTGTTTCTGCTTTCTCCCTATCTGTTGATGTCTCAGTTCTTTTGTTATAAATTATTGAAAGCAGAAATGCCAAAAGACGTAAGAAAGAAGCTGGTTGTGCAGTTATGGGAGGCTTTGCTAATTTGTCAGGGGGAAAAGCTTGCTGGGATATAAGCTCCTTTCTTGTTCTTTGTGCAAGATGGGTTTTAGCAGCTCCCCAGCAGCAGCCCCACCTCTCCCCTGCTGGCAGTGCACAGGCTTGGCTTTAAAGCTGCTCTGGCCGTGGTTTGCACGAGTGTGGTGCTGCTGGCTGTGTGGCTTGAGGAAGGGGGAGCTCCCCTTCCCCTGCCTGCGTGGCCACTGTGGTGGCTTTGTGGCCAGACAAAGACCCGGGGGTTACAAAGTGCTGCAGCATCAGAAGCAATGCATTGCCCAGGGGCTGTGCCTTGCCAGGGGCGGGTGCAGCTGCTCTGCTGAGGGGCTGGGAGCATGGCGAGCAGGTTTTTGGGTGCAGCTGGTGCCGGCAAGGGGCTGTGCACAGGCAGGGTGGGGATCAGGTTCTTTCGCACTCGCTGCCTGCCAGGGACAAAAGCTACGTCAGACTGCAGCATCCACAAAGGAGAAGCATGTGGAGAACAGGCAAGCAAAGGAGGAAGCTGAGGGGAAGGTGAGCACAGCCAGACAGTAAACACATGGTAAAACACTTGTCTGACTATTTGCATGAAGGCAAAAAGGATTTCCTGCGTTCATTTTGAAACTGAATGGATGTTTTGGTTCTCGCTGGCTGTGCAGGAAAGATGAGCCTTTTCTCACTGGGGCTGGGCTGTGTGATGCCGGCTCTGCAGGGTGGCTTTGAAGGATGCTCATGAAGGCAGCCCTGCCTGGGCTTGCAGCTCTTGGCTCTGTGGCACTCTCCAAACCTGGCCCTGCCGGGGGCTGCACCACCAAATCCGAGCTGCTCTGGGAGCAGCCTGGCCTGGAGCTTTGCTGCAGCCTCTACCTCCCTCTGTCCCCCAGGCACAGGAACAGGAGGCTGTTTGCCATCCAGATTCCTCTTAGAGGAGCAACCTGGCCTTACATCTTGGCCTCTGCCTTTTCAGCATGTGCCAACTCTTGGTGCTTCTTGAATTCAGAGCCCATATTGTGGCTGGAGCAAAGGGCTTGTGGCAAAGGGCCACCTCCGGCCGTGACCTGCTGTCGCTGGATAGCACCAGTCCCTCCTGCCAAGACGGCAGTCGTCTTGCTAAAGAACACAAAGCAAGTGTTCCCTCCGGATTGCTGGGGATTTTCTCTGCAAAATCTCCAATAAGCCCTGAGCAAAACCCCAGAGGCTGGCAGGCCAGGAGGAGGTGGAGGTGAGAGCTGCTGCAGCACAGCTGCTCCTCTTGGTGCTCTGTAACAGGTTCCTGTTCACCATGGCACCAAGATCTCTGCAGAAAGGTTTTGGCAAGCCTCAGCTGCAGTCAGGATACTTTTTCTTTTGCCTCCTCCTCTTGCCCTCCTTCCCTTCAGCACCTACAGGACCCTCCTGGCCCTCTAGCCCCTCTCTTTATCCTGGTGGCCAGCATGCAGTGCCCCCAGACTGCCACTGTCCTTCCTGCTGGGATCAGATGGGCTGCCTGCGCTGCCCCGTGGCTTTTTGCCACCAAAGGTGTTTCTTCCACTTGCACACTAGCCCATCTGCACAGTCTGCTCCCCAGGCTTGCTGCAGCCGAGCAAGAGCCTGTGAGTATGGTCAGCGTCTTGTCCACCCGCGCTGCTTCTTTAGTGACCAGATCTCACAGGAAATGCCCTGGCCAAAGACAGTGTACACATGAGCTGAGCAGTAGCCAAGCATCTCTCACAGGTGTGAGAATAGGGTGCTGGGTTTAGCCCAAGGCTTGCTTAATTCAAGTTCTGCTTCAGCAGTGGGAGCATCCCAGCACACACACGAGCCACAGCTGCCTTCGTTGCTGTGGGGCACCTGCTTCTGGTGCGGGGTTGAGGCTGGGACAGCGGCTTTGGAGCCATCTGCTCTTATGGAGACCAGCCTGCCGCTCCTCACGCCGGGCACCCAGATGCATGCGTGCACAGGAGGGAGCCATGCCCGTATGTGCGGGAGCAGGAGCTGGTCCGCTCGTGTGTGAGAGGCTGTGTGACGCCCGTCCGTGTGTGTGGTGAGGGGGTGTGTGACCCGAGGCCGTCCCCGCTGTCCCCCTCACTCCCCGTCTCCCTCACGCTCGGTCCCGCTCGCGCCCCTGTCGCGCGGCACGGCGGGGACGGCCGCCCCCTGGCGGGCCACGCGCTCCCTGGCGGGCGGGCAGCCAATGGGCGCGCGGGCTGGGCGGCGGCCGGGCTATAAAAGGCTCCGCCCCGCGCGGCGCGCGCTCCAGACTCACCTGGACGCGCAAGGAGTGGGGTCGGTATCGGAACCGGCACCGACCGCACCTCGCAGCCACCGCCCATCGCCCCGTACAGCGCCGCAGGTACGGGTTGGGCCGCGGAGGGGGCCCCGCGTAGCGCTGCTGCGAGGAGAGACTCGCCGAGGCGCCCCGGGGCGGGGGCTGAGGGCGCGGCGGGTCCCGGGGGGACATGGCTGCCTACTGTGGGGAGGGCTCCCCGGTGTGTGCGGGCACCGGGGGCCGCCCCGAACGGCTGCCCGGGCCCGGGGAGCGGCGCGGTGCTCGGGGCGGCGGCGCGCCCCGCCCTGCGCTATTGTCCGCGGCGGGGGCCGGGGCCGCCTTTGTCTTCCCGTCCCTTGGCTGACTGCAGCGGGGGTCTCGCAGGCAAAATGTGCGACAAACCTGACCTCTCGGAGGTGGAGAAATTCGACAAGAAGAAGCTGAAGAAAACCAACACGGAGGAGAAGAACACGCTGCCCTCCAAGGAGAGTGAGTGCGGGGCCGGGGGCTGGCGGGGTGGGTGGCACGACCGGCGGGCAGTGCCCTCGGGTCCGGTGTCACCGCCGAGCATCCGCGGGAGAGGGGCGGTCGGGGCGGCAGGGCTCCGGCCGGGAAAAGCCACGGGCAGAGAGGTGTGTGCAGCCCGGGGCAGCGGGCATGGGCGCTCCAGAGGGCTGTTGCGCCAAACTCATCCCTCCGGGCATCACTTTGCTGTGGACACCCGCAGACAGGTGCCCGGCTTGCTGCCACGCACACGTGCGGCTTGTCATCTTCCAACTTGACTGTTAAATCACCCCACTTGAGATCAAACGACAAAACTGGCCACCAGGGCCTGAATGAATCCTCTGAAACCTTCTCCACTGCATGCTTCCACAAAAAAAAAAGACACTAGAGACTAATGGGCCTCTATTCTCTTGCAGCTATTGAGCAGGAGAAGGAATGTGTGAAGTCTTCCTAGAGAGAGATTGCCTGGCAGGAAGAGCAACTACTCAATTCTTTTGCTTTGAAATGAATCATGTGGGTTTTTTTAAATTTACATCACGTACATGTATAGAAAACAGCTGTATCACCTAACACACTGTCCCACTTTGCTGGCAGCTTTGGCAGGTGGGGGGACAAATCATGGTCCTCTCAGTCCATCAGTAGCCTGACCTGATGCCATCTCTGCTGCTCAGCTGCCTCCTGTGACAGCACTGATCTTGCTCTGATGCAGTGGGGAGATGAGCAAGGGCCATGGAGGCTTCTGGGTATGGACCCCTTCTGCCTGGGGGCGTGGGGAACCTTTGTGGCCTCACCTCCAGCCTGGGTCTGTCTTGCATATTCTTCACTGACAGTGTTCTGTAGCCTCACTCACAGTTTTTTGTCTTCCTTGGGGGAAAAATGAGAAGTTTATTATAAAATAAAAAATTGTAATGATCTACCTATGGCTCGTGGCTTCCCTGACAAAGGTTCTGGCTTGGCTTGCCCTGGAGGGTGGGGAGGATGCTGCAGCAATGCTGGTTGTTCAGTATTGCTCAGAGGGCAACGTGGGATGGTTTCCTGCAGGGTGAATCCAGCTTGGTGTTTGCTTGGGGATCAGTTCCTGGGGGAACTGGGAGCATTGCTGGCATGATCTTGGCCACTGTGCTTCACCACCACTGTGGTTTCTTGGGGCATCTAAATGCAGAGGATAACCTGGGTCTTGCTGCCCATTTGAAGGCTGAGCCTCCTGCCTTGGAAAACTTGGTGTCCACTGCCTGAAACCTTGTGGAGCTGGGCTGGTGCCTTATCAGCGTGGCTGGAGATGCTGGCCTGGGTCCTGCTGGTGTGGTGGCCAGGCCAGCTCTCTCTGCCCACCCTGGTTTTAGAGCACAGTTCTCCCATCACTGCATGGCGCTGCTCTTCTGTTCCCCTTGAGGCAACCTCCACCCCTACCCTTGACTGAAGGGTTTGGATGCAGTAAATCCCTTGGGTACTCTCTGGGCTCATCCCAGCCCTGCCTTACAGGGGTGGAGATCCCTGGGTCCTGCAGTTGGCCACCAGCACAATGTGGGTGAACTCTGACAGTGCCTGCAGGTTTATGCTGAGGCTTCTTGGCTACTGCCAGGACTTCCTCACCTCCACCTGGCCTGCAGGGTCACTTAATACACCAGGCCACTTAGGGAGGAGGTGAAGGCAAACTAGCCAAAACTTGCCAGCCAGCAGTTTTGGTCAGTGTTCCTAAAGAGCCTGGTCAGCTGGGGACAAACACAGGGCTGTTGTGCCTGCCTGGACATGGTGCCTATCTGCCTGCTGCCTCCACCCACGCTGCCTGCCAAGGACTGCAAATAACACTGCCTGTGTGGCTGCCACTGCCTCCACCCATTAAAAAGCAGAATTGAAAGAGCTGCAGGTAAGAGTTTGGTGCTCGTGCGCTGTCGGGTCAGTGTGTGGGGTTTTCCATGGGGTGGGGGTACTGGGGAACAATGCAGAGGCC
The DNA here is from genome assembly GCA_009812075.1 of Sialia sialis. Taxonomy (NCBI): domain Eukaryota; kingdom Metazoa; phylum Chordata; class Aves; order Passeriformes; family Turdidae; genus Sialia; species Sialia sialis. Next base: position 3,070,962 of record VRYO01000570.1, read on the forward strand.
CAGCTGGGGCTTGCTGCTATGTTGGGCTGAGCCCTGGGAAGCCCAGCACGTGGCAGAGTGGCTGTGCCCCCTCAGCACCATGATGTCAGAACCCTATCCTGGACGTGGGAATCTTTTTCCAGTGGTTTGTCAGGGTGCCAATGTGTCCCTGCTCAGGGATGGTTCTTTTCACGGAGCAGGGGGCTGGCAGGTAAAGCCAGCCTGAACCCTTTCCTCACCCCTGGGAGCCAGAGGCTGGGTTTAACCAAGTGAAGCTTTTGGGATTGAAACACAAAGTGGAAGTGGTGCTCTCCCCTCCTCAGTGCTGCTTTTGGGATAGAGAGGACTCCGTGGCTGCCCAGAGCACCTTGGCTGCTCCTGACACCTCCCCAGTGCCTCTCCCTGCTATGTGCTGCAATGGGCCCCTCTGCAGGCATGGAAAAGCACCAGGTTACTTATCTCTCTCTCCCTGAGTCACATGGACGTCTGCAAGGCCACAGCAGAAGTGTCCCCTCCCTGGCACCGCTGTGCTTACAGTAACTTCCCCCTCACCCTGGACTGTGCACACAGGCAGCAGAGCCTGCCAGGGGTGCTGGCCATCCCAGTCCTACAGAGCCAGCTGGTTTACCAGCCAGGGCCAGGGCTGTGGGTTGCTCCATGTGTCTGGTGCCAGAAGCTGGTGGTGCTCCAGCATTGACCCTGAGTCTGTGGAAATGACCCATGGGACCCCCATGTGTCCTGGGGAGCCATAGAGGTGTTGATACATCCGGGTTTGGGTTTCTTTTTCACTGCATCCAGCCCTGACATGTCACAATATAGATTCAGACATGGGGTTAAGTGCTGGCACAGCCAGATCTGTGCCCTAAGGAAGTCACCCCAGGAGCTGGCAGTCCCAGCCTGGACACAAGGACATCAGCTGGAGGTGGGAGCAGTCCCCAGCAGGCACATCTCCATGTGTTTTATGGCCAACGTCCTGTGCTTGCCTAAAATGAGGGCAGTCCAAGCACTTCTCCCAACCACACCCCTGCCAGAATAGTGCAGAGGAACTACCAGAACACTTTGCCTAAATGCCCCGTCCTCAAGACTCAGGGTAAAGAGTTACCTGTTTTGCTAACCAGTGCCCAAAACATCCCTGTTGCCAGCAGAGTGTGAGCCAGTAAGGGGAGCACCATTACAGGAAAGAGTTTTGTATCAGCACTTTCCCTCCTTATCCCAGATCTCCACATTTTCACCATGGCACACATGGGCCCACAGCTGCCACAACGGTGTGGGAGGCCAGGACACTTGCCAGACTGATGTCCCCTAGAAATGTGATGGCTTGAGCAGCATGGACTGCCCCAGGAGACACCTCTGCACAGACGATGCCATCTCAGGAGCTGAGCTTTCCTGGCAGGGCTCTATGACCCTTCCCTCGCCGGGCACCAGGTGAGTTACTCATGTCAACCACTCTTGGCAAAGCCAGGAGAATATAATCCATGCCTCTCCCATCTGGGGCCCATTCTGCTGCTTCTGGGCGGTTTCCTGCCATGCTCAATGAGATGGTAAGCTGTGGCCTCGCTGCAGAGGGGGGAGGAGAAGGCTGAGTCACCATCAGGAGGAATTTGGGCAAATACCTGGTGACCAGTAGCATGAGATGAATTCAGATCAGGGCTTGTGGCTGGGATGGATGTCTGCCCCTGCTACTGCTCCATCCACTGTGAGTCAGACAGGAGAGGATTTGGCCCAAGACACTTGTGGAGGATCATAACCCCATCTCTGGCAGGACGTGCCTAAGGCAACCTGTGCATGGCCCTGTACTGGGCTCCCCTGTGCCCAGTCTGAGGCACTTTCCTCATGTCCCGCAGCACCACGCTGGTTTGTAACACAACTCACCCAGGGCAAGGAAGGTTCTTGCATTCTGTCAGCCAGAGTTTTCCCTTTGCCTCTCACCATCTGGCAGCCCCTAGAGCTGCAGCAGAAAGTGGTGAGAGCGTGGAGGTGTCAGTGATCAAGGCCTAAAGCAGTTCCTGGATAGCAGGAAATTGCCAACCTCAATCTGAACTGCAGATAGTCGAAGAAAACCTTCTTGGGCAGGTGTGTGTTTGGCACCAGAGCAGACAGGAGAAGGTGAAGCCAGGCTGCACAGACAGGTAAATGCTGCAGCTCCCCAATGGGTGGATCCTGCCCACCTCCACCTCCCTGTTCACTGCATCCCTGGGGAAAACACCTCTGTGTCATCTGGGTTGGCCTTTTCCTGCCAGATCTCTGGTGCCTGCACAGGCACACTGCCAAGCACCCCATGGTGGCTGAGGTTGAGAGGGGAAGCAAGAGGCAGCAAGCATGAGCAGCCAGGGGAGCCTCTGCTGGGAGTGTTTGGGGAGGATCTGTACGTGGGGATAGTTAAAGAGGAAAGCATGTGGCTGTGAAAGAGGAAGGCAGAGGAGAAGGAGCAATTGTGGGGAAATGAAAGTGTTGTGTGGGCTAGTGAACACAGTCCTTTGGTAAAGGAGTTTATAGTAGGTCACCGTGGTGTGCCAGAGTTACGTGCAATGGGGCTGCTTCGTGACACAGGAAGGACAGACGGACGGACAAGCTGTCTGCATCCTGTGGTGGGGAGGAGCACTGTGCTGAAGAACCCCCATGGCCATGGGGAGGGAAAGCCACTGTCCCTTTGCACCCACAAATTCATCCACACATGGAGCCAGACATCCTTGGACGCCTGTGCTGGGAAACTGGCCTGTGGGATGAACACAGCACAACCCAACACCTTCCCCAGCAGTGCAAAAGTTATTGCTGCTCTTGAAATAATGCCCTGAAGGTCAGGTTTACCAGCAGGAGCTTACTCATCCCCTGCCAAGGAGGGATCAGCATGAGTAGTGATGAACCAGGAGCACGCAGAGCTTCCTGCTCCGGACCAGGCTCCTGCCAGCACCTGGCTCTCAACAAAGCCGGGAAGTCACGCTCGGAGCCCCCCGCAGCCCCGCTCTGCCCGCATTTGCCGGGGCTGTCGCCGGCACGAAGCGCAGGTGGGAGCAGCCTGGCTGCATGCCTCGGAGCCTTCGGGGGCTCCCAGCCCGCTCCTGGCAGAGCTCAGCGCTCGCTTGTGGCCCCAGCGGCTGCATTCTGCAGATTCCCGCGGGCCCGAGGGGCCGTGGCCGGCGCTGCGGCAGCATGTGCTGCTGCGGGAACGCGGCTCCGCTGTCTGCGGCAGCGCCCGCACTTGCACCCGAGCCGGGGCAGCTGACGGAGCAGAGGAGCGCTTTATTTTAGGAAGCAGCTGGCTCACACAGGAGACATTGTTTATCATCTTTCTTGCCTCTGGTGTTTTATTACAAAGGATTATGGCATGAAAAGCCATTTTGTTCCCAATGCATAGCCCCCTCTCCATGATTTATTCCTCTCCACAGGCAACAGCTGGGGTATGACATCCCAGGAAGTGGAAGGGAAAATAAGGTGGGGGCTCAAACCCACGGCGGTGATGGCGCAGGGATGCACCCAATGTCCAAATCACGGCACAGCAGTCAGGAGCTTGCCTGAGACTGCTCATGCACCTTCATGGTGTGAGGGGTGGAAAAACAAAATCAAAGCTTTTCCATGGTGAGTAAGGAAATGTCACCTCAGTCTGTCTGGACAGGGCAGAGATCAGTGTCCTCTCCCAGGACACTGCTGTCCCCAAGCCTGTGTGCCCCACTGTCAGTGCTGGTGGCATCCTGTGGTATCACAGCCTGGATGAACCTGTATGGGAATCAATCTCCTGTTGCCCACAGGGAATCTGGGGCCAGGGTGGGCACAGCATGGTGCAGGGTACAGTGAGTGGGTACAGGGTACAAACTGGGGGATTAGTTTTGGAATATGATCCTTTGCCACTCCCTCCAGAATCACCTTCACGCAGGGCTGAGGCACCTCCAGAGCTGCAGCAGGAGCAGCTTCTCTCTGTCCCTCTGTCCTGGCACTTTCCTCGCCAAGCGACAGCCCCCCTGTCCTCCTCCTCTGTCCCTGCTGCTGTGTGTCTTTCCTGTGGGTCCCAGAGCAGAGTCCATGGCAGCACAGGCTGAACTCCCCTCTGCCCTGCTCTGAGCCAGTGCCTGACAGACTCCTCTGTGGTTTTCCAGGAGCGAGCTCTGGAGCCATGGGCAGCAGATAAGCATGTTGCAACAGATGCTTTGTGCTGTCTCCTGAAGGCCCATCCTGACTGTGCACCTACATCAGGGTAGAGCTATGTCTGGTGCTGCCTCCTATGGTGCTACCTGCTCTGCCACCTTGTCATTTAACATGTCCCTGAAAAACAGCCAAGGGGTTCTGGGGAAGAGCTGGGGCTGGGCGGGGAGGTGAGGGCAGTGATGTGTGGCTGCTCAGCGACTGCCAGGCCTGCGGTTGCACTGAGGCTGGGACAAGCCCCTGCCTGCAGTGTTGTGTCTGAGAGGCAGCTCTACAGCCCAGGCATTTTCCCCTCTCTGCTGCTTCAGACTAGCTTAAGGAAACAACACAGGTCATTTCTTTAGGGCAGGTTGAGCTGTGTGCAGTAAAGGGGGATGAATGACAGAGTCTTCCCCAGGTTTGCTCTGCCTATGGAGCTCCTTCTTGGGGAGATAAATGGATGGCAGGGTACCTGCTCAGAGCTGTACACTCAGGACAAATGGGGGTGGCAGGACTGCTCAGGGAAAGTGATTCAGAGCAGATGTCATGGGCTGGAGCTGCTGCTGGGTACATGCCTTGGAGAAGCAGCTGCAGATCCGTGCACCAGGGTTGGAACAAAGGCAGAGGCCCAAGCCCCAGCTGTAGCACGGGACGTGTGATGAATTAATCGAGGCGTGAGCTGGCAGCATTGTGTCACCACAGGCTAGCAGGGGGTCGAAGCTGGATCAGGGCTTCTCACCTTGGCACCAGCTTCCCGTTGTTTACCCTAACTCCCAGAGCAGGCAGTGAGAGCCAAGCAGCCACACACGTGCTGCAGCCTCTCTGGGCAGGGGTACAGCTGAACCAGGGGAGTAAAACCTCCCATGCCCTGCAGAGTCCCTGCCCCATTGCAGCCCCCACAGCCCTGGTACTGCCCACCAAGCTCCTCGGCCATGTCCCCATCTCCTGATGCCCAGGACCCACCAGCAAGGTCCTATTCCATCCATGGGGCCAGGGCAGCTCCGCTTTCAGCGAGTTTCCACCAGCACAAGGTCATGCCCAGATAAGTCCTTAACTTGTGCTAAGTGTGCTCTAGCCATAGTAGTTACTAAGTAGGCAGCTCCTGTTGGGTCACAGTGTTTGTTGGCTGCATTTCTTATCTCTTTACTTTTCTGGGCTTTGGGAACATGTTAGTACAAACCATGGCTCTGTGCTTTGCCCTGGCACTGACGGCCTTGCTCTGCTGTGGGAGCTGCCTTGTGGAAAGGAGCAGGGAATACATCTCCCTCTCCTTGCCCAGGACTGATGTGGGTGGCTTTGTTGTGCGGGTTCATGAGGTCCCAACTCATGCTTACATGGGCTGTTTAAAACTAGTAATTAACAACTGGGGGTTTGTGGCAGCAGTTTACAGTCTCTGTAGGCAGCTTCTCTCAAGTGTGAGGGCAAGATATCTATTTGGGGAAGATCTTGTGAACTGCTCAGGAAAGTGGACCAGCACAGGTGAAAGCATCCAGCACCTGAGAGAATTAAGCAGTGCTGGAGACCATCAATAGCGATCTAGACAATGATGATGTCTCCAAAGATCCAGAGGGTGTTCTGTGCACATAGGCTGTGTGGAGGAAGGTGATTCAGAGTGCCCCAGTGTCATTCTGGCAGCTTGGCAGCAATGATTATCCAGTTATGAAAACACCAGCTGTGAAGAAAACACTTCTTGGCTCCAGAACTTTGATGAAATATCTGTCTCATCTCATGCCTATAAGCCGGTGCCTTGGCTATCAGGGGCATCCCAAGAAGTCAGTCCCTTCTTGCCCTGGTCATTGGGAGAGTGAGCCCTAGATTCATGTGGCATTCTCTCTTTCTTCTTGCCTAAGCAGGGGAGGACAACAAGCAGTGGGATGGTGAACCCAGCTCTAAGCAGAAAGCCCATGTATGAGACGTGAGAGGAAAGAGAGCTGTCATGAGGAGGAAATCCCAAGAAGGCTGCCAATATAATTGCTGTAGAGACACAAGAAGGCAAACATCTTTCAGAGAAATCACTATGAGGGCTTAAGCCCTACTTCCCAGAAAGCAGCTGGACATCACCTGCTGATGGAAAGTAGAGAATAAATCCTTTGCTTTCCTTAGCTTCTGCATGCAGTTTTTGCCTTATTAATCTGCCTTTATCTTGATCCACAAGTTCTTCTCCATCTTACTTTCTCCCTGCACTATCCTGCTGAGGAAGGGAGGTTGTCCTAGGTTACAATGTAAAGATGTGCCCAAAAGTATGTATTCTATCACCATCAGCTGAAACCAGGTGGGGCAGTGATTCTTATCTCTGTAGGAGACATCCTCTGCTAATGGGCCAACCAGATGGGGCAGTCATCTTTATCTTTTCCAGACCCATCCTTCCTCCAGGGAGATATCTCCTGTTAATGGCCACTGAGTCCCACTGCATGACTGATAAAATTACATCATCCCATCAGCAGATGCTCCACCCTGGGGGAGGAGGCAAACATTTCCTACCTAGATAAAAATCTGAGATTTGGAACACCAAGGCAGTCCTTACCCACTGGTTTCCAGAGGACAAGAGCTACCAGACCTTTCTACAGGATCACTACTTCAACAAGACCACTTCATCTGGACTGCTACCACCACCCTAGCAGGGTGTCAGGTTGTATTCTGACTCTGTCAGTGTTTTTTCTTTTGTATGTATTTTGGATGTATTTTATTTTTCTCTTTTTATTTTTTCCTACTAAATTGTATTTCTGACTTGGAGTCCCTGATTGGTTTTGTTTTCAAACCATTGCAGAGTTTTAGAGCAGCTTGGTGGGTAACTGGTGTCCACCACAAATGCCAAAAAGGTTGTTGTCCAGCTCAGCAAGGCAACCAGACTGCACAGCCACTGGGAGCCAAACCAGACCAGGCACATCCCTGCTCAGGTGGGCAAGCAACTCCAACAACTGCCAGCACCCACGGATTACCCTGGAGGTACACAAGGGCCCCTCAACCACAACGGTCATCTGGGGTCACTGGCCATGTGGCGTCTTTGGCTGAGCTGCAGGGACATGCTGCCCTCCCTAAATCCTGCAGGCAGCATCCCCTGAGGATTAGGTGTCTGTCAGGCCTGACAGGGTAGTGCAGGAAGGCAGAGCATGGCACAGTGCTGCGGCAGAGCACCGTGCCTCTGTTAACTTGGCAGGATCTGTCGTGGTGGCTCTTTCTTGTGCAGGATCAGGGCTCACCCCTTACACACTAAATCAGATCCCTAATCAATAAATTCTGGCAAATAACAGGATTGAATGGCTGCCAGGCAAAGGGAACTTGGCAGGGGCAAGCGTGCCATGCTCAGAGCTCACTCCACCAATGCATGATCCTAACAGAGCTGGCATGGGAATATCTGGACTGGTTTGGAGGGATCTCCCAGTGCAGGCTGTGTCTGCCCCTGGTACCAGCAGCATCCTGTGCTTCTGCCCTGGTGCTGCTGTGGACAGTGGTGCCCCAAATGCACACCCCTGGACCTCCTACATTTTCCCTGGTCTCCTACTGCAAACAAGCTCGACTTTGGGTCGTTGTGCTGCCTACCCCCTCCTCGCCCTGCTTAGGCTTCCCTTGTTGTCCATCTTTTCTAACAGATCACTGAGGCCAGTATTAATATAATCCCTGGCTTAATTTAAATCCTCCTCCCATCTCATGCTTTCCTGGGGGGAGAAGAGAATTGATGCACTTTTGTGACACTCACTCAGCCCTGGAGCTGCTGCAGGATCCAGATGGCCAAAAGTCCTGGATGTCCATACCAAGGGTCCCTGCTCTTTCCTCCTTGGAGGTGTCCAAGGCATGTTGCAGCCTCAGTGAGATGTGTCCCCAAGTTTCAAAGGTGTTGAAACCTCAGTGAGCACCAGGCCCTATTAGGAAGAGGAGTTGATGATAACAGCCACAAAGGAACACACAAGTGGCTGCTGCTCCCCAAAACGCTGCTGCAGCCACCTAGGGGTCCTGGAAGGTTTCCCCCTCCCTCTGCTCTCTTTGTCTGCGTGAGGCTGGTATGACCTTGCCACAATTTTCCTCTTCAACTCTCTGTAATGTTTATATTAGCTGTTCTTCTCCAGAAACATCCCTAAAGTCATTTTCACTCCTGGTCCCATGGGCGATTGTGAGGGTGGGGGAGCCTTGCTCTTTCGGGCAGCTGTCACAGAAGCGACAAAGTGGGGACGGGGAGACTGTGAAGGGAGTGACAGGGGCCGGCAGCGAGGGGGCACAGGGGGGACTGTGAGCGGAGTGACAGGGAAGGGCAGTGAGGGACTGCA
>VRYO01000570.1:3080318-3162534 GCA_009812075.1 Sialia sialis
CCGAGGGCGGGCTGTGCCGGCCGGCGGGAGGCGCGTGCGCGGCGCAGGCGCGGGGCTGAGCGGCACCTGCGCCCCGCGGGCCGGGCGGCGGCGGCGGCCGGAGGGCGGTGAGGGCGAGGTAAGGGCGGGCCCGGCGCCACCGCCCCTGGCCGGGGCACCCGCGGAGAGGGGGCTGGAGAGCCGCCCCTTCACCCCGTCCTGTGCCGAGGGGGCCCCTCAGGGGTGCCGCTCTCGGCTGCGGGCACCTCCCTGGCCGCTCCCGTGGGGCGGGATGGGACCCGCCGGAGAGTCTCGCCTCCGCCAAGCTGGGGCCTGGGGAGCAGGGGGGAGTCGGACCCCGCGTGCCCGCCCCGCTGTTGGTACCTGCACACAGGTGCTGGCGCCCTGCGAGAGCGGGTCGGCCCCGCTGCAGTGGGGTTCAGCCTCTGGAATTACTCGCAACGGGGCCAGCGATGTCAAAGCTGTGTCACGGCCGCCGGCAGCGCGCTGACCTGCAGGCTCTGCAGCAGCCCGACATTACCCATTAGGCATTTTTAAAACGAGTCACTTGGTAACAGAGCATTTCTAAACAGAAACTCTGCTCGGGGCTGATGGCCTGTGCTGGGAGGGGTTTTGGTGACAGTGACTGTCTTGAACATCCCCCAGGAAGGTTTGGAAGAGGAACAAGGGTATTGAACAGCTCACCTGTTCACGAGGCAGGATTTCCCCTAAGCCATGGGCTATGGGGACCTGTGCTGCAGTTCCCGTTTGTCTTTCCTGACATTTGCATTTTGGTCTTTGCTTTAGAACTACTGGGTCACACACTGCTCCTCAAATAACCCGTCAGGTTAACTCAGCTGTGCTTGGTTTGAGGTGTCACTGTGCAGGGAAGTGAAATTTGTGAACCTTTTGTGCAGAAAGTGCAGAAACCCACAGCAGAAGTTTCTTCTTTTAGCTTTGTGGTAAGTGCTGTTTGAAAGGGCTGCAAAAAGAGCAGAATCAAGGTTGAACAGGGCCCCCCGAGGTCAAAGCAGAAAGCAGGGTTTGGCCTGGAAGGAGTAGGAGTGCTGAGCCGTTCCACACACTCCTGCTTCAATGGGTTGGAGATATCACTGAGCAGTGCTACTCATCCACACCCTTCCCAGGAATGTTGGTAGCAGGTGGAAGCAAGCTCCATGGCTTTTCATACCAGGCTGTTACCAGCTGGCTCACTTTCCTGGTTAGTAGATTCAGGTGCGTATTCAATCCTCAAATCAGATTCCAGGGTGTGTGAGTAGGCAGATCACAGTTGTTATCATCCCCTGGATTGAGGGGAGACACAGGGGAGTGCACAGTCTGTGTTCTCATGTCAGAGCTCCTTCAGTTTGTTCTATTCTTACCTGGGGTTCAGCACGCACGTTGCACTGGCTCTGCCCTGGCCAGAAATGGGCTGTGTTCCACTTCACTCAGGGCAAAGGAAACTCCTTAGTGCTTTGTTGTTGTTTTACTCCAGCTATCAGCACTGCACGTGCAGGTTCCTAGTACTCAGCTGTTGTCCTTCCATCCTTGATCAGCATCACAAACTGAAAGACAACAAGGGCAGCTCTGGTAACCTTGATGACTGATGTTTTTTTTTTAGTGACTGATACACTGGAGGAAGGTGTTCCTGGACAGTACTGGAGACAGAGCAGGTACAGTACAACAGCCAAACAAACCTCTTATTCCATGTCAGGCCTTTACCTTAGCCTGCAGAGTGTCCCTGGGAGGGGGAGGATGCATTGGCACTTGGCCTTGAGGGTGCTGACTGAGGAACCTGTGGTGTCTGGGTTGTTGCAATGTGAACTTGCAGGTGAGCAAACTGGTCTGTGAGAGGCATTGCCAGCAAAGAGCAGCTGGTCCCTGTGCCTGGGAAACCCCTTCTGAGCCGCGGAGATCACGCGCTGCTCCGCTGGCAAGGTGAGTCAGCATCCTCAGGCTGATTAAGAACTGCCTTGACAAATTATTGTATTGATGTTAGACTTGCACAGCTATTGCATCCTTCCAGTAGAGCAAGTCATAGAGGAGAAATTATGTAGCTGGTGATGGTACAGCGGAGAGGAAGGCCTGGTGATGGCCACCTCTGGTGATTTTGCTGTTTTTGTGATAGCCTCACAGGAGGCAGAGAGAGATGTAGTAGTGATGATGTGTTTGGGAAAACTGGACAAGCTTTCTGATACAGCATCTTCACCAGAAGTGGTGTAATTGATACTAAACTCTCAAGAGTTGTTTTTAGCTTGCATTTAGAGGTCATGTGCTGCAGCCATTTTGGACCTGACGGAGGACTGAAAGTTTGTCCAATTCCCAGCTCTAAACTGCCTAATGAAAGAGATTAGGATAATAAGATCTCTCTGAAAAGAGGCATCACCTCCTATACACAAAGCTTCAGAAATGGGGATGGAAATACCATATCCTGTTCTCTGTGTGTCTTTCTGCAGAACCCACAAGTCAAATGGCTGTTTTGTACTATTTCTGACCCCTGCAGATTGCCTTGGTACCATTCTCCTCTGTCCTGCTGCAATGAGTGGCAAGTCCTTGCTTCTAAAGGTCATTCTCCTTGGAGATGGTGGAGTTGGGAAGAGCTCCCTTATGAATCGCTACGTCACCAACAAGTTTGACTCGCAGGCATTCCACACGATCGGGGTGGAGTTCTTGAACCGGGACCTGGAGGTGGACGGGCGTTTTGTGACCCTCCAGATTTGGGACACTGCGGGACAGGAGAGGTTCAAGAGCCTGCGGACGCCCTTTTACCGGGGAGCAGACTGCTGCCTGCTGACCTTCAGCGTGGATGACCGGCAGAGCTTTGAGAACCTCAGTAACTGGCAGAAGGAGTTTATCTATTATGCTGATGTGAAGGACCCTGAACACTTCCCATTTGTAGTTCTGGGTAACAAGATAGACAAACTGGAGAGACAGGTGAGCACAGAGGAAGCCCGGGCCTGGTGCATGGAAAATGGTAACTATCCGTACCTGGAGACTAGTGCCAAGGATGACACCAACGTGACAGTGGCCTTTGAGGAAGCTGTGCGGCAGGTGCTGGCAGTGGAGGAGCAGCTGGAGCACTGCATGCTGGGCCACACCATTGACCTGAACTCCAGCTCCAAATCGGGCTCTTCCTGTTGTTGAGAGTGGCTGCTGCTTTGGGAGTGGCGCTCGAGCCAGCGGCTGGATCAGAACACACCTGGGCAGCCCTGGGGCACTCTGAGGAGAGTGGCCACAAGGACAAGAGGTGGTTTGCTCACTGGGGAGCTGCACCCTCACCATCTGAATCCTGCCTGGAGTTTTCAGGCACAGAGCACATATCTGCAGGAGGGAGCTGTTAACAGAGCATGTGAGCGCAGTCTTGCTTCCATCTCTGCCTGTTTTAGCAGGTTTAAAGGGCTGAGTTAAAGTCCTTTAAATTCCCTAAAGACAATAGGGATTTGTTCTGTACCAAGAACTGTCTGCAGAGCAAAGCTGAGAGCATCCTAGACACGGAAGTATTTTAGCCGTGAACTAAAAAAATATTAGACCCACTCATGACCATACTGCCAAAGGAAATCTCACTCAGTGTACTGAAAGAAACCTGTCATAAAGACTGGCCCGTGTTTCTGTGAGAAAGCCAAATATTGGAGTGGCTGGGATGTGTGTCTGTTGTTTGGGATATGTGCATTGTGTCCTGAGGCTGAATTGTGAGGAGAGCTCTGACCTGAAGCAACATATGAAGGAGAGATATTTGAATGTGACAGCATTGTTTCTTCATAGCTGGCTGTTTCTGGTCTGTTTTTCCTCACCTCTTTGTCTTGTGTGAGTGTTATTTTTTGGAGAGACTGTCTGCTTGCTGTTTAATACATGTTTCCTTGTCTCTTGTGGAAGCTCAGCCCTGGGTGAAAATCACCGATGTGCATGCTCACTGGGTCATGTCAAAGGGTTGCTCAGGAGATCTGGAGTGTGACACTTCAGCTGGTTTGTGTCACAAGTAATCACTGTGTGCAGGTGATGTGCTCTAGCAGACCAGATGGCAGGTGGGTGGGGGGCTCATGCGTGGTCAGCTGTTAAACCCACTTGTTGTCTGGCACCAGTGACCACTGTGCCTCATTAGCTGGCAGAGCCCTGCCTCCAGTTGCTTTAGTGTGGCTCTTCCCATCTGAATGCTGCAGCATGGAACTGTTCACCTGTTGTGTGAGCCACTGTGTCAGTGTCAGCATAGCCCTTGATCCCTCATAGGAAAATCCAGGATGTTTTATCTGTAATTTCTATGACAGACTGGTCAAGTGTCTGCTCAGTTAACTCACTGCTGTGTTCAGGCCAGTGGGGAGAAAGCTGCACCACTTTCCCTGTTTGAGGTGGCTGAAACATTGCCACAGGGGACCAAGGAACCTTCTGGAAGGGATGCCAGGCTTTGCTCCCATTTCCTGCCCTTTGCTAGGTGTTAGTCCCAGGCTGGCTGTGTAGCAGAGATGAGCTTGCTGGCTGCTGTCTTTGCCACTCAAACCTCGTGCCCTGCAACCTCCCTTGCAAGCATTTGGCCAAAGCTGTGACTGCCCTCAGGCACGTAGGAGCCTGCCCCAAGCACGTTTCTGCTGGCTGCCGGCTGTGATGCCCACTGTGATCAGCTGCTGGATGGTAAATTTTGTAGCTCAGATCAAGCAACCCTTCCTTAATCTGTGCTTTAGAGCAGGGCAGTCTCTGCCCTGTGCAGGCAGCTTGTCCCCATCATGGTACGATATCTGAGCGTGCAGAACATGAGCATTCCCCCATTTCCTCTGGGGTACCCCAGGGAAATCTTCCCCTTCTCTGCAGGGCAGCCGTGTGTGGCAGGGGCTGGAGTATTAATGCTTTAGGGGGATCCAATTTCTAAACAGGCCTGTGAATGCTGTCTTGCAATCTCTGGAAAAATAGGTCCCTTAAGGAGAAAGTTCTGCTTCTGTAGGTGAAAGAGATTTTTACAAGATGTCATTGTTACTGTTTGTTTAACCATGTCTGACCTCCTGAGGCCTTGAGATTTTTCTTCATTAGCACTGCTTGATATTTCCCACTGCTTGGAGATTCAAGGTCCCAGGCTCTGTGACCTGTGGTTCCAGTTTCCATCCCTGAGCAGCCTCATTCCCTGCAGCTGGTTTGCACAGGGGTTCAGGGTCATGACAGACTCAAGCCCCCGTGTGCTGGCCCGCCCTGCTGGGGGGCTGCTGAAAGAGCTCTCTGCCGGTGAAACTGCCACTTCTGGGATCAGTGTGAGGACTGGCACCCCTTGTGGAAGAGGGCAGAGATTCAGCATGCCACAGTGCAGGAGGCACATGTGCAGTTGTTTGCAGCACCCTGTGTGTGTCAGTGCTGGTAGCTAAAGCTCAAGAGCCTCGTTGTGCACGTGTTACACAGCACCTTTTATTTCTAACAGACATTGGATCATTTTATATTAAAACCTCCCTATTATATTATGCTTATGTGGGGTATTTTTAAAGGTAGAGTATAATATATTTCAGTTGTTTAATTTAATTTATTTTTAATGAAACGCACAATTCCCAAAGGAACCAGGATTTTGAACTCTGTTGCAAGTTCAGTGCCAACAGCCATCCCTTCCCCTGTGTCCCCTCTTGCTGCTGTGGTTGTTGCTATTGCTACAGAACTGGAATTGTAAAACCAAGATTCTACCTTTATTTAAGCAAATAAAACATGGATGTATTCAAGTGAGTTTGGGAAGTGGCTTGGTTTATCAATATTCAAGTCAGCTTTTGCTCTTCTGAGGAATGGTTAGTTCCAGCATCTGGCAGAGAGAAGTCGCTAAGGGGTCAGAGGGATATTCCTTTGGGTACCTACCTGGACCAGGAGCTGAAGGAACAGAACTCAACAGCTGAATCCAGTGACCAGTTTTGTCTTTTCAAGAGAATCAGAAAACAGTTTCAGAACAGAAATATTCCACATGACTTCCTTCTGTCACTAGATCTTAAATTCTCAGCCTGGGCTCTCAGCAGCAAGTCCGGTACTTTGCTGTGAATTCTTCCGGTGATCTTGGAACTGGTTCCTCAAACTCCAGGGAGTTTTAACCAGGCATGATTTCCATAGGATGCTAAGAAGGGAATCAGCATATGGAGACTGTTCTCTTTCACTGTCCTGCCAGAATGGCTGCTTATTTTGGGAGCCTCTGTGATTGCAGACCCTGTGCCTGCTGTTTCTTTTGGCAGAACCTTTTAGTTTATTTTCCTCCCAGGTCTGCTTGCACTATCCATGATTCCAGGAGGCGGTGTGGGGTTCAAAGTCCTTGGAAACTGTGCATTTAAAATGTGGGCTGGAGTATCTGGGGTCTTGCTTCAGCAATTTCAAAAGGCAGCTGAAAACACAGTCAGTGCTGGTGGGAGAGGGCTCCAGCCTGAGAGCGTTGGGAGTTTGTGCAAGGCTGCCTCATGTCAGGAAGGAAAGCACCAGAAACTGCAGACTCCCCTGGAGTGAGGTGCAGGCAGAGGCAGGAGCCATAGTGAGGCCATTTCCTCATTCCCCACTTTCACACTGTACGCTGTGGCAGAGAGCTCAGTAGATTTTGTCATGACCTGGGGAAAGGATGGACCCCTGGACAGCGAAGGAGTGTTTCCAAAGGAAAGCAATGAGCTGCTTCTGTGTGGAACAGCAAATCCCTGTGTGTTTGGAGAGGAGGGGTGAGGAGTGTCCTGATGCCGCTCTCTTTTCCAAGCCCTCTTGCGGATTCTGTTGCTCTGAGCCAGGTAGTGCCTCTGAAAAGGCCATGTTTAGTGGTGGACTGAGGAAACTGGATCCTCAAGAGCCACTCTCTGAGGAGTGCCAGCGGCTGCAGGTGCCCTGGGGCTGCTCTCTAGGTGAGCCAGGGTGTTCCCTGAGTGCCGCTCCTCCTCTGCTCTGGGGCTGCTCCTCAAGGCGATAAACTGTGAGGAGATTCATGGGATCTCTGGATGCAGCATATTCTTGTGTGAATTTGAGGTTGAGCAGAATGAATAAAGAGTTAGAAATGCCCCTTCAGAAGCCTCTGAATGCTGCTCCAAGCTCCAGTTCCAAACAGGAGCTTGAGGACACTGGGGCACTGGCACGTTCTCTGTGCTAAGGAGCACCCTGCACTGCCCAGGTGGGAGGGGATAGTCAGTGCTTCTCTGAAGGCCACAGGTGAGTCAGAGTCCCTTGACAGGGAGACTGGGCTAATCTGTGAAATTGTGGATTACCCGCTGAGGCGATTGCAGAGAGGGACAGGGATATCCCCTGGCTCCAGTGGCAAGGCTGGTGCAGCAGCTTTTTCCTCCTGAGTTCCTGGGGAACTTGGTGGCTGGTGCACATGGCCACATGCAGGGCTCCTGGAACAGCTTGCCCAGAGAAGCTGTGGCTGCCCCATCCCTGGAAGTGTTCAAGTCCAGGCTGAATAGAGCTTGGAGCACCCTGCTCTAGTGGAAGTTGTCCCTGCCCATGGCTGGGAGTCAGAACTGGAAGATTGTTAAGGTCTCTTTGAACCCAGGCCATTCTATGATTCTGAGACTTTCCACTTAATATTCTCTCCTCATCTTCAGACATCCCCCGGCAGAGCTGGACTGTGCAGAGATGGAGAGAAAGCAGCTGGGTGCTTGATCAGATGCATATGAGGACTTTAGCCAGGGCAGGTGGGTGTCAGTACCATGCCACGGCCCTGGCAGGCAGAGCTGCTTGCCAGGCATGGCTTATCCAAAACACAGCTCTGTATCCCACAGTGGAGAAAACTGCCCTTTCTGAAAGCAGCACATCATCCTGCACAGCCTTTCCAGCGCTGAGTCCGAACCAGTGCTAAGGGAGGAGGAGCCTTTGGTGGTGTTTTTGGTGCGGCTCCTTATGTTCCGGAGGCCCAGGGGAGGGGAAGCACCGTCAGCCGGGGCAGCGCGGACACGGGGCCCGGGGCTGCGGGGGGAGCCGGGGTTATGGGGGGAGCCGGGGCTGCCCGGTTGCCCGAGGAGCCGCCGCTGCAGCCGGCGGCCGCGGGGAGGAGCCGCAGCACCGGGGATGCGGAGGCGGCCGGGAGCAGCATCAGCCCGGCGGCGCTTCGCCCAGGGCTGCCAGCCGTGGTCGTCACCAACACCCCTGGGTGCCGCCATCCCCTCCTCCTCTCTTTTCCTCTCCCCAAGGCACATGGGGAGATGGGTCGCAGGATGGAGGGATGCGATCGCCTCGCCTTCTTGCCTGCAAGCCAGCCCATGGGACTCGCTCCAGGGTCCCCTTTCTCTAGTCCAGTCTTTGTGAAAGCAAAGTGCAGACACATTTTAGCCGCTAGGCAAGGTGATTGCACTGGGTCCCCTGCTTGGAGCTCTCCTGATGGGCCGATTTATAGAGGTGCGGTTTGGGATGAGGCAGAGTTTATTCCCTGTCTTTTCTCAGGCGGTTCCTGGAGGGCGCTGGGTGCCCAGGAAAGGAGCTGTGAGGGCAGGTCCCATGTCCCCGGGTGGAGTGACAGTGGGGCACACCTGATGAGGCTACATGTGTCCTTTGGCCCTCGGACTTGCCCGGCACCCTGGGCTAGCTGGCTGCTCTCACACAGCACCTCGCACTTGCTGTCCCCAGCCCTCACCCCGGCCGGGGGGGCACCAGTCTCTGCCAGGGGGAAGAGATGGTGTTTTGTTCCCCAGCTCACTCCTGGGGAGCTGAGTGGCTGATTGTGCACACACAGGACCCTTTCAGCATGGGGAGAGGAGGGTGATGGCATCTGGGAACGCAGGGAACAAAGGGTCCCATTGATGCTGGCTGCAGCCCCATGGGTTTCTGTCAGCCAGGGCAAGGCCGGAGCTGTGCCACTGAGCTGGGGCAGCAGCGGTGCATGAGCTAAACCTCCCCTGGGCAGGCTGCATGGGCAACTTTGCTGTCTGTTCAGTGGGGGCTGAAGCCAGGGAAGAGAGTGGAGAGTGGGTTTTGGGCTAGATCCCATTCAGGAAAAGCAGTGAAAGTTCCACCCTGCCACTCCTGGGGATGTGGGTGTGCCTGAAATCTGCATTTTTGGACAGACCCGTGAGGCTGGGAGCATCCCTCTGTGGTCTCACTCCCTGGAGGGCCCTGAGCACAGCTCCTGAGGAGATTTCCAAGAGAAACAACATTTGAATTAATAATTTTTAAGCAGCTGCTGTAGAAAGATGCACCTAAGGGTTTTGGGGGCAGAAAGGCAGCAGCTGATGCCCTCCCAAGCAGCAGCACCGTGCACACTGTGCACAGTCCTGCAGAAAATGACACCAGGGAGTCACAGACGGGACATGTAGGGTTCTGTGACAGTCCAGTGTGCCCGTGTGCCTAAACAAGACCATCCTGTTCCACACAGAGCCCTCTGCAAGCGAGAGAATCGCCCACCCTGCATGGCTCTGGACGTGTTCATCCCACACATGCTGCCTCGGTGCCAGCCAGCTTGGCTTGAGCTGTCCTGTTAGTTTTGTTGTGGTTTTGTTGTGCTACATGAGGAGACATAGCAGAGGCTGTCAGCATGTGGGCCGAGTGTCAAAGGGCAGCAGCAGCACCAAACACAAGCAAGCAGCTGCTACAAGACCCCAGCTTTCCTCAGGGTGGCTGGAGGAGAAATAAGAGGTTTTAAGGGCCCCCCACCAGCTGGGAACAATGATTTTTAAGTCAGAGTTATGAACCTCGTGGCTGGAGTGGGTAGAACCCTGCAGGGGCTGCTGGCCCACACATGGTTCAGCAAGTGCTGTTCCCCTGGGACCTCCTCCGCAGCCTCCCATTTTTTTTTTTCCTTGTTGAGGGCAGGAGGTGGGAAAGTCAACACAACAAACGGACAGGCAGATGTGCATCTTATTCAGAATGTTCTTAATTTTAATTGTTTTCTTTAATTTTTATAAAATACATCTTGTAAGATAAGTCTTTAAAAACTTGCTCCTTTTTATTGCTGGTTAACAAGTTGAAATTCTAGATCAGAAATGAAGGAAACACTTTCAGTTGATTAACTCTTTTTGCGTGTGTGTGTGTGTGTGTATGTGTGTGCGTGTGTGGGCTCTGGGGACAAGGGTGGGTTATTTTTTGTTAAATGGATATGAAAAAAAAAACAAAACCAGCAAACCCCCAAGAGAGATAGCACTGATGTGAATTTCCAGATCTTGACTGGTTTCTCCCCACCCTGCCACCCCTCCTGTCATCTCCCCCCTCCCCATCCCGTGTGCGTTGGTAGCCTGGCCAACCTATTTCAGCATTCATGGCAGCAAGGATCCTTCAAATGCACTGCTCAGCAGATCTGCCTCCTTATCCTTGCCCCTGCTGAAACCAGCACTTAAAAATATATATAACAATAATACAGACATGAAAAAAAAAATATCCATGCAAGATGGAGCTACAGTCTGCCACTGAAAGTAGTTTCTCCAATAAATAAACACAAAGATTAGCATTAAGGAGAGAGGCAGGGAGAGCAAAACAAATCACCAGTTGTCAGAGAGGACCAGAAAGAGCACTTCTGCAGGTCTGGCTGGACCCATGCTACCCAGCCAGAGGGCTTTCCTCCAGCTGGAGAACAGTCATGGAGGAGAGGTCTCCACCCAAGCCTTTGCCCCTCTACCCCTCTCCAGGAAAAGACTGGCACCAGAAAGCATCTGGATTGCAGAGACGGGGCTATGTTTGCACCTCAAACCTCCACCTTTCCTTCCCTCCTCAATTCCTTCATGGGTTTCCACCTGGAAGCGAGATGCTGCCGGTCCCTCCCACCCTGGCAGGCACAAGACAGCTGTCCTGACTTGCAGGAAAGAAAGTGAGGGGATGAGGGGGGCAGAAGGAGGGGCGGTTATTTGACACGGGGGAGAAGCGAGCCAAGCTGTCCGGCGCAGCGCAGGTTAGACAAGCAGACGTCACCCCAGAGAAGAGCACCATTGTGAAGGGCACGGGCAGGCAGGCAAGGCACGCGGTCCCGACGGTCATCCCCTGCCTACCAAGGGATGGCTCTGGCTTTACGCTCCCAGGGCTTGGTGCAGAGGTGTCCCCTCCTCAGTCAAACCTATTTGCTGCCTCTCTGCTACCTGGAGGGTAAAGCCAAGAGTCCCCCTTGTCTACAGAGACACCAAACTCCTTTAGGCTTTAATAGGGGCAGCTGGGTTAGGGCTTTATCAGCATTGGGGTCAGCACTCTCTTCTCCACACTGGGAAGATCCTTGCCCTGAACTCCCTTTGCCGTGGCTGCAGCAGGTGATTTAGGTTAAATTCATCTTTCTCTGCTAAGGGAAAAAAAGTCCTTCTCTTATTCTCCATCCATGGGTGGTGACAGCAGACAGCTCCAGGAGAGTCTTTAGCATTGGTACCAGGACTGGGCCAACTTCCTTTTCTCTCTAGGCAGCCTCTTGCTACTCATGGAGCAATCTACATGGATTTCTTCCTCCCAGGAACTTGAAGGCCTTTGCTCATCCCTAGGCAACACTGGGACATTGGAATAAGTCCCTCCTCTTCTCTGGCTGGTGTGGATGGGCTTGGCTCTGGAGCGAACCGGTTACAGATGAGCAACAAGAGAAAATTGCATGAAGAGGCGTCCATTGGTGGGAAGCTCTCCTTCCTGGTCACGCTCAGCACAATGGATGCGAGGGAGGAAGAGGAGGGGAGTCATCAGCGAAGGCAGAGTTAAGGCAGGAGACCTGGTGTCAGGTGGCTGCAGTGTTAAAGCCTC
The DNA here is from genome assembly GCA_009812075.1 of Sialia sialis. NCBI lineage: Eukaryota > Metazoa > Chordata > Aves > Passeriformes > Turdidae > Sialia > Sialia sialis. Next base: position 3,091,905 of record VRYO01000570.1, read on the forward strand.
GGGGTTAGACAAAAGAAGGGCGTTTGGTCTGGCTGGGCTCCACCACGCCGGCTAGAACTTGGTGCCTCGGCCCATCAGCTTGAGGACTGCGAAGTTGTAGGTGGTGGCGATGATAAAGGTGACCTGTGGGTGGGAAGAGAGTGAGCAGGGGGCAGCCCCAGACCCCAACAAAGCAGTGCCCTGCTGCACTGTCGGGACACTGCAGTGCCGTGTCAAGCAAGAGGAGAGCCGGGGACAGGCAGGGGACTCAGTGCAGGGCCTCTCCCTGGTGATCTCCTAAAGCCTCTCCTGATCCCCTCCGGCAGCCACCTCCACCTTATGGCCTGGATTCACCATCTGCACTTACGTGCCAGAAAACGACACGAGCACAGGCTCTGTCCCATCCATGCCCACCACCTTCGCTGTCTTTTTCCCCCACATCTTTGCCAGGCGGAGAAGAACGGCTGGGCAAGGGGAGCACTGACTCACCAGTGAGACCAGCGTGGCAGCTGCCCCCACGAAGGCTGCGATGAAGAGGTGGAAAGTCATCTGGAACTGCAAGGGAAGAGGAGGGTGAGCTCACGGGGTCCTGTGTGCTGCCTGGGGAGGTCAGAGCCAAAGTGCCTCACTGAGGTGGCAGGAGTTACTCACCTCACTGGTCTTGCAGATGGAGAGCAGGTTGGAGCCACACACCTTGCCAGGGAAAGCATTCCAGGGCAGGACACCTATGGAGATGTGGGAGCCAGGTGAGCAGGGCATGGCTGACAGCTGACTTCCTTGCCTAGCTTGCTGCAGCTGCCTGTCACACACTCCCCAGAATTCTGAGGCTCTTCAGCACTTGCCCTGCTTTATCCCACCCAACATTCCTGGGCCCTGCCCTCCATCCCCCTTCCTCTGCCCTGAGCCCTGGCACTCACCATACATCCTGGCATCTGCACACAGGGTGCCAATGCTGGCCGAGGTCTTGGTGGGGTTGCCAATGGACTGGCAGGTGGTCCAAGTGTTAAAATAGATGTAGACAGGCACCGCAGAGCAGGCGAACACCAGGAGCCAGATGATGGTCAGGACGTAGGTAATGCCCACAAACTGCAAGGGGCAGGACAAACCCGGGCAGATCCGTGGTTACCAAGTGGCCAAGGACAGTGACAGGGGAGCGCGAGGTTCCCCAGGTAGGGGAGGGCGTGGGGCAGGTGGGGAGGGCCTGCACCACCTGCCAGAGCCAGCGTGTGCCCAGGCAGGCAGTACAGCACAGCAGCCCAAGCTGGGGGCTCCTGCAGCTCACAGGAGCAGAGCCAGTCCCAGATTCACACCTGGCTGTGTGTGCATGGGGGTGACCAGCTGCAGCAGGATGGCTGCCGTGTTTGGGGGGAGTGGGGGTAGCTGTGGCCACGGCCAAGCAGAGTTTGGTCTCTGTGGGAGGGCAGCTGCAAAAGCTGCCTTGGTGTGTCAGCGTGGCTCTCCTGCCCTCCCTCCATGGTGCCACCCCAACCAGCCCCTGAGGGAACCACAGCCGTGCCCCTCTGCTTCCCCAGGCCACAGAATCCCTTTGCCAGCACTTTGTCATGGTTCCCAAGCACAGTGGAGAAGATAAATCCAGAAATGAGGATGACCCCAGGGCACCAGGTGCCACAGAACTTAGAGCTGCGAGCACTGCAGGGATGCTCGGATTCTCCCTGCCTATGTTTTAGCAATTTTATTAAACCTAGCCATTTGGGCTGCTTTGGTCCCCAAGAAACATGGCCCGGGGGAGGACAGCAGGGCTGTGCTTCCCTTTGGGATATCCCAAAACCCGGACGGCCACAGTCTCCTGCCCTTTGGCCACACCGAGCGTGGTGAACCCGCTGGGGCGCGCGAAGGGGTGCCAAACCCCGGTTAAGATCACCTTGTCAGGATGTCCTAGCCACTTTCCCAAACAATGACACACCCGCTGCCACGAGTGAGCTCGCTGGGGGCCTCGCGCTCCCCTCCCTTTCGGGCCCCCAGTTACCGTTGCGCTGAGGCCCTTGCCGCAGATGGTGGTCCTGTAGTCCCCAAAGATTTGCCGGACGGCACCGGTGGTGTAGAAACCTTCGGCCAACAGCAGGGCTCCATAGAGGAAGAAGAAGGCAGCTGTGCCATAGATGAAGTACTGAAAACCGTGGATGCTGTGGGGGAAAGGAGTGGGCAGGGGTGCTCAGGTGCCAGGGCAGTGCTGGAGAGCTCCGTGTGTGGCAGCCACTTTCCTTCCCCACACTGCCCCAGGGGACCAAAACAGAAGGTGAAGCCTTGAAGAACAAGCTGAGGAAAAGCTGTGGTGAGCAAGGCTGTCACCGTCTCCCCCACATCCTCCATACCTACCCAGTGCAGAGGTCCAGCTCTACCCAGGACACCTAGCAAGGGTCAGATAAAAACTGGTGTGAAATGAAAACAAGTGGCCACTTGGACCCTGCCATGGAGCCATGGGCAAAGGCAGCCTGGGGTCTCCCTGGTGCCCAGCTGAGAGCCTGGCCCTGGCCAGCCCAGCCAGGCACAGAGCAGGACAAAGCTGTGAGGGGCCCTGGTGTGAGGGGGATGCTCTGCAGCAGGGTACTTACACATCGATGAGGAACTCATAGTCCTGGTAGTTTTTGGAGAAGTAGGTCTCGATGAGCTGCTCTGTGCCTGTGAGGGCCTCATGCCCACAGCCACAAAACAGTGCTACCCCAAAGAAGCACAGGCCAGTGGCAACCAAGGAAGCAAAGGGTGCCCCAATGAGGCATCTGGCACAGCACTCAAGTAAACCTATGGAGAAAAGAGGTGAGGTGGGACAGGACTGCCAGGACAAGGATTGCTTGGAGCTCAGGAGCACAAGCACAGTGAGAGAAAGGTGCCTGGCAGGAGGAGGGAAACATGTTGAAGGAAAACCCCAGAAATGACACATTGCAGTGCTGTAGAGCCAACCTCAGCAGCTCCCCTGAGAGCTCTGTAAGCAGCTCAGGTGCCCACCCAAGGGTGCCCAGGGATGGTGGCGGTGTGGGGCACAGGGGCTGTGAGGAGCTGAGGAGAGCCAGCCACGCTCACCCGTGACAAACAGATGGAAATGGAGCGTGATGCAGCGCAATGCCAGTGGGACCTGGCAAACAAGCTGCTAATGGGCTCCCACTGCCACCACAGCCCGGCTGGGGCAGCGGCCACGCCAGCTGCCTGCAGTTTTATTTTGCCATTGAAGATGGAGGAGAACCCAGCACCTCCACAGAGACAAACCCCAGGGGAGACCCAGCAAGGTGGCCCTGCTTGGGGCAGCACAGTAGGAGCCAGCACACACCAGGAACACTCTGGACTTGCAGGTGGCACCCTGGGCATTTGTCCTTTGCCTGACATCCCGCAGGCAGCTCAGGCTGCAGCCACCCCTTATGTAGGCAGATGTGCTTGTAGGAAGGAGCCGTGTTAGTTCCACAAATGACAACACTTGTGTAATAGGTTTAGTCCTCTAGGACCTGCGTCTGGGCAGGGAAAGCAAGGACACACGGCAGCATGCTGCTTGGAGTGCCTAAATGCTGGATTTTTTCAGCACTGAGGCCATGGGCACCTGCTCCTTCTGCACGTCAGGGCTGTAACATACAGGAGTGTTGGCTCAGTTTCCCAGTGGGCTGGGTCTGGAGGTGCTCAGCCAGCTGCTCTCCTGCAGCATCTGGGGGCAGACAGCCAGGTGGGTTTGCACCCACCAGCATTTGTCTCCAGCTAAGCTGGGACAAGCTGCTGCCCTGGCTGTGAGACACCTGAGCACAGGGAAGCTGCTCCCCTTCCCCAGGACGTGGGGCCCTGGCACCCCACTGCCCAGGGCACAGCAGCTGCCTGGGCACATCCCATCTGGGCATGGAATTTCTGCCCTGAATGCCAAAAAAACACCCACACCAAACCCACACTCCCTCCACAAATCCCACAGTGCTTATCTCCTCCCCAGGAGGACAAGAAATCTGTGGGGTCCTGGGCAGTTCTCCCCTCCCCACTGGGAGCAAGGTTGCGCAGTGGCACCGAGGACAATGGGGGATTGTCCTGGCCCTGCCACCCCAGTGGCTGCCCCATGCCAAGAGCAAACAGGGAACAAAAGCAGCGCTTTAGGGGAGTGCTGGGACCCCTCCCTCTTGTTTGCCTTGGACGCAGCAGATCCAGGGGGGCCTCGTCCATCCTGGCCAGCACTGCTCCCAACCTCACTGGGACCCACAGGGAGAGCCCTGTGCACCCAGCAGAGTGCTGGACCAAACTTGCCTCTTCTGGGCTTATTTATGGCCACCTGGGAGATGGCACGGAGGTGCCCACTCTGGGCAGGGAACAGCTCCATTCCCAGGGGACTGCGAGTCCCGGGATGCAGCAGGGCCTGACAGGCTCCCTGCCACAGCCCCTCTGCTCTGGGAAGCTGCAGTGGGGAAGCCTGGGGAGGGGAAAGGAGGGGAGAAAGAGCCCTTGTGCCACACAATCCTGAGCCTTGTACCCAGGCTCCGCTGCTGCCAGCGCCAAACAACACTGCAGACATGAGGAGGAGGAGGAGGAGGAGGCAGGGGGCCAGCAGCACCAGGCACCCCTGGGAACAGAGCAGCCCTGATTCCCCAGGGGTACACTGGTGTGTATCAGCTCTGCTGTATCAGCAGGGAAACTGAGGCACAAGGTGTGCCTCTGTTTCCCCAAGGCTGCTGGCATACAAGTGGAAGCAGCTGTGACAGGCACAGTCTCCTGCCTGGACCTCACAGCTCCTGCCAGCCCCAGCTTTCATCTCTGCAGTCCATGTGAGCTTGAGTGGGACAGGCTGTGGGGATGGCATCTGCACCCGCAGACAGCACACGAGCTCACAGGGACAGAAAACTGCCTTGGGAAAGGAAACATCATCCTTGCCGTGCCAAAGCATTCTCCCTTGGCACACCGGGGCCACCATGGGCACGCCGGGGTCACCAGGACCTCACCAGTGCCCGAGGAGAGTTTCAGTGGGTTCTGCTCTAGGATAAGGTCCCCAAGACACCAGGAAGAGCTCCCCAGTGCCCCCCACCCTCAGCCCATACTCACCCATGGTGCTGGACTTGGCCAATTCCCCGACCGCCCGCTCTGCTGCCTGGGTGCTGTGTGCGGAGCCCTGCCCTGCCAGGCGGTCCCACGCCCTGGATTTCCCCCTCTGGGTGCCTGTCCGGCTCTCCAGCAAAGAAAAGGGCTCTCTGAGTGACAGCCACCCCCCTTAAAGGGACCGGGCCCGCCCTGCCCGGCCCCCCCAGCACCCCTTGGCTGCCAGCTCCTGGGTGCACGGCTGCCCAATGGCCCCGCTCAGAGCTCTCAGGGAAAAGTCTTTTGCAGAAGTGAGGGAGCAGTCGGGAGGCAGGGGAGGGGGTTGTCCCCCCTCATTGGTGGCTCTGGGGACATCCCCCAGCCCCACCAGACTGTGTTTGCCCACGGAGGCAGTGTGGGAGTCTGGCCCTGTGGGACAGCAGTGGTGTCCTCCTGTCACCTCCCTGATTCCCCACATCTGGCAGAAGGGAAGAGGGTTTCCCCATCCCAGGGACCTGCTTTCAGCTTTGGGGGCTCCAAACTGGAAGCTTTCCCCCTTTGATGGGAATCCTGCAGCTACTTTCCCCAGCCCTGTGACCCCCATGGGGCAATGACATTCTGATGGGGACACTCATGGATCCCCATGGCCTCAGGGCTGTAGCAGGCACAGCCTGGTCCCTCAGGTGCCCCATGTCCTGTGGGTACCACGGTTCCCATGGGTGGCCCTGGTCCCCTGCAGCTGTGGAGGCAGCACAGGGCCAAGGGAGCCTGCAGAGGGCAACCGGCCCCTTCCCGGCAGGCACAGGGTGGACAAAGCCCTGCTGTGTCCCTCAATGCCCCACTTTGTGCCAGGCAGCGAGGTGGCAGGGCCTGGCCGTCCCTGGGCTCGGGGACACTGCTGGGCTGGGAAGCCTAGGCTGTGGCAGGCTAGGACCAGGCTGGGCCACCCTGTGGGGACCCTGCCCCTTCCCCACCAACCCAGAAAGCCACCCCCTGGCTTAAGGGGAAACACCACTTGGGCATCTGTGCAAATGCTGCCAGAGCCTTGTGGTGGTGGCCAACTGCACCCCACATCAGCGGGGAACAGCTCCTGGCGCCACAGCACCACTCCCTGCCTCAGTTTCCCATCTGCAGGATGGCAGAGGGGCTGCCTGGTGTTGTCGCCCAGATTTGGGATGGGAGGGGACAACACAGCAGGGGTAGTGTCTGCCACCACTGTGGGCAGCCTTAGCTCCTAAGGTGGCACCCAGGTGGCCTGGCAGCAGTGTCACCTGGCCATGATCACCTTGAGATGGCCATGGGAAGGTGACAGACTTGCAACACCACTTTGGAAATAACCAGAACCCCTCCAGCCCCTGGAAACCAGCAGAGCCCTGCCTGCATCCCAGGGAAGCTCAGAGAGTGTGGGAATACAACAGGAGAGCGGAACTGCTCAGCTTGTCACAAACAACGTGGATCTGTTAGCCGCAGTAGGCCCAAGCCTTGGCAGGAGTGAGTAGGCCCAAGCCTTGGCAGAAGCAAGCGGGATTTTGAAGGAATGTGAGAGATAAGAAAGTGCTTGGTACAGGGTGCTTAGCATGCAGTTTCCTTGGGGATTTGTGAGAAATATTGTATCTACCTGACTAGCTTAATGAGGCCTTGATGAGTGATGCTATCTAGTTACAAAAAGCAATATACCTTAGTTACACGAATATTATTGGTGCGCTATTTTTAGTAACAATAGAAAAAGTATATAAATTTTGCTTTGTGGATCAATAAATGGCTTCATGGCTCCTTGCAAACAAATCATGAAGACCTGGTCTCTTCCACCGCCGTCAAGAGAGACCCCTCCCAGCCACCAGGAAGACAAAGTATTACGTAAAAATCCCCCATAAATAAAACATACAAAATGCAACATGACAGGAAAAGAATAAAATATGACATAGGGTAAAAAACATACCAGGACCTCTTTTTGTTTCCACAGAAATTCCAGGCTTGCTGACTCTGCCATTTCTGAACAGTTTGGAGAGAAGTGGGAGTTTTACCTCGTTGGGCATAAAGATGAGCAGCTCAGAGGGACTGTGATTTCTGCACAACGTGGCTCAAAATTATTGGCTACTGGGCACTTTTTGTCAGCAGATGGGTGACAAAAAGTAGGATGGAAATCCCTTGGCCCTGTCATTAGTGGCAGTGGGGACCAGCCCACCAGCTCCTCAGTGCCCCATGGATGCTCCTGAGCAGGACTGCAGGAAAGGGAAAAGGGAGAAATCCCCTCCCTGGATTTCTAAGGCTCAAGGGAGAAGAAAATGTGCAGGGAATGTTTGGAGATGCCTTTCCTGTGGCAGCATGGAGGGTACCCTGCCCCAAGCTGCTGGGTGGGCAGCTCATAGCCCACCCCAAACACTGCCCTATGCCTGCACTACAGGGGCCAGAGCCCCAGGGCCACCTGTGGCCATGGGGATGTTGGAAAGTCCTTATTGAATCCCCCTCCTTCTCCATTTCAGAGTTTGTAAAAGGAAGTCAGATTTATCTTTACAAACAAGCTGCGGGTCTGCTGGTAGATAAAACCAGCACTGAGAGATAAAAGGAACAATGGGAAGGATTCCACTGATTGATGAATGAAAAAGAAAAATATATTTGCCTTTACAAACTGTAGGTTTGCTGATAAATGAAATTGGATATTGAAAGATGGAAGAAGCAATGGGGAAAAACCATGACTTCTATAAGAATTAAAAATTAAAAGGGAGGGTTATACATTGGAGGGGAATCTCAGGTATCAGGTGTTTGGGAAGTCTGTACCTCTCAAGTACCTCAGCAATGGGGAAAGAGGGAAATGCGGCTGGGAAATTGGGATAAAAAGGAGGCTGTGTCCTCCAAAAATCTGAGAGATCCCAGGGGAATGCTCCACAGCCTCTCCCTTTATTCGAATAAAGTAAAAGGACTCCTGTGTCTCCTTTAAGAACATAAACCTCTGGCGTTTTTGGATTAATTTTCCTGACAGAGAGTTTGTGAGAGCCTCTGCTGCAAACCCAACCGCACATTTTGCACGCTCAGAGCTGTCCTGCAGCTCAGCCCCTTCCTGGATGAGGCCCCAGGGGAGCTGCAGGGATCCTGCCAGCCCACATCAAAGTTCTCTTGTTGGCTCATCCCTGCTGCTTCTCAGGTGGGGAAGGGAGGACGCATCCCTGCTTGCCAGCCAGGAGGGGAACACGCCAGGCTGGTAAAAATAAACGTGCTTATAAATCAATATGGATCACCTTGCAATTTGTTCTGATCCTCCAATTACATCCAAAACCACCCCGACCCGCAGGGAAATGAAGGGCTTAGCTAGCAGCCCTCATTAGCAGAGCCTGGGGCTGCCACACTGTGCCCCTTGTGAGCTGTGCTGGGGGCTGACAGGGGCAAGGCTTGGAGAGGGTTTTCCCTCCCCAGCCACCCACAATCTGCACTGAGATGCTGCAAAGGGCTGCACCAAAATGAAACATTTGGATGGGCACACACACATCTCTAAATACGCTCCCCACGTGGAAAGGACTCTGGAATTTTTGTGGGTTTTTGTCTTCACAGCTGCAGCTCACACTCAGATTTCCCCTGGGCCATGGAGAAGGCAAGCTTGGGGCTGGGGGGACAAGCAGGGGACATCAATGGCAAAGGGACAGCCTCACAGGCACTACTGGTTCATGCCACTCCCTACTTTAGGGCAAAGCAGTGAGATGGAAAAACCAGCAGGAGCATGTGGGGCAGGGGACAGAGCATCCCCCTGTCCGTGTCTGTGTGTGCAGCACCTCATCCACAAAAGACTGTCACACTTGTCCCATCGCTCTGGTGGCACAGGACAGCCTCCTGCTTGTCCTACCCCCTCCCAGCTCTGCCTGGGGTGAGGCAGGAGGCAGCAGGGAGTCCAGATGGGAGAGGGGGGTTTCCTGCAGTTTCAGGGAGGATTTGTATTCCCTGCTAATTGATTCCTTTGCTTACAGCCCCACAGGGATGCACTGTTCATTTTCTGCACTCCCCTGGGCATGGGGCTGGGTTTTCAAAGATGCACAGTGGCCAAAATCAGTGCATGCTGACCCAGCAAAACACAGACAGCCCTGGGTCAGCTCTGCTCCCCAAAATGCAGGCACAGCACTGGGTACACCCAAGGGGCACCAGCAGTGGCACGTGCAGCATCCTTATCCATTATCCATCTGTCAGCAGGAGAAATCCCAGAGTATCTTGTCACAGCTCAGAACCTTGCTGCTATTTTTAGCCACTCGCTTCCCCGGTCAGGATGAATTTTTTGTCATCTGCTGCTGGTTTTAACTCTCTTCCTCACCCACCTCCCTGCCCCACCAGCAGAGTGAAAGCTCCCAGAGAACCTGAGCAGCAGGGATTTGGGATTTTCCTGCTGTGCAAAATCTTCTGTTTTCCCAGGTGGCCCCGACCAAACCAAGAGGAGACAGTGACAGTGACAGTGAGAGTGACAGTGTGGTGACTGCAGCAGCATCTGTCCAGCTGCCTCCTCCCAGGATGCCAAGGACTCCCTCTGAGCCAGCCCAGGCCTGGCTGTCCTCACTGTCCTGTTTGTATTCCCAGGCTGCTGCAAGGCTGCAAAATGTGCTAATAAAAATTAAATTTAAAAAAAAGGAAGCTGGTAGAGGCTGTCAGAGGACAGGGGAGGCATGCTGAAGGACAGACAGACAGGCCAGTGTTGCAGGATGACAGAGGCAGGGCACGGGCTGCTCAGGAGAGAAGAGGCTAAAACCCTTTGAGGGTTGAGCCTGGCTGTGGCACTCTGCACCCTGAGCCCCCAGGGATGCTCTGGGGCTCTCAGGACCCTCCCCAGCAAGCAGGGGTGCAGGTAGTGCAGCAAAGCCCGGCTGGATAATCTGGGGACAGAGCCCTCCTCCCCGGCACCAGCACTCATCTCCTGCCTGTCCACACTTCATCTGGGAGCACAGGCAGCCAGGAGGTGCTGGCCAGCAGGGATGGCACTGACATGAGCTCACCTCCCACGCAGTCACCCTTCAGAGGAGCTGAGCAGATGTCTGCCCTTCTGTTGCAGTGTCTCTGGCTGATGTTTCCCTCTGCAGGAGCATGACTTTTTAAACCTACCAAGTTTTTAAGTTTGGAAGATCTTGTCCAGGCTGTGCACTGTGCCTGGGCTCACTGCTAGGGTGGCTGCCATCCCTGAGGTGACACATTCAGGAGCCTCCATGCTGTCCCCACACCTTTCACAGGCTGTGTCACCCAGGTGAGTGCGGATGTTCAGGCTGTGTTTGTGCCTGGGGGGATCAGGGGCTCGGGCAGCTGCTGGCAGCAGAAGCCGGGGTACACCCAAGAGGTGCCAGCAATGCCACGTGCAGTGCCCAGCTGGTGGGAGGACAGCCCAGGCACTGGAAAGCTTCCTGCCTGCTCACTGCTCCTTTTATCCACCAAACAGCCCTGTTATTTACTGCAGAAATTGGGGATAATACAGTGGTACAAACAACTTTCTTAGTCTGGTTTCTAATTTCAAAAGAAATTCCCACAAAGCTTCTCACTCAGTGCAGAGAGTCCCTCAGATTAATCACAGGTTTGTGGAGAAGGTGATTTCTTTTCCCCTAGCTCCTTTTCCAACAGATTTGCCTTTCACATCCACTGCCTTTCTCCTTGATTTTCTTCCTACTGGAGGGTAAACAGATGCCTCACTCTGATGTTTTCCAGGCTGTTCATTACTCTCTCACTCTGCCATTCGTGGGGTCATATTCTTGAACTGTTCTCATTTACTTTTCAGAAAATCCTGGAAGGGAAAGACAAATGTCATCCTGCCTCCTTGGAGGGGGTGGTAGATGAGAACAGCAAACAGAGCCCAGGATTGCTCTGTCCCTGTGAAGCTGCAGTGGGCTCTGTAGAGGGAGGGTGCAGGCAATGCCAGCACCAGGTCAGTTCTGGGGTGTCCCCATTCATTTCTTCCTGCCCAGGGGACCCATTTGAAAAGGCTCAGGTGAATTCATGTGCTTCCAAACAGCCAAGGAGATGTTAACCTGTCCCACACCTTCCCTGAGCCCACAGGAGGCTGAGTGATGCTGAGGGAGCTCCCGGGTCAGCCAGAACAGCCCTTGAGCAGTGGAGGTTGTGCCTCAGCCTTGGATTCCTGCCCAGAGAGATCCTGTCCCTGCACTTCCTTCTAGAACCCAGGAAGATGTTTTCATGTCCCCCTGCCAGCCCCAGTCCCCACATGTGCCAGGGTGATGCCCCTCTCAGGAAGCAGGGTCTGACCCGGCCTCTCTGACCCTCTCCTCAGGCTGCCAGGATGCCCAGCAGGTGCCAGCTGTGGCGAGGCTCTCCTGAAGGATGAGCAAGTGGGCACTGGCAGGTGATGGCTGGGCTGGACAGCAAAAGGACAGCAGTGACAGTCCCCAGGGTGGCTTTACTGTCACAGCTCTTTGTGCCTGAGCCACAGAGATCGTGCTGTGGTGTTTTCTGGAGAGCAAAGCCAACAGTAGGACCAGGAGGTGGGTGTGGGGTATTCAGACATTCCCCTCCTGGCACCTCCTGCCTCTCCCCAGGGCTGCAGACACAGCCAGCTCTCAGAGAGTGGATAAAACCCTCCTGTGCCACCCCTCCAGCTGGGAACAATCCATGGGCACCATGCAGGTTCTGGGGTGGCTCTGGGAACCATGGACTCATTTGTGTCTCCAGGCATTGCTTCTCCTGAGGTGATGTCCCTGTGCAGCCCTCCCTGCATGGGGAATCAGCCTCAGCCCCTGGGGATGGCAAGGTGGTGGCATGTGGACAGAGGAGATGCTTTGCCAAGGTGCCACTTGCAGCAGGGACCCAGCACAGGCAGCACAGAGGCCACAGCAGTGGGAGGCAGAGGATGGGGTGGGGATGAACCCAGGATCAGAGCAGGCTCCTCATGGCACCATCCTCTGCAGCCACATTTCCAACACCACCCAGGGACACTCAGCATGCTGTCCCCTCCCAGGCATGGCTTCTCTGGCACAGTGACATCTACCAGCTCTGTGGGATGCAGGTGCCACAGCAGCAGCTCCACACACAATCAATATTCCCCCTGGATCCAGCTGCCTGACCTGCTGCTGTTTTATCTGGGCAGCAGTGGGAGGATTTGCATCTGAATAAATCCTCCATCTCTGCCACAGGGGCTCTGCTGGGGTACAAGCCACAGGCCCTGGTTTCTTATTCCTTCTCCCCTGCACTTGCCACCTGATGTGCAATGTTCCATTTTCCAAACTTGTCCCTCCTGGGGGTCTCTAGCTGAGAAAATAAAAGCAGTGCCATCCAGTGAGGTGGGGGTAGGCAGCCTATAGGGAATGGCACACAGCACAGCCCCATGGTCTGCTCCTGGTGATCTCCTTCTGCTTTCCTGCTTGGAGACTGCTGGGGCTGAGGACAGGAGAGCTGTGGAAGCCAGAACAGTGAACAGAGCTCATCAAACCCCAGTGCTCCTGCTGCAGGGAGAGATGTGCATCACCATGGCAACAGTGGCCAAGGATGCACAGAGCTGGGTACCCCAAATGGGAAGGAGATTGGGGCACCATGCTGGCCCTGTCCCCACTCCCCCACTGCCACCAGTGCCCAGCCTTGCAGAGGCAGTGATTTGGCACAGCAGCTCCTTCCCTCCCATGCTCAGGCAGGGCAAAGAGCTGCAGTGGCTCAGGGGAAGGCGGAGATTAGGGCTGAGGGGTCTTGCAGTGTCAAAGTCCAGTAGATTTTCTCCAGAAATGCTGGAGGCAACCATAGCAGGGGTCAGGCCAGCCCCCTGGGGAAGCGAGGTGTCCTCTGAGGGTTTTGGAATCTGTGCCAGGCTTTGCTGCTCTCCCCAAGAGTCTTGCTTGACACTTATCTAAATTAAATCTCCCTGTTCATCCTGCTGGCTTGCCAAGGTCACAGGATCAGGCAGTGCCATTGCTCCAGCCTTCCCTCTGTCTGCTGTTCCCTCCTTGCTTGTTCTACCTGTAAATACAACCCAGAGTGCACCCAAAGCAGGGCAGCACCAGGCCCAGGAGATACAAGGTCTGCACCCTTGGACTGACAAAGGAAAGGTTTGCTCATCCAGTCCATGTCTTCAGGGTGGCAGTCACTTGGTTGGACATGATGGTTGGGATGCACACAAGATTCCTTGAGAACCTGCCATAAAATATCAGAAATGTGTCAGACAGAAGAGGATAAGCACCTGTTGATGAGGGGGTGGTTTTGAAGAACAAGCACTAGACTCTCTTTTCTTTGATGGCTTTCAGAACAGCTGAAAGACCTCCCAGTCTGCAGGGAAGGTGCTCAGGGGCTCCAGGATGCTCTGAGTGATCTGCTTGGAAGGGCAAAGAGGAACAGGACTAAGCTGCTCCCCATGGCCAGGAGGGCACTGAAGTGCGATGGGGCTGACCCAGCTGGATCCTGCCGTGCTGGGATGGCATCCAAGCCTCAGAGAGGTTTCTCAACCCTGCCCTCTCCAGCCACCTACTCTGGTGTCCCAAACCCAGCTCCCCAGCAGCTCAGACGCACTGGGACAGGTAGGTGCTCTCTCAGCCCAGTGATGTCCCCCCACAGCTGTATGGAAGGTCTAGGGGAACATTTCCTTAGCACATGCAGCAGCCCCACAACAGTGTGAGGCTGAGCCCTCACTGCACCTTGTTAGGAAAATGAGCCTTGTTGCAACATCCCACCCCTTGAGAGGCTCCCAGATGATCCCTCTGGGATCAGCAAACAACCCAGTGCTGGGCTGAAGCACAGCTCAGAGCTCTCACTGAGGATGCTGTTCCCCACACAGTATTTTGGGGACTGATGGATGAGCAGCTGCATCTGGCACAGCCCTGGAGAGAGGTGCCAGGTCATTTGGAGCGAGAGGAGAGGTGACCTCTGCGCCTGGCTGCTCATGGAGCAGGAGGGGCAGCCCCATGGCTGCTGGCAGGGCCACCCCAGCCGGCTGGTCCAGCTGCCCTTGGCCAGTCCTGCAGCACAGAGCATCCCTTCACAGCCACTGCACGCAGAGCCCACCCCCAGCACCAGCAGCAGGGGTATTTTCAGCCTGGAAAAGTGCCACAGAATCATAGAGCAACATTTGCTGGAGTTGGGACCAATGTCTCCGTTCACCTTGCAAGCCTCTCTGGGTCACCTTGCCCTGCTCATCCTGCTTGGTGAGGCACTGGGTCCTGCTGGCACTGCTGCACAAACACCAAGCCCCACACTGGGGTCCCCAGTGCCACCTTCCCCTCCTCTGACACCATGGTGTCTTCCTTTAGGAGCCGCTGCAAATACCCCTGGCAACCTATGACTCTCAGGCCACAAAAAGGGACATCCAGCCCTGTCCCTCTGGTGGCTACACCTGAACCCAGTGCCTGTTTGCTCTGCTAAGGAATGGGGGCACATTTGGGCTCTCTGCCCATGCTCAGGTGCCAGTGGGGCCCCAGTCCTCCCACCAAAGCACCACTACAGTTACCGACCCCTTCTCCATTTATTGCAATGAGATGATTTTTGCTCCTGCTGGGAAAGGAAAGCACCCACAGCCTATTATACAGCCTCTCCAGGGAAAGGCAGGGACCAGCATGACTGGAAAAACAGTGACATTACATGACAACACAGCGTCCAAACTGGGCTCACGCCGGGCAGCCGTGGGGAGCCTCGGGCTGGCAGCAGTGCACAGCCGCCCACAAGAATGTGTTTTCTCCAGCATTAATTTCACACCCCATTAAATACCTCAAAATGTTTGCTCTGGGGGAGTCTGTCTCTGTGTCCCCCCAGGGTGGAGAGGATGTTCTCTGCCCGAGTGCAAGCACGTGGGGTTTTCCTGTTTGTTTTGCTGCTTTCCTTAGAAACAGTGATGAAGCTGTGCCTGCTCCCCCTTATTTTCACTGTTCAGAGGATTAAAAAAGGGAAAGGAGAGCTGACACATCCCTAAACTGAAGGCAACAGAGAACTAGAATCTTTCACAAGGAATGCTTTGCTCCCCAGGGCTCATTAAGCATTTAAGCAGTTGATCCAGAGAAGTGCACAGCAGCCCTGGCACGCTGGCTGGCAGAGCCCTCTCACGCAGCAGCTCTATTTCACACCTTGGTTTCTGCAAAAGAAAGTCCCGATGAGACAGGAGGATGTCCAGAGCTGGCTGGGCTGGCTGGGAGCCTTGGAAGGGGGAAAGTCAGGAGAGAATGAGGAGACAGGATGGAGGTGCCTGTGATGTGGTGCCTTCTAATTACAACAAGCACAGTCTCCCAGAGCATCAGACTCTGCCTTATGAATTGCAGAGTTGTTATCCTGTCCTGGCCCACGAGCCAGCCCTTCACTGGGTCTGGGGCTGACAGATGCAGAGCAAGCCATGCCCCAAACCAGGAGCTGCCTCTAAGATGCTACCAAGCCCTCCCCAGAGCAACCAGCCCTCCAAGCCTGCTCCAAGCCCACCACAAACCTGTGCCCATCCAGCTTCTGTCCCTCCTGATGCTTCAGGTCTTCCTGGCTTCAGGGCAAAGGCAAATCAGTGGTCATTCCAAAGGGTGAGTGGAAAGCAGCAGAATAACTTTGTGGTCCTACAGGAAGAGCAAAGTGCACTCCTTTGCCTGCTGTCTTCCTTTCCCTCACCCCTCAGCACAAATAGCACGAAATTGGTCTTAATCCTGAAACTGAGCTTAAGCACCTGAACCTTTTCTCTGGAAAAAAACCCAAACCTGCTTTAAGGGGGCTGAATGACTCACCCCCACCCTGTAATGGTGTTGTCTGCAAATACACTTCAGGGTTTCACTTATCAGACAGGATTCAATCTGTAGATGTGGCAATGCAGGGCCAAGCAGCAGAGAGGGGTTGGGGTTCAGGCAATGTGGATTGGCACAGTCCTTCTCCTGCCTCTGGAGCCAGGCAGATATGAGGCAGGTGTCTGGCCTCAAAGGAGCAGTTTGATGCGAACTCAGAGATAGTGGAGGGAAAGGGAAAAAAGATATCCCACTTTTCTCCTCGTCTGAGCAAACCCAGTCTCTCTTGCCTGCATGTCTCGTATTAGCAGGGCCAGGCGCAGTGACAGGGACAGCTTTGGGGCAGGGACACGGGGCAGGATCCCCCGGGGGCTGCACCAGGCTGGCAGCCGCTGGATCAGTGTGGGTTTTGCCCCCTGCCCAGTCTAGCTGCCTCTGAGGAGAGCAGCCGCAGGGCAGCCTGGTGGTGGATGCCAGTCTCCAGGAGCCCAAAGCTGACAGCTGCCTGCTGGCTGGAATCTTGACTGTTTGCAGAAAAACCACCTCATCCTTTGATTTGAGGGACATGGGGGGATAAGCCTATTCTTGTCACTCCCAAAAATCCCGATGTCATGATGAGGCACCATCCTGGGATCCCCTGGGCGCTGCTGGGGCTCTGGTTGTGCTCCATCCCCCCAACCCAGCCAGCAACAAATCAGCTCTGCTTCGCCCTCCTGGTGGGATGCTCGCTGCCTTCATTTTCTTAGCGCTTATTTTGAGCACTGCCTCACTCCTCGCAGTGCTGGCTGCCTGCAGAGCTGCGAGGCGGGTGGAGGGCTGTGGCTGCCACATCCCCCCAGTGCTGCCCATCAGGGAGCCACATTGGCTTCACCGGCCTCTTCAAGAGCCTTGTAACTCGGTCCCAGCGCCCTGCTGACCACAGCATGTGCTCTCATGGCTTGTAGCTGGTTATCTTGAGCTCTCTGACAGGTTGGCCCCACAGCCGCTCTGACCATCCTCAGCCTCTCAGTTAAAGCAGGGACACCATGGCAGTGCCTCAGTTTCCCCAGAGAGCAGACAGGATGCACTGGCTCCCCTCCCCCCAGCAGTGTCAGGTCGGCTTAGCTCGGACAGTGTGTGCAAGAGGAGCTGTCACACAGAGCGCGTTCGCTCTGCTCCCTGGGGCTCCGCATTGTGCCTTGCGCCTCCCAGCACTGTGGAGCCGTAAACATTAATGGCAACGGTAATCAGAGGAGACTCGTCCCAGCTCCTGGTGCTGGGAGAGCCGATGAGCGAGATGAGCGCTCCTGCACGCTGCCTCAGCCAAGTGCCCGCTGGCCACCGCCTCCAGCCCCTCTGCCCCGTGCTGGACCAGACCCCGGGTCAGCTTCACACAGCCAGCCCTCCCTCCCACCGCTGTCCTACAGCAAATCCATTGGGGACCTCTCCAAGTCCTGCGCAGCCCCTCGCTTGCCGTGGGGAGAGCAGCACAGAGGGCACCGCGCTCTCCTTCTCCGCTGAGATCCTCCTCTGTGGACCCCTGCAGCAATGCTTTGTACAGCAGCTCCCAGCCATTACCAGGCTGCAATTAATACAAACAAATGAGAAGAGCCAGCCACAGCAGAGCGAACAGAAACCTGACTGACATAACTGCCAGGAATCATTTATTTCGCGCTTTAATCTTTTTAAAATACTATTTACTTCCTTGCAAATTAATCACAGATTGCCTTGGACCAGGGGCGACTCTGCGGCTGGGCCGGGTGGCCTCAGGGGACAGGGCAAAGCCGAGCAGCCCGAGTCCCAGCCCTGCCTCTGGTTAAGAGGCAGCTCCCCTCCCTCTGCCTTGGTTTCCCTCTCCCTGGCAGCCGCCGCAGCTCCCGCATCACGCAGGCATGACTGTCCATCTTGTGCTCTCCGAGGAGCCCACCCAGGACAGTCTGTCCATCCGCTGAGCCTCTGGGAAAGGCGAGCGCAGGGGTCCCAGCGGGAGGGACCTGAGCTGCGGCCCCAAGGCCGGGCAGAAGGGTTTAGGAGCCCGGTTTACCCCAGGCGCTCCCCTCCACCCGACGGGCAGCTCCTCTGGGACATCCCTCAGCCCTTGCCCAGCCCTCGATCCCCGCACATCCCCAGCCCCGCACGTCCTCCGATCCCGGTACGTTTCTCGCCCTCCGCGCATCCCTCGCACAGCCAGCAGCGCTGCCACATTCCCCAGCCCCGGGCATCCCTCGGTCCCGGTGCGCCACGAGTCCCTCCCGAACCCCGCAGGGCTCGCTCCCTCCCCGCGCCCAGGAGCCCGCAGGGGGGACGCGGGGCTCCGGGACAGCCCGGGCTGGGCGGGCAGAGGGCCCCGAGGGGACGGGGAGGGGGCGGGCACGGGCACGGGAGCCCTCCACCGCCGTGCCCGCCTCCTCCCCGCCGCGGCGGGCGAAGCTCCGCCCGGCTCCCGGGGCCCGCAGCCGGCCGGCGCCCGGACTATGAGGAGCGGGACCGGGCTGGGGGCGGCGGCAGCGGCGGCGGCAGCGGCCCCGGTGCGGCGGGAGAGGGAGCGGGGACGCCGCCGCCGCCGGCCGGGTCATGCCCGTGCGCCCGGGGCGGCGGGGCTGCGGGCTGCGGCGGGATGGGTGCGCTCCGGGACGGTGCCCTCGCCTTCCTCCTCCTCCTCCTCCTCCTCGGCTGCCTCCTGCCCCGGCGCGGCCCGCTCAGGTGAGCGCACGGCGCGGGTGCTCGGTGCTGCGCGGGGCTGCGGGACCGCTGCTCTCCGAGCCGCTCCCCCGGCACCCGGACCCCATCCCCCGGGAGCCGCGATTCCCCTCCGGCACGCGGGTATCACCCCCTCTCGGAGACAGAGCTCTCCTGCGGGACCTGGGCATCCCTTTTCAGTCCCGGACGAGCCGCGGAACCCTCATCCCGACCCCCAATCCGAACCTGTCTCCGGGGCCTGATGGCCCAGACAGAACGCTCCCCACTCCTATCTGGACCTCTCGCAAATCTGGCCTCGCTCCCCATTCCCCAGGACCCTGACCCAGCATGCCAGGGGACCCAGCAGACCTTCCCCCTCCAATCCCCGACCGCACAGAGCCAGACCCTGCCTGTCCCCCACAGCTCCTGAGGGTTCCCCTGGCCCAGGGCCAGCGGGAGAGTCTTGCCACCATGGCAGAAAGGGCGAGCTGAGATGGGTAGCTCAGCTCCCAGACAGCTCCTTCTCTGGTGCTGCAAAGCCCCTGAGATGTCCACATCCTCTCCTGGCTCATGGTGTTTGGGGGGAGGAGAGCTCGGGACAGCCCCTGACCCAGACCCTGCATCACTCGGGACAGTGAGTGGGTGCCCCAGGTCCCATGGGCGCAGGAACAACTCTTGGCCCACTTGGATGGAAAATCTAAAGTCCCTAGGTCCCTTTTTCCATCTCTGTCCACATTGGCTGTTATCTGGGATAAGGTGGGATGCAGGGGAGAGTGAAGTGGGTCAGGAAGGGAGGGGTTGGGGGCTGCAGGACTCCTGGGCTGAGTATGGACCACTCAGCCAGCATGGCTGGAGCAGCATGGGGGGATTTGCAACATTTATGGCAGGGAGGGGTAAAACAGAATTGCTTCACGGGCAGAAACTGCTTGTCTCAGGGCAGTGTTTTTAGGCAGACATCAGCATTTTCCAGCCCTACCATCCACTCGTTCCACAGACGTGCTGAGCTCCAGGCCCTGCAGTGCCCAGGCCAGGGTCGGGGCACAGGCTCCAGGGCAGGCAGTGCCTCAGTGGGGAGCTGCGTTCCAGCATGGCCCTGTCAGGGACGCTGTGGGAAGTGGGTGCTCTCTGGGCATTTTGGCAATCCCCCACGCAGGTCTGAGCATCCCCGGGGCTGCCGATCTGCTGTGGCTCAGGCAGTAATCTGAGCCTCTTCAAGGAGCCACCTGCCAAGGGAGCCCAGGAGCCTCCCTGCCACGTGCTCCAGGGGAGAACCCTCACTGTCCTCTCCTGAGGAGGACATGGTTCACAGCTATGTGGCAGGCAGAAGCCTCACTTAACTCCTTGTTAGCCCGGCCTCTTGCAGCCCTCCTGCCACAGGCACCACACCTTGCTGGTGCAGCTCCTGGCAGGGAAAATCCCGGCCTTTTGCTCTTCATCAGGATGAATCTCAGGTACTCTCTCCAATTAAAGGAAAACGTGCCCCACTGGAATATTTTGTTTGTGGCCATTTCTAGCTGGTAAACCCCTCTAGGGTGAATTTCAGCCCCTTGAAAAGAGGTTGGAAGAAGGACCGCAGGGTTCCCAGCATCACCTTCTTCTTGTATTGATGGGGTTGTAGCTGCAAGCAGGAGATCCACCTGGGCATAGACCTGGTGGAGTTATAAGGCAGCACACAGCAGCACCAGCAGCATGCTCAAAGCTCCTTTTGTGTCCAGAGATCTCTGGCTAATTCTTCTCCATCACAGCCACATGCCTGGCAATGTGGTGAGTGAACATCTCTCGCATTGTTGCTTGAAATTATCATTATAGACTGACAGGAGGAGAGAAGTTGGCAGGCTAAGATGCATTCACAAAAATATCCCCTCCAGAGTCAGTTTAAATAAATCTCCATCATCATTCAGAGCACTGTGTGGGAGAGCTCATTGCCATGGCTGGTGTGGAGGTGGGCTTTGCTGCTCCTCTCTTGCCACATCTCCTTGGCCCCTGGCAAGTTGTCAGAACCCAGCTGTGCTCTCCTCACTGGACATCTCCTCACTCAGGCAGGGCCACTGTGTCCCCCAGTTCCCCCAAGCCATGAGTCCGTGACAGGCAGCGTGTGATTGTTTGCTCAGCAACTCAAGCTGGAGCTGTAGGTGGAACCTGAAAAAAGGAGCCTCCCTGCTTTCCCCCTCCAGCAGCGGTTGTGCCCTGTCCCCACAGCCCTGGAGCCAGGAGGCACTGTCCCCAGCCCCATGCCGAGGGATGTGGTGCAGCAGGGACAGGCAAAATGAGGGCATGTGTCACTCAGGCTGTTGCAGGTGAGGGGAAAGGCCACCAGGATCCCAGCAGAAGGAAGGGATCCCCCCAGCGTGCTGGCTGGGCACTGGAGTGGATGCAGCACAGGCACAGCCGCCTGCCCTGGCAGCTGGGTGTCCCCACGGGGTGCCAAAATGTGCCTGCAGACCCCTGGTGCCAGCAGGAAGCAGCTGACCTGCCTCCTCTGCCCCACAGGCTGGTCTCAGGGCGGGAGGAGATTAAAGCTGGTTCCCGAAGCTCAGCCAAGCCCATGTCACCCTCTGATTTCCTGGACAAGCTTATGGGACGAACCTCAGGGTACGACGCCCGCATTCGACCCAACTTCAAAGGTAAGAGGGAAGATGTGAGGGTTCCAAACCTGGAAGACTGGCTGCCCAGACCCAGGAGCTTTGGGGCAGAATCCTGACCCCCATCCCTCTGTCCCTGCTCCTGCCAGCACCGTGTGCTCTCTTTGCCTGGCAGCGTGGGTGGCTGTGGTGCCTGCGGGGCGTGCTGGGGTTCAGCCCCACACCCTGGGGTGGCTGCAGCAGGCAGGGGACACCTGTGTGCGTTCAGCCACACAGTGCCTGCCAGAGCTGGTGTCCCTGTGTGTGCCACCGCTGGTGTCCCCTGTGTGTGCCAGAGCCAGTGTCCCCCCATGTGCCCAAGCTGGTGTCCCCACGTGTGCCCGCAGAGCACACGTGTCTCAGCAGCTGGCACCAAGAGGAGGCTTCACGCTGTTTTCCAGGTCCACCTGTCAACGTGACGTGCAACATCTTCATCAACAGCTTTGGCTCCGTCACCGAGACCACCATGGTGAGGGTTTTGCTGGCGTGGTGGGTTCTCCTCTCCCAGTGCCTCAGGGCTGGCAGCAGCTGTGCCAGGGAGTGCGTGGGTCCCAGTGCCATGACTGTGCTTACAGGGGCTCCTTGCACCATGGGGGGGACATGCAAAGTCATAGCACGTGGCTGTGGCTTTTCTGGGGTCAGCTAACACAAGCTTGGCTGTGTGGGTCACATTCCCTGTGCCTGAGCTGGAAGAAAGACCCCCCCCTCAAGGGGTCACAGTGGGGCATCTGGATGTAGCCCCCTGCCTTTTTGGGTGCATGAGGAACACCTCAGAGGAAGTCCTCAGGCTAAAAATTTCCTGTTTGTGCTTCTGCAGAAGTCTTAATACTATCACCAAGCCCACAGAGCCATGTGCAGAATGGTGCACACAGCAGTTATTGGTCTTCCACCTCCTCCTCCTCTCAGCTGCTGTGGCCTCGGCTTTTTAATTTCCCCAGGCTGCCAACAGCATGGGAAAGCTCCTGAGCTGCCCCTGCTCCCTGCTTTATGAGTAGCAGGCACACAGCAACAGCAGGGCTGAGCCTCAACAGAGGCAGCCCCTTCCACCTCCTCCTCCATCCCTTCCTCCTTATCCTCCTCCTCCCTCCCGGGCACCGCGGGGTGCTGGCAGCTGACGTGGTGCCCTGTGTCCAGGACTACCGGGTGAACGTGTTCCTGCGGCAGCAGTGGAACGACCCTCGCCTGGCGTACCGGGAGTACCCCGACGACTCCCTCGACCTCGACCCCTCCATGCTCGACTCCATCTGGAAGCCAGACTTGTTCTTTGCCAACGAGAAAGGGGCCAATTTCCACGAGGTCACCACTGACAACAAGCTCCTGCGCATCTTCAAGAACGGCAATGTGCTCTACAGCATTAGGTAGAAACTTCCCCTCTGCTGCAGTGCCTGAGTGGGGAGGCAAAGCTTTGCTCTGCCCCAGCTCCAACAACTCCCTCCTTTCCTTTGCCTCCTCCAGGCTGACACTGATCCTGTCCTGCCCCATGGACCTCAAGAACTTCCCCATGGACATCCAGACATGTACCATGCAGCTGGAGAGTTGTGAGTACCTCAGGGGGTTAAAGCTGTGCTTCATTTCCCTCTTCCCATCCCATCCCCTCCCATTCCATGCCATCCCAAAAGCTGGCAGCTCACTTTTTCTGAGGGACATGAGCAGGAAAAAGCAGTTGTTCAGGGTGGGGTTGAACAGGGTACATGTCCCCATCCCATGGCTCCCTACATCCCCTCCAGTTGGCTACACTATGAACGACCTCATCTTCGAGTGGCTGGAGGAGCAGGAGGCCGTGCAGGTGGCAGAGGGCTTGACACTCCCACAGTTCATCCTCAGGGATGAGAAGGACCTGGGCTATTGCACCAAGTACTACAACACAGGTGAGCACCCCAGGGACCTGCTGCCACCCCCTCGCCGTGGCCCAGGGGTCCCTCTCGCCCACTGGGGCCATCTTTCCTTACAGGCAAGTTCACCTGCATTGAGGTGAAGTTCCACCTGGAGAGGCAGATGGGTTACTACCTGATCCAGATGTACATCCCCAGCCTGCTCATTGTCATCCTCTCCTGGGTCTCCTTCTGGATCAACATGGATGCAGCACCAGCCCGGGTGGGCTTGGGCATCACCACGGTGCTCACCATGACCACACAGAGCGCCGGCTCCCGGGCCTCCCTGCCCAAGGTCAGTGCTGGCTGCATGCTGGGCTGCCCTCCTGCAGCCCCCCAGGGGCAGGGGCAGCCTTTCCCTGGGAATGCTTTGGCTTTGGAGCCTCAGCAGCTGGGGCACCACATGTGCTGAGGGGAAACACTGTCTGCTCTGGCCTGAGAGGGCTCCCATGCTTTTTGGCAGTGGGGGGGGACACTGGTGGGGGGCAGTGGGTCCCTGAGCCCCCTCTCACCCTGGCAGGTGTCCTATGTGAAAGCCATTGACATCTGGATGGCCGTGTGCCTGCTCTTTGTCTTCGCCGCCTTGCTGGAGTACGCAGCCGTCAACTTTGTGTCCCGCCAGCACAAGGAGTTCATGCGCCTGCGCCGCCGCCAGCGACGGCAGAGGATGGTGAGTCCCCCCCTCTCATGACATCTGCTCGTCCTCAGCCCCTGAGGGGACACCCCAGGGCTGCAGGGACAGTTTCTCAGCACCCCCCAGGGCAGAGCTGCGTTCCATTGCCCCAGATGGCTCCTTTGGCACCCAGAGGCACTGCAGCACAGTGCACAGCACCCTTGGGTGCTTCAGGCCCTGCTTAGGGTGCTATCCTTCTCCTGCTGGGACATCCTCAGGCTCTGCTTCCTCTAAAAATGCAGAAAAATAAACAGTGAGGATGGGAGGAAAACTAGGCTTTCCCTTTCCTTACCTGCAGCCTCAAACCTGGGTTCCTTGCTGTGCTGTAGCGGTGACAGGGACTCACTGCTCTGTCAAGGACCTGGTGGCATCCAGGGACAGGTCTGGGCTGCAGATGGGAGTGCAGCAGGATCTGGAGAGGCAGGATGCTTCACTCATGGAAATAGTCCTCCCCTCTGTCAACCCATCAACACAGGCATCAGGCCTGCAAGAAGCTTGGGGTAGGCACGTGGCTGCCCCACCCTCATTTTCTTGCCATAAACACTCTGTGAGGCACCAGATCTCCACAGAAGACATGAGTACAAACACACACACACACCACACAGGCTCACAGCCTCCCAAAATCCCTTCAGCATTTGCTGAAGACAGATCCTGGTGCCGGGGCACACTTTTTCCCCCCTTCTCCCCAGCATCCCCATCCTGGCACGCAGAGCCGCTGCCCCGGGGCCGGGGTAGAGCCCTCGGTCACCCGCTGTCCTGTTTCTGTTTGGTGCACACTGCTGGATGCCAAAAGGGCCTGAGCAGCGGGACGGCCAGCCTGGAGTCCCTGCGGCAGCTGAGCAGCCGGCACAGCAGCGAGCACACCTACGCGACGCTCTCGCAGCTCTCCAGCTCCCGGGTAAAGCACGACCCTCCGGCAGCCCCCCGTGCTTCCCCAGCCAGCCTCACCCTCCCCTCCCCAAAACGAGCCCCCAGGAGCCTGTGGAAGAAGCAGGCCGGTGATTCACACAGAGTATGGATGCGGCTGCCAATTCCTGGGCTCAAAAGTTTTGAGAGAGGGATGGGAATGGAGCAGATTTCCCTGTAGACACCCCCACTCCTTGCCTTGGGATCCCCTTCCATAAAGCAGCACCGGCACAGTCCCCTTTGCCGAGGGTGAGTGATGCTGGGGCTGTCTGATGGCTGCTCCTGGGCCGCTGCTCAGCTCCCCAGCCATGCCCACACCTCTGGCAGGCTGAGGGCTCTGCCTCTCTGCAGGCAGGTTGGAGGCACTCCAGCACAGGGAGCTGCTCAGGGAGAAGTGTGAGGCAGGGCAAACCCCCAGAATGATGGGGAGATGCAGGGGGTCAACCACAGCTGCAGGGAGGAGATCAGGCCTGGTCACCCTCACCTCCTCTACACCATCATCAGCCTTTGGATGCCAGCAGAGGCATCTCTGCACCCTGCCTTTCACAGATGACTCCTGGAGATCAACACTCACCCAGCCGGGGCAGGGAGAGGGATGCTCTGTCCAACCCAAGGGCCATCTGCTGGCTTAGAACAGACCAAAGTGCAGCTGCCCTGAGGTGGAGGCTGCAGAGCCACCCCGGGGTGCTGCTGGCACAGCACTGGATGCAGCCAGGAGCACCTCAGGGTGCTGCTCAGTCAGAGATGGGAGCAGAGCCCCATCTGTGCTGCACAGCTCCTGTGCCTGAGAAAGCAAAGCCCAGGTTTCACAGATTGATTTGCCTGAGGGCAAATCCCTCCCACAGACCACCCAAATCCAGGCTCAGGAACAGGCTGGACCTGCTGGCTCCCCGGGCTGGGGGAGCAGCTGCTGGTCCCCAGGGCACACAGAGCAGCTCCCCACATCCAGAGTGGCTGCAGGCATCAGCCTGAGGCAGGGAAATAAAACGGTTCTGCAAATGAGAACTAACCTCAGCAATCTGAGCCACTGCTGCTCTTCCCACTGTAAAATCTTGCTTAGCCTGTGGATTGCTGAGTTTAAATAAAGAAGACGGTACAAACTCTCTGCATGAGAGCCCCCGTGCCAGCTGAGCACCTGCAGGGGCTGATCTCAGCAAGCAGCCTCTGTGTCCTGGAGGGCAGTGCTGGCCAGAGATGGTGTTTGGGATCCCAAACAGCACCCAGATGCAAAGTGAGGCACTGATCTGCAGGCCTTGGAAGAAGGGACCCACCGCAGCCAGAGGCAGAGGGGAGGGGAGCTGAGCCACAGAGACCAAATAAGTCCAGGGGCTCAGCAAAAAGCCAGATGTGCAGCTTGTGCTTGCACATGCCCATCCGTCATCAAATCTTTGCACACGTAACCCTCTCCAAGGCCAAAAGAGCAGGACAAGGCAAGTGGCAAACAGTGCACAGCTGTTGATGGGGAGGCGTGCAGGCACTGCTGGCCAGCCCCTGAGGCACCCAATCGGTGCCCTGAACAATGGCAGCGGGCTGTGGCCAGAGACTCACGCTAGTTTTGCAGCCTTGATCCTGCACATGCAATTCCAAGGGCATGTTGCCCCCTCTGCATCCCTCTGCCAGCAAGGGGAGAGAGAGGGTGAGCAAGGGCAGAGAGACCAGCAAAGAGTACAGCTCTCTCAGCCTCCCTCCTCTGCTGCACCAGGCAGTCTCTGCCCAGCAGACATGGGGAGAAATGAGGCCTTGGGTTCTTGGAGGGACTTGGGTGCCCTGCAAACCCTGGTGGTAGCCAGGTTCCTGCATCCCTGCCCCTGTTCTACCCCAGCAAGCTGCCTGTCCCCTCCTATTCACCATCACAGTCACACTGGCACTCCACAGCAAACACAGCACGGTCACAGCAGTGCCTGCACACCTCAGCTCCTTGCACCAAATGCACCCTGCACCCCATGTGCCCCCTTCCACCAGCCCACCTCCCATCCCTCTGGCTGCCAGAGTCAGGCTTCCCAAGCCTGAGGAAGCTGGGAGGATGTGTGTCGGGCTGCCAGGGTCGGGTTGCCTTTGGATGCACCCTGAAACACACACTGGATGAGAAGGCAGGGGCTCAGTGCTCACCCCAAACCCTGTGCACAGCACTGCCGGCCCCCTGCTCCGGCCTGCATGGCTGGGGCTCTCTGACAAAGCACCCAGCCTGGCACAGGGTCATCACCCAGCACCCAGCACCACGGGGTGTGTAGGACGTGCAGCCTCAGCCCTGCAGCACCCGCGGGTGCCCTGGCTGACAGCCTTTCCCTTCACCAGGAGGAAGAGCTCAGCCGTGAGAGCCGCTTCTACCTGCGAGGCTACGGGCTGGGCCACTGCCTGCAGCCCAAGGAGGGGGCTGGGGAGGGTCCTGGCATGTACAGCCCCCCGGCAGCCAGCGCCGTGCTTCGGGAAGGGGAGAGCCTCCGCAGGCGCTACATCGACCGGGCCAAGCGCATCGACACCATCTCCCGAGCCGTCTTCCCCTTCACCTTCCTGCTCTTCAACATCTTCTACTGGGTTGTTTACAAAGTGCTGCGCTCAGAGGACATCCACTTGGTGCCCTGAGGCTGGAAAAGTATGACTGCCTCTGGTGTGACCCCCTCAGTGTGCCCAGGTGCCGCAAGCTCAGCCAGAACTACATTTCCCTCTGTCTCGGAGCAGTGGCACAGCTGGGCTGGGCCCCGGAGCCTGGACACGTGGCAGCCCCCTGCCCCGCTGGATTCCGTGGCACAAAGTGGGGGGATCAACAATCACAGGTCCCCATGGCCAGCTGGAGAGAGGAACCCCTCTTCCTTCCTGCATGGTGTCATCCCCAGGTACCCCAGGATGCTGTGCTGTCAGGGCACAGAGAAACAACTCCCCAGGAAAGCTCTGCTGTGGGGGAAGCCATGGGTATCCAGGGGCACAGGAGAGCCCTGGGTACTTTGGCACACTTTGGCACAACCAGTGGCCAGAAAACCCTTCCTGAAAATCCTCTTCCAGGAAAATACCCTCCCCCTGTCCACACCTACCATGTTAGGCTGCTGCTTCTCCAGCCTGCATCACTGAGCTGTGGGCCCTGAGCAGCCAGGGATTAGGCTGCTGTCCTCTCCTCTGGCCTGGAGCTTGGTTGCAGGGAAGAGCAGGCAGCACCCCTGTCTGCACCTGGACTGTACAGGGTGCTGGCTATGGCCCCATAGCCCCTGCCCAGCAATGGACAGGTCTCCTCCAGCCCCAGCCAGCTCCAACACACAGCAAAGCAGCAGGCAGGGGATGCTGCCCTCTCTGCAGAGCTCAGAACTGCCTGGGATGCCCAGGGTTGCAGGCAGGATGTGGCAGGGAGGCTCTGTTTGCTCCGAGGAAATGCCAGCCCTGAGGCAGGCAGCAGAAAAGCTCAATCCTACTGAAGGGGCACAGATGGCAACTGCAGTTGCAAATGGGAGTCATTTGGCACTGGGGAGATGGCATTGCATTATCAGCAGGGTAGAGCCCACAGCCCATCTTCCAAGAGAGATTTTTTGGGATGAGAGCAGTGGGGAAAGCTTGGCCAGTCCTTTTGGAGGAGCAGAGTGAGTGGTGGCATCCCCAGACTGCTGCACTCCCGCAGCACCACTGTGCCAAGAAGAGAGATGGAGGTGAAAATCACCCCATTCCCCAGCCCAGCACCTGGGTGCAGCATCCCCTGGGCAGGTTCATCCCTAAACTCCTCCATTGGAGAGGAGAGCAACTGGAACCCTGACAGGAGAAGCTCAGCAAGGCTTCCAGCCCTCCAGACCTGGATACCCTCCATGCTTTGCAGGAAATAAAAGCAGCAGGTGATGTTTAAGTCCTCCAGAGAGGAGTGTGGTGATGCTCTCCTTTCCCTCTGCCCACATTGAGCCTGGAGGAGGTTGCAGCCCAGCAGGCCCCGCGGCCATGGGTGCAGGAGAGGGCCCAGAGTCTTCCAGGCAATGAAATGGAAATATTTTACCTCTTTCCTTGAAGGCTGTTGTGCCTCCATGGCACAGAAAGTGCTCTGGTGAAACCACCTGCCACGGCAGAATGCACCATGCAGGGCAGGGGGCATGGGCAGGAGGCCAGCACCATCTTGTGAAACCAGACCCAGGCAGAACCCTCTGCTGTGATCCTTGGCCTGGCTCCTCAGGCACCACTCATCCCCCTCCTCCTGGCAGGACTGACTGGCAGCATCATCCAGCCCCTCTGAGCCCTGAGTCCCACAGTTCTCAGCCACATTCCACACACAGGGCAAGCAGAGAACTGGCCCCAGGCCACCCCATGAGGGGACTGAGGGACCCACAAGGACAGGCTGAGCCAGCTCCATCCCGCTGCCAGCACTGTGCATGCCTCCCCTGCCGTGGGGTTCCCCGTGGGACCCCTCTGTGTGTCCAGGCCAGACTTGCTTTTGGGGAGGCCCCATCTGGAGGCACCCTCGACTCCCCAGCACCTGAGGCAGTGCCCAACAGGGAGGTTCCAGTGTCTGAGCAGCACCCAGAGGCACTGGGTGGCCATGCCAGCCTCCAGCAGTGGTGGGTTTTTAATCAGCATGGATCTTCCTACGCAAATAAAGCTTTCTGGGATTTTCGGTGGTGTGTGCTGGGGATTTGTCTCTGCCAAGAACACCGCAGCCAGCTCCCACTCACAGTGTGGGGAGGGGACAAGGGCACAATTGCCCTGTAGGGACAGGAGCCCTGACCCACCATTATACCCACATAGATATTATTAGCTCTCCACGGGTGATTTTTCTGACATAATTGACGACTGTCACATTAAAGTCCCACGTGGGAGATGCCAGGAGGGCTGGGCAGGAGCAAGCCCTCAGCCCCAAACCTCATCACTTTTCACTCTGTGGGGTGCCCCCCACTGTCACCCCAGGCTTGGCCAGGGCACAGGACCCAAGATGAGGCAGAGGTGGGGCCAGGGGGGATTTCAGCTCTGCGGTGGAGCTCAGACACCCGAGCTTGTGCAGCATCCCAAGGGCAAACCTCCCTGCGTGGCCCCTCGGCCCCTTCGCTCCGGCTCGCTGGGCAGGTGCCAACCTTACAGAGCTGCCAGCTGTCCTGGGGGCTTACGCCAGCCCTGCAGTGCCACCCGGGGCCGGGGCTTTTGTCCCCAGCTGGTGCAGGGGCGGGCAGAGGCTGCAGCTGAGGGCTGAGCGCCCGAGCAAACATCAATCTCCCTCTGTGCTCCCGGCCAAGTTTCACAGACCAGCTCTGTTGGTACCTCGCAGCCCCATCGCCCTCCCGGCCCCACTGAGGGCCTTCTGAGGCAGGGAGGAGAGAAAGCAAGCTGCACCCACGCCAGTTTGGTGCTGGGGTTGTTCTTTAGATGGGACAAACGAAGCTTCCCCAGGGTCTTGCTGGTGTCCCCACCCCAAACCGAGAGAGGACACAGACAAGGGGAGAGCTGTGAGGTATTTCACACCAGTATGGTGTTCCTGATTCCTTGAGTCCCTGCTCTGGAGTCAGGACATTACATCTGAGCACTCAGTGTCTGTTTGGAGACAAACATTGCTGTCAGCCCTGAGCCCTTCAGCTTCAGGAACAGCACATCCCAGAAACAAATGGAAAATGTGAAAACCCAACACATCCCTCCCAAGCCAAACCCCCCAGGTCCCAGGCACTGCTCGCAGCAAGGTGGGGAGCTCATTTCTGGCATTGCACTTGAAAAGGTGTAAGGGTAGCACTGTCCCATGGCTCTGCAAGTACTTGTGATTCTGGTGTCCCTGAGGGCAGTGTCAGAGTCTGGAGCAGCACTCAGACTCTGCCCTTGGTCCTCCCAGCAGCCCAATTTGAACTGGGAGTCGCTGGGACATCCTCACAGCTGCAGGGCTGCCACTGTCCTCCAGCACAAAGCTCCAGTGGGTCCCTCACATCTTGGGGATGAGGCTGAGCCCCATGTCCCCTCACAGCACGGCCAGAGACCAGCCCAGGTGGCTCAGCCCCCAGAAAAGCCCATGGCCTTTGGATGGAATCAGTTTTTCATTCCCTGTTCGAGGCTGTGCATTGGAGGGTGCATCCCAGTTATCACAGACAGCAGCTGTGGGCACAGGACCAACAGCCATGGCCAAGTTAATTGCTGGTTTTAAGGGAAGTTAATGAAGTTAACACCAGGTTAATGGAATTCCCAGACAGTAAAATGAGCATCATCAGCACTGGCAGCTTCCCAGCTCCTGCTTGCAGCATGCCCAGGGCCAGGAGCACACACCGTTTGGGGACAGCACAGCCCCTAGCCAGCCCCAAGAGCTCACTGGGGGGCCTGTGTGGGGCCAAAGAATTGTGCCCTTGGCTGGGCATTGCACTGACATGCCAGCCAGGCCCCTGCCCCACCAACCAGAGAGGGCCTGACCCTGCTGGCACTGAGCTCTGCTGCTGTTCCTGGCAGCATCAGGGTGTCAAACCATCCCTTCTTCCTCTCTCCCTCACCTGGGCCTCTGCCCATATCCACAGCCTGGAGCTCCCATGGGGCAACTCCAGCTGCCAGAGGTTCACCAGAGCACCCTGTGCAGACAAAGCAATGCCTGCAGGACAGCCTGTGCCACACTGATCCCAAGGCCAGGGCAGTGCCATGCCACAGGAACAGGTGACAGCTCTTCTGGGGCTCTGAGCAACCTTTGCACATTGCCTGAGAATTCTTTTAAAGAAAATATCAAGCTCCAAAAGTCAGCCAGGCAGTCCTGAGCAGGCCAGGGCTGCGTTTTACAAGCAGGAAAATGGACACAAGAGGAAAGCAGCAGGAGCTGGACTGGCAGTGTGCTCTGCTGGGATCAGCCATGCCACAGGCACAGAGCCCTCACAGGACCACAGCCCCCATGGGGACAGGAACCTTCTGGCACAGGGAAGGTCCAGCATGGCTGTGCCAGCACCCCAGCCCTCAGCTCAGCCCTGCAAGTGCTGGCCCCCCAACAGAGAGTGCCAGTGAATCCCCTCAAGCTGTGGCATCACACCACAGCCTGTCACCTCCACCTGCTCAGAGAGGCTGTACCCTGGCCCTGCCAAACCCCACACACCACCATGGCCACATCCACCCCACAGCATGGCTTGGGACCAGCCTGCACCACTCTGGGGACACCAGCCCACATGCAGCCCACACAGCACCCTACAGCTACCCATCCCAAAGGGTGTGGCGGTGCCAGGTACTCCTGGGGACAGGCAGGACACCAGGGAAGAACAGTGAGGGAATGCTGGAACACAGAGACAAGCAGGGATCAGCCCTGCAGCACTCCCAAATGCTAGCAATAGAGGACAACTGCCCAGCTCTGGAGTATGGTTTTGCACAAGAGAAAACAAAGCCATGAGGTTTTCAAGCCTCCAGAGAGTCTTGTTTTGTCCGACTTTGAGAAATCTCTGAGCTTCAGTTCCCCAAGGAACAGGGGGAGGACCCCAGCACTGAAACAAGGAGTGATTATCAGCCCACAGGCTCTGAGGAGCTTTTGTTCCCTGGATGTGCCAGAGCAGGGATGGGAGGACACCTAGCGAGATGCCTCGACGGCACCAGAGCTCTGTGCCTTGATGGTTCCATCCTCCCCTCCTCCTGCTGTGGTGGGGCCCACAACAAGAGCTCCAGAGGGGCTGAAGGGCTGGTCCAGCCCTGGAGGAGAGGGACAGGGGAGAATTGGGTCCTCTCATCCCATTTCCCACTGCTGCCTTGGCAGTGGGAGCCTCCAAGTCTCCTTCACAGGCCACACATGCCACCAATGCTACTCACGGCTGTGTCAGTTCTGCAAAAACAGGGATTAAATCCAGGGCCCACCTCAGAGACGCTGGCTGGCACACAGGTGCTCTTTACAGCTCTCCAGGTCCTGCTGACACCAGCATTGCCCATTTCCAGTGGTTCTCATCTCAGCTGCCAGTCAGATGTAACTGGCGCAAATGGGGCAATGCCCAGTGACCATGACTTATTCTTGTGGCTGAACTTGTTGAAGAGAAACCAAAATCTTGGAGTGCAAAGATCTGGATGGGTCCAAGCATCCCAAGCAGAGACAGGTTGGATCTAACACTACAGAGTCTACACATGCAGGCAGACACACAGCAAACAGCATGGCCATAATCCACACTCTGGATCAGACTGGATCTGACAGAAGAGCACAGGGGTGCTCAGGAGGAAGGCTCATTCAGGAACTTCTCACAGAGCTGTTGAGGCAGAGCTGAAAGCCCAGGGCCAAAACCAAGTCCTGAGCTGATGGGGTACAATCCCCTCTTCCCCAGGACCCTGTGCTGACACACAGGACACACACAAATCCACACTGCACTCACAGCAGCCCCCAGCCCCTTGGGCAGCCCCAGCACTGCTGAGCACACAGAATCATTACAAAAAATGGAAAAGACCTTGGAAAAGATCTCTGAGATCAAGTCTAATCTATGACCAATCACGCCTTGCAACCAGACCATGGCACTGATTGTCATGTCCAGTCCTTGAACACCTGCAAGGACAGTATCTCCACTTCACTGGGCAGCCCATTCCCATGTCTGGTCACCCTTTCTGCAAAGAAATTACTCCTGATATGCAGCCTAAACCTTCACTGGCACAGCTTGACGTTATGTCCTCTGATCCTGTCCCTTGTTCCCTGGGAGCAGAGCTGACCCCCACCTGGCTGCCCCTCCTGTCAGGAGTTGTGGAGCGTGACAAGGACACCCCTGAGCCTTTTCTCCAGGCTGAGCCCCCACATCTCCCCCAGCCTCTCCTCAAGGCACTTGTGCTCCAGACCCTTTCCCAGCTTTACTGATTCAGCAGCTCAATGTCCTTCCTGGACTGAGGGGCCCAGAACGGGGCACGGGGCTCCAGGTGTGGCCTCAGCACAGGGGACAACCACTGCCCTGGTGCTGCTGGTCACACTATTGCTGTAGCGGCCAGGTGCCACTGGTCTTTTGGCCAGCTCGACACGCTGCTAGCGGGCACACGGACCTCCCGGTATCTCCCGGCACCTCCCGGCAGAACCAGCACGACCGCGACGCCATGCCCCTTCCGCCTCAGTCACGTGACACAGTCCCACGTGACCCGAAGGGGCGGGCAGATGCGCACCTTGCTGCCCGGGATTGGCTGCGGGGACAGGTAAAGCCGCGCGGCGATTGGTTACGCGTTCAGCCCTGCCCGCCAACACCCCGAAGACTGGGCACCCGCGCTGTCAATCACACGGCAGTCCCGCGGCGCGGCGGGGCGATGGCGGCGGTGCGGTGGATGCTGCGCTGGGTCGTGGCGGCTGCGGCCGCGGTGGCGGCGGTGCTGGCGCTGGACAACGGTCTGGCGCGGACACCGCCCATGGGCTGGCTGCACTGGGAGCGCTTCCTCTGCGGCACTGACTGCGCCGCCGACCCGCGCCGCTGCGTCAGGTACCGCCGCGGGGCACGGGTACCCGGGGAGCCCGGGGCAGCCCAGGGAGCGGACAGCCGGCCCGGTGCTCTGCCCCCTGCCCGCCCAGCCCCGTGGCCGTGCCGCCGGTAGACATCAGACGTTCTCCGCTTTCTTTGCCGGTGGTGCGCCCTGCCCGTGCGCAGCGAGCAGCTGTTCGTGGAGATGGCTGACAGGATGGCTGCGGACGGCTGGAGGGACGCCGGCTACGAGTTCATCTGCATTGACGACTGCTGGATGGCCCCGACGCGGGACAAGCAGGGCAGGCTGCGGGCGGACCCGAAGCGGTTCCCCGGTGGGATCCGCAAGCTGGCCGACTACGTGAGTGCCACCACGGCACGGTGGTGAGCCAGCCCGGGAGCAGGGCAGGGCAGGACGGCTGGGGGGTATGGCTGCATCACTGCTGAGATAAGGCTCTGCCTGCCGCACAGCGTTTTGCTTCCCTTGCTGCCCCCAAACCCTCTTCCTCCTGCCTTGTGGCTGCCCCCATGCCAGGTCTGTTTCTGTCTGCACGCACAGGTCCACTCCAAGGGTCTGAAGCTGGGTATCTACAGCGATGTTGGCAACAAGACATGTGCTGGCTTCCCTGGCAGCTACAACTATTATGACCTGGATGCCCAGACATTTGCTTCCTGGGGTGTGGACCTGCTCAAATTTGATGGCTGCAACTCTGACTCACTGGACCTGCTGGCAGAAGGTAGGCATGGGCTCAAGGCAGCTATTCCCAAAGGTGGGAATATTCTGCAGGCAGCAGCAATTCTAGCCCAGCATGAGGCTCCAGGGACTCGATTTTCCCTAAGCATACTCATTTAGGAAACTTGCTTACAAAAGCAAATCTGAGGCTCTGTTCTCGAG
Organism: Sialia sialis; assembly: GCA_009812075.1. Lineage (NCBI taxonomy): Eukaryota > Metazoa > Chordata > Aves > Passeriformes > Turdidae > Sialia > Sialia sialis. The sequence continues at coordinate 3,126,436 of VRYO01000570.1, forward strand.
CCCAAGGTGTTGAGTGTTGCTGTGTAAAGTGTTTTTACCTGCTTGGTCTCCTTCAAGCACAACTCAGCAAAGGAGCTTTCTCAGCCCAGAGCCCAGATCATGCTGAGCACAGACACATCAACTGTGTGCAGCCTGCTCCCTCAGCTATTAGCACAGGCTTTGCCCTTCTGCAGTGCCTGTACTGGGCAGCCCAGAGCGTTTCACACATTTAACCCTTAATCCCTTTGGTGAGGCCCTGTCAATGTGAATCAGCCTGAAGCTAGAACAGTTTGTGTCAGCCGTGAAAGGAGCAGTTAGGAGGGCTTTTAACAGATAAAAACTAAGGGAATTATGGCATAAAAATTCTACTGGGGTTTTCCTTTTAATGCACAGCAGTGTAAACAGCACTTCAGAAGTTATTTGCACAAAGGGTGGCAAGCCAGCAGCTGAAAGTTCAGCAGCTCCCTGTGCTGAGGGGATTTGGCTACAGACTCTATTGAAGCACAGGCAAATCCCAGTGCCACAGAAGTAGATTTGTGGGAAGAACACTTTAACTTGGAAAGCTTTTTCCTCTTGACTGGGCTCTCTGGCTGCTGGCACAGTCAGTACCACCATGTTTGGCAGCATGAGTCCTGCACGAACTCCTGTCTCTGCCTGGCAGGGAGAACTTGCCCAAGTGACAGTCCCATCGAAGCCAGATGGTGGGGCATATGCCAGCTGCCAGAAGCAGGAGCACAGCTCAGCACCCTGAGTGACAGCTGAGCTGAGAGCTCCTGTTGGATCATATGTGTAACCCAGATACAATCCAGTTGTACTGAAGCAGTTCCAGAGGAGAGAGCAGACTTTTGCATTCCTTCCCTGCCAATTGGAAGGGACTTAACAGGGCTGTTTGGGGACAAGGACAGGAAAAACAAGAGCTTTTGCATTCCTGCCCAGTCCATATGGCGCAAGTGCCTCATGAGAAGGACTCCTACATTATCCAGAAAAGCTGCGCTGCTTGATGGATACTGACTTTAATTCCTGGGTATTTAGAAGGAAACTGCCACGCAGGAAAGTTTTTTAACCTCTTCCCCAGGCTGTATGTACAAAGGGAGCAGCAGTTTTGGAGTGACAGCCTGCCCAAGCAAAGCTCCTGTCCTTGGGAGGCAGGTGACCAGCTGCAGACTTTAAATTCCCCTGTCCTCCCTGGGGTGCCCCAGCCACAAAAATGTGTTCAATGGTAATTTTGCATGACTTGAACTGAAACCTGAACCTGTGACATTGGGTTAGTTCTGCTGTGTGACCAAAGAGGTTGTGTAACCTCTGTCTGTCCTCTTACTTTAGGATACAGGCACATGTCTCTGGCCCTGAACAGCACTGGAAGGAGCATTGTGTACTCCTGTGAGTGGCCTTTCTACCTGAGGCCTGTGCAGCAGGTAAGAAGTGCCTCCCAAGGTTTATCCTGGGGCTCAACTGGGAAGAAGAGAAAAACATTTTAAGATTGCAAAACAGCATCCTGAGAAACTTGCTGCTCTCCATTCTGACAGACAGCAAGGCTGTAAAATGGAGTAAAAAAACCTTTTTCTTCCAGAGCCCTGCAGCATTCTTGAACCATTGCTCTGCTAAAACAGATTGAGTAGGATCCTGCAGAATGAAGGCACAGCCCAGATGGAGCGTGCCCAAAAAACCACAGCATCATCTGCTTCCTTCCTCTAAGGAGCCATGCAGCAAATCATTGGCAATGCAGACACACAGTCTAGCTGATAGCTCCTGGACAGAGTGCTGCAGGCTCAGCCTTACAGACAGCTCGGGGGACCACTAGAGAGGCTTAGTGACATCCTCCTCATTGTTCAGTGACAGATTTCTGCCAGCCAGGGTCTGTGACTGACACATTGCCCTTCACCCAGAGCTGGCTTCCCCTGTGCCACTGTGACAGGATGGTGCCATTCCCTCCCACTGGAATTAAATGCGTTACTCACCAAAGGGTGTAAACCCAAGAAATTGCCATAATTACTGGGATATTACAGTCTAATCCCACTGGCCTTGTCACACCTTCAGTAAAATTGGGAAGGAATTCTGTAACAGAGTTGGTGGCTACAACTGTTTTCCCAAGGGGAGCAGTAGTGTTGTCTAGAACATGTCAGAGTGGAGTTACTGGCCACAAAGCATTCAAGTCAATCAACGTGCATTAGAGATCATCCAGATAGCTGGTGATGGAAGGTGTTATCCTGCTTCTCCCCCAAGCTGCCTTTGGTTCAGTCCAGCCTTGTGGACATGCCTGCTGTACAACCAGGTGCTCTGTCTAATCACACTCGTTGTTCTGGCAGCCCAATTACACAGAGATCAAACAGTACTGCAATCACTGGAGGAACTTCTACGATGTCTATGACTCCTGGAGCAGCATCAAGAGTATCTTAGACTGGACAGCACTTCACCAGGACACCATTGTCAAGATAGCTGGGCCAGGGGGCTGGAATGATCCGGACATGGCAAGTACAGCAACACCCACCCCACTTGAAAAAAAATCTTCCCTCAGTGGCAGGCTAAGAATGGGAAGGGAGAGAACTGGGGGAGAGACACTGAGGGAGAAGGGCTGTGATGGGACCCTAGGATCAGTATCTTGATGAGAAGGTGCAGGGTAGAAAGGAAAACTGCAGCTATGGATAGTACCAAGGAAGCACCATCTTTGTGTCATGCAGCCTCCACAAGCAGTACCAGCTCAGAACACAGGTGTGGCATTGGGGGACAAGTCTCCAAAACACTGATGTCCCAGCAGAGTGAAAACCCCTGGGTGCCAGCATTGCAAGTATCTGAATCCAAAAGCATTCTTAAACACTGCTTAGCACTTAAAGAACTTTCTTCACTTCCACCAGGGACTGCTCCTAAATTGCCACGCAGTCATGCCTTGCTTTTCCCAACCAGCCTGGTCCTGCTCCTGGCACTCATCCTATCTAGCCAGGCCCCAAAGAGAGGTCCCACCCTGTGATTTCCTGGTACTGGTGGCCCAGTTTCTCCTCAACAGGCAGTGTTACCAGGCACTTTTTGTTTGCTTGTCATAGCTGGTGATTGGAAACTTTGGGCTGAGCTGGGACCAGTCGGTGACTCAGATGGCCATGTGGGCCATTATGGCCGCTCCCCTGTTCATGTCCAACGACCTGCGGCACATCAGTCCCGAGGCCAAGTGTCTGCTCCAGAACAAGGAGGTGATTGCCATCAACCAGGACCCACTGGGCAAGCAGGGATACCAGCTCATCAAGGTACAGCAGGACAGGGCCGGGGTGGCAGAGTGGGGCACAGGAGGGATGGAGAGGTGCTCAGGGTTGGGGAGCAGGAGCCCATTTGTTCCTGAAGCATGCTGGAACAGACAGGCATGAAGAGCACCACTTCAGCCTCCCTCAGCCTAAGCCCTGGCTTTGTTTCCTCCCTGGCAGGACAAGAACTTTCAGCTGTGGGAGCGGCCCCTGTCTGGCCGAGCCTATGCTGTGGCCGTGCTAAACCATCAGGAGATTGGAGGACCCCAGAATTTCACCTTCTCCCTCACCTTCCTGGGCAATGGGCTGGCCTGCAACCCAGCCTGCTCCATCCAACAGGTGCTGCCAGTCAGCAGGGACTGGGGAGTTTACAGCTGGCTCTCCTCCCTGAGTGTGGAGGTGAACCCCACAGGCACTGTGCTGCTCAAAGTCCTGCCACTATAGGCAGTGCAGAGACAATCTTTTCCTAAGCCTTAGGCTCTGTGTGAACTCATGGCAGGAAACTCATCTCCTTCTTCCAAGCAGGTGCCTTTGTTCTCAGGCATTCATTATCTGAACTTTCAGCCTAATGTGACAAATAGCCATCAGTCCATCACCAAGAGGTAACAAAAGGTGAACAAAGAGCAGCGCCCCTTTCCCTGGCATCTCACCCAACTCCTCCTCCAAGGGGCTGGAAGGGCTCCAGCAGGACAGCAACTCCTGTTGATGGCCACTGCCACTACCAAGCAAGGAAAGGCAAGGGATGCACAGGCAGCATCTTACAGCTGTCCTTGGGCATTTCAGGGACAATAGGGAAACACTCCTTGGCCACCTTGCTCTTTTCCAGACCAGGGCACACAGTCCAAGAAAAGCTGCTCCCACCCCTACTGAGGAAACCCAACACTTCAGAGCATGGACCTGCACTTCCATCTTACAACAACTCAGGGACTGACACAAACCATTGCACTTCATAGCAACTTTCTTGACAGCTGCTATCATGCCTTAGGACCCAAATTTTTGAGGGCTTCTCCTCACTCCAGAAATCTCTCACCAGTGGCTGTCACTTCCCTTTAGATGACAACTCCCTCTCCACCCTTCATATGGCCACTGGAGTCCCCTTTCTCCATGAATCCTGCCTCCCAGAAATCCCTGTGTGCTCGCTTCCCACTGCTGGCAGCAGCCTTTAGGTTGAATAACATGGGCTCTCCAAGACAGGAGATGGATAATCACTTAAGCAACCATCATGTGCAAGTATATTATCTTCTGACTACAACACAATCAGGATTTCTTGATTTGTTCTTCTGTGATTGAGCACTTTGATTAAAATCCCTTTAAAAGGCTATGCTTTTCTTACTTGCAGTATACAAAAGTACAGCATGGTATCTGAAATTAAATAATGGTTTAGAAAACAGGCCAGTTTGTTCCGGTCATGTAAGTTTTTGTGAAATTTGTCATGATTACTAGAAACAGCACTCAGTGAAGCTGATGTAATACAGCCATACAGGCAAAAGCCACCACTGCCTACGCTAATCTGAAAAGGCCTTCATGTCAGCCAAAATTTTATAAGGAAAAAACCAGATTCCCTTACAATTCAGTAACTGAGTGCTCTCAATCATTATGAAGATGTGAAGAGACATCTTCACATCTCCATTCTCCAGCTCCATTTCCACTACAAGAAAGTGAACTGTGCATTGCATTCCCAGCCCCTGGTACCAGCCAACTTCCTACTCACAGCAATGTTCCTCTCTAAGGGGAAGCTGTCCTGGAGGCTGTCCCCACAATCTACCACACTCTGGTTGTTGCCCATTTGGAACTTCACTGCTGTGCTGGCCTTTCTCCTTCAGGGAGAATGCTAAAAGGAGCCAACAGCAGTTGGCACAGGGGAAGGCAGCTGAGCTGTGTGCCAGGAGCAACCACAGGCATGGAGCTGTCCCTCACCTGCCATAGCTAATGGCACCTGCCTCATGGTGCAGGTACCAAACCTCTGGCTGCTCCAAAGCCTTTGCTCCTCAGGGCAGTACAGCTGTTTGTAAAAAGGGGCATATGGCCAAGTGGAGGGGCGGTTCAAGGGAGTTCATAACTGAGCCTGCACCATATTCATGCAGAGAAGTCACTGGCACCCATTCCAGAAACACCTCTTGGAAACAGTGAAGAGATCCCAGACACTGGCAGGGATTTTACAAAAGCAAAGTTAAAAACTTCTGCTAAATGGTTCTCAAGCAACACCTCCTTGTTGAGTTTATGTACTCACAGATCCCACCCCAAGAGAAAACACATTTAAAAAAGCAAGGGATCAATCTAATTACTTTAATATGGTCCGTAAGGATGAGTAGGATGATGCTCAGAACTGGATCACCTGGCCCTGTAAGAAACAAGAGACGAGTGAGTTTATTCACCACTGACTACTGCCCCCCTTTCTCAGCCACTCACAGAATACAGACTCACCTTTCTCTTCTTGTCTCCTCCCAGCTCAAAGTGCTTGCACCTCTTAATTGCCAGCATCCTCTTGGACCTGCAGTTGGGCTCCACACACTCCAGCCTCAGCACAATCTTCTTGGTGGTCTTGGCCTGGGAGGAGGAGCAGGAAGTTTCAATGAACCATGCATCCTCAGGCAGACAAACTGTTGCTCTCACGGAGAGAGAGCTTGTTCCCTGCACTCTTAAAATTCAGTTTGTTCCCAAAGTGCAGAGAGAGATTACAAACATAGTTAGGGTCCCTCCACTGCAAACAAGAAAGAACTTTAAGGATCAGTATCTTCACAAAAAAGGCACTGGCAAAAACATTCAGTGGGGCATGGCTAGTTCCTGCAGGGATCACCCATGCTAGAAAAGTCTGTTCCACTGAACAGAGCAAGAAACTCAAACTTTTAGTGTAGGAGCACAGACCAGCAATACTCAGGAGAAATCCAGAAGAAAACTGGGCAAAAGAATCATCTGGAAGCAAAAGGACTTGCAAACTTTCTCTGGAAGGAGCAGTGACACAACAGGTTCAATGCAGACCTGCAGCTACTCAGAAGTTGGATGAAACATGAAAAGACTGCAGAGGGAAGAATCCAAAGCTGGGAGGCTGCTGTAGCAACTGGACAGGGCTGTAACCACAGCCAATCATCCATACAATGCTGACTGGGAAAAAAACAGAAATGGAAATTGCAGGGAATTGTTCCCAACTGCACAGGTAAAGAGTGCCAGCAATGCAGCTGCTTGGAGTGCCCTGCTTGCAGAAGCATTTGCTGTGAGGTCTCCCCACTTCCTGGCACAAAGTCAACTTGAAAATCCACTGCCTCATTATTTTCTCTTGCTGGAAGGTTTCCTGTACACCTCCTGCAGGACACCAGGGCTTCCCAGCAACAAGCCAAGCAGCTCTAGGAGCATAACTGAACAATTCACACAGGGTAACAAACCCACCCACTGGGTTTTGCTTCCCTGCTGTAAATACCACACCAAGCAAGCAGTTCCTTTCCCTTTGCCAAGCCCTTCCCCTTGGGCAAGCAGTGAAGGAAACATTCCTTTCACTGCAAATATCCCTCCCAAAAAGAATCCACTCCTCTGCAGCATCAAAGCTGAGAACCTGCTCTGCAAACAGAACCCACGTCACCCTGCAGATGAGGAGTATCCCCATGAAACAGGACAGCAAGATGATTTACTTGATGGAGGCTTACAAAGGAGATGAAGGACTTTTTACAAGAACACAGTGACAAGGCAGTGGGAAATGGCTTCACACTGAAAGAGATTTAGATTAGAAAGTAGGAAGAAATCCCTCCTTGTGAGGTTAAGGAGGCCCTGGCACAGGTTTCCCAGAGAAGCTGTGGCTGCCCCATCCCTGGAAGTGTCCAAGGCCAGGCTGGATGGAACAACAGGATTAGGGGAAGATGGCCCTGCCATCTTGGAACAAGATGACCTTTAAGGTTCCTTCCAACCCAACCCATGCTGTGATGAGGAGGAGACACCAGCACAGCACTGCCCTAACAGAGCCAGAGCAGAGTCCTGAGGAATCCTCCCTCAGCTGGGCATGTGGGTTGCCAAGGAAGTTCCCTGTTCCTGAGGAGGAACACTCACCTTTTTACGGAAGATGGGCTTTGTCTGGCCCCCATATCCACTCTGCTTCCGATCATAGCGCCTTTTTCCTGCAGGAAAAATGGCTCTGGTCAGACAACAATCTAGGACATGCTACAAGCACAACTGGAACTTCCTAAATCCCAGCAGAACCAGCAGCTTTGTGCTCAGCCCATGGCACAGCTCTTGTGCTGTCCCCAAAGTGGAACTTTTCCCTCACTCTGCAGCCAACTGACACACAGGGTCCTGGAACTTGATTTATTCAGAGTTCTGTGCAGAAGGGTGCTGCATGTTAAATCCTCAAAGCCAGCACACAAAAGGAAAAAAATATTTATACAGTTCTGTTCAGCTGATATTTGCATAATTAATCCACATCACTACTGGCAGAGCTACCATTGGATTCACTTTCTTTCACCTCGACTTGAAGGGCCAGCACATTTTAAACTCACAGCCCATGCTCAGCAGGCAGGGCTCTCCTTCAGGCAGCCTGGGCTCCAGCTGTGCTTTCACAGCCAGCTAGGTTCATCCAGAGCACGTTCCCTAATTAATTAAACATTTCTATCCTACAACCATCCGAAACTCCTTTGGGCTGACCCTTCCTTAGTCTTCCCCCCTCTGACTTACTGTTTTAGTTCCCTTTACTGTACACCACATCCAATAGGTCAAGCAAATGTTCCCAATCTACACCGCTCGTGCAGGGCACACGCCACCCGGACCGCCCGCAGCAGCCCCGGAGCGAGCCCGTCCTCACCCTGCGCGTAGAGTGAGTCCTTCCCCTTCTTGTACTGCGTGACCTTGTGCGGCTGGTGCTTGCCGCATTTCTTGCAGTAGGTCCGGCGGGTTTTCGGCACGTTCACCTGCAAGACAAGGAGAGCAGCCGATCACCGCCGCTGCGCATACGCCACATCCCGCTCCGAAGGCCCTGCTCCCGCCCTTCCCCTTCCCTCGGGCCCTACGCTGCCATCCGAGGATGGGGAAGCCCCCGCGCCAGCCTGGTAGCTCAGCACGCACCCATCGCAGCGGAGGGAGCCCGGCGAGCCGCAGCCCCGGGGGCGGATGCCGGCAGATAGAACCCAACCCAGCCCCAGCACTCACCATCTTGGCGACGGCGGCCCGGAGAGAAGGCGCTGACCGGAAGCGGAAGTGAATGTGAGCTGGGAACCATAGAGAGGAGCGTGCAGGGCGGGCACGGCGCACGGCGCCCCCTGGCGGTGGAGGAGAGCCGGGCGGCCGCCATGGCAGGGTCTGGCACTGAGGATGTGACTGGGGTGGGGGCCCGTGGGATCTGCCGGGCGCAGGAGACGTCCAGCTGTTTGAAAGAAAAATTATGTGTCAATAGAGTTGCCTTGTTAAGGTTGAGGGCTTGACATGCTTCAGTGATCTCAGACCTGGGTGGAAGTTAACAAGGATTGGGAAGAAGGACTTACCTAGTGGGCACAGAGAGTGCAAAATTTAGGAGCACAAGAACAGTTGGCAGAATCCTTGAGACAAGGATGTAAATAGCAAAGCTAACTGTGCTGAATCAGCTCTGAGCAGACAAGAGAGATTCCAGTATGGGGAGATCACACCACCGACCACCGACTGGAGAAAGCCACTGCTCCAAATGAAGAGGAAGACTGAACATGTGGCCTAATTAACATAAGAAACAAGGAAATAATTTAACACTACAAGATAGAATACTAATGAATGATGTCTTCTGTAGCCAATGAAGATTAATGTTTTCATTTCCTAAAATGTGTAACAGTGAAAGACTTTTGATAGTTGCTCTGCTGGCTTTGTGAATTTGCCACCAAAACCTCTTTCCACACAGAACTGTAAATAAAAATAACTCGATTCTGTGTGGGGATCAGTCCCATGAAAGAACCTGTTTTGGGACAACATAGGGATGGTCAGCCAACTCAGCCAACACCTGGCACTGCCCACAGCCCAGGGCAGGCTCTGGCCACGGCCGGTGGCCTGGTGACCCCATGGCAATGGCACAGCTGCCTGCAGGAGGAAACACAAATGCTGCCTCTGAGTCAGAAAACTAAAAAAGGGGAACCGAAAGGGTGGGGTTGGCCGGCCCCGTCCTTCCTCCCTGTGCACCCTGCCGTCTCTCCTTGTCCCTGCTGCCACAGCCACCCCAAGCCGCCGGGGTGGGCGCGCGGCGGGACCCTGGCGGGCCGGAGCGGCGGGAGGGCTCGGTGAGTGTGAGCCCCGGAGCCATGGCGTGGGGCAGCACTGGGCTCTGGGGTCCTGGGCACCAGCGGGGCCCTGCTGATGGGGCTGTGCGACAGCCGGGGTGGCGGGAGGCTCCATGTGGCCTGTGCTGGTGGCCTCACAGCTCTGCTGGGCTCCTTCAGGCAGGAGAGCCATGCACAGGACACATGGTGAGGGTGAGCCAAGCTGGGAGGGCTCTGCCTTGTCCCACTGCCTGACCAGTGCCAAGCGGTGGCATCTGACCCCAGTCACCTGGCTGTGGGGCAGGGAGGTGGGGTGAGGGTGCCGGGGCTGCAGGCTGCGCTGGAGCAGGGAATCACAGTGGTGCACGGGTGCCGGGTCCCAGGGTAGCCAAAAGCAGGGTTGGGGTTCTGCCAGTGTCGTTGTGCTTTTTTCAGTGGGCATTGCTGGGGTGCAGCTCTAGGTTTGCTCATGAGTCTCTCCCATGCAGGTGGTTTCCCCCTCTGTCCCTCCCACCCATCATTTTTGACACCTCTGAAACATGGAGGGTGTGAAGTTTGTCACTCACAGACACTCTGTCACCCTTCCCTCCGGTATGCTAGGTCCCTGCCAGCCCCACATCAGGCACAGTGGCTCAGCTCCTTAGCAGGAGCAGGGATGGCCCCAGACCATGGTGGGACAGTGTGCGGTGGCACGAGGCCAGCAGTGTGTGCTGGGCCTGGGGGTGGTCACAGAGCACGCTGGGCCGAGGTGTGAGCATGGCAGGAAGTCACACCAGCTGGCGGGGGGGACACAGGACATACTTCCACCCACTCGTCACTCTGCTGTCACAGCGCAGCAGTGGTGGCTGTGGGGGTGAGCCCTGTGGGACACTCACCACACCAAGGACAGGCAGGGACAGAGCAGGTCTGGTGGCAGTGCTGGGGACAGGGAAGCTGTGCCATGATGGGGCACAACAGCTCTCTGAGACACTCTTTGTCCTTTCCCCGCTGGCAGATCCATCCAGAGGACACAGTGGGGACGTGTCCACCTGCCTGGCACTGCTGGCCATGACCCCGCTGCTGTGACTCCAGGTAAAGCTCCAGGGACCTGGCACTGCAGTTGAGATGGGCTGGAGCCCAGGGCCCCTCTGCTCAGCCGCTCTGTCTGTGCCAGGGAGGGCAATGCTCCCTCCTGCTCTTGGGACGCAGGATCAGCAGCCACACTTCATAAGTAGGCAAAACGAGGCGCAGGGCTACAAGGTGGATCTGGGGTCACTCTGGGCCCTGCCAGCAGTCTGGGGGTCAGGGGCCACACCAGCCACCTGCAGAGACCCCAGATCCCTCCTCCTGAGGTCTCAATCACTCAGGCTGTTTTTTCCAAAATATTCTGATGACTAATTTTTTAATTTGGGGTTTTTTGACCACCCAAACAAGTTGGAAAGGTCTGAGCCATAAGAGTCAAAAGGAGGTAAGAGGGAAGCCTGGGAGAGGGAATCCTGCTTGTCTCCAGGCTCTCTGGGGACAGTGGGGCAGGGTCAGTACTGCAGCCGCAGGGACTGTGCTGGGAGGGTCTGGGTATTGCCAGGAGATAAGGACACCTCTGCTCCTGTCCTCAGGCTGGGGCTTGCCCTGGAGAGAGGCACAATGTGTGGGACTGTGTCCTGGCATCTTTGTTCCCTACCTGACTCCTGTTGTGGTGAGCCAGTGCTCATCTGTGTGAGGAGAGTGGATGCAATACTCAGCTGGGGAATGGGGGTCTGAACCCCTGTCTCTGGCCCACCTCTGAGCCTCCCCTCGAGGAGACGGGCTGTGGGGAGCAGGGGAGAAAAACAGCTTCTCCCAGGTTGCTTTCCAAAGCTGTGCTTACAGGAGGAAAAAAGGGAACAAGGTGTGGGTGAAGGGGAAGCAGGGACTGTAGGTGGTCAGGCAGGAGACACGGAGCCGGGCTCCAGAGGATCAGAGCTCAGCAGTGGCTGCACAAAGCTCACTCAACAGCTCCCCAGACTGCAGCCAGGTGCTGGTCACAGCCACAGCTCCAGCCACGTGGCTCTGGGAGTGCTGGGCCCACCTGGAGTTCCTGGGTACAGCATGGAGGGATGGAGTGAGATGCATGGGCTGCTCCAAGACATGGGCCAGGGCAATTTCCAGCCCCTAAAGGGCAGGCAGCAGTGGGAGGCAGGGCTCTCATGAGCTCTTTCCTTCCCAGGAGAGGCTCAGCAGAGCTTTGCTGATGGCTGGGGGAGGATTTAACCTCTCTGCCTGCTGGCTGGAGGCAGCCCTTCAAGCCTGGCCACTGATAAGTGCTGCTCACAGGGGAGGAAGGGAGGTTGAGCTCTGTCCCTGCATTCCTGCAGGCTCCATGGACACACAGGGGAAGGATGACTTTGGGGCTACTCCGTGCTCTCAGTGCAGCATTGCGCTGCGACTTTTCGGGGCCAGGACCTACCCACAGCTTTTCAGGGATTGGTCTCTCATGGCCACCCCTTGCACGCTGCCAAGTCAGCACGTCCCCAGCACGAAGTGGCTGCGGTGGGGCAGGAGGAAACAGCCCACACAGGCTCACATGCACAGGGCTGGAGGGGAGGAGCGCCTGCGGGAGTCACAGCTGGCCCCATGCTCCTCCCTGGGGCTCCAAGCTTCCCCTGTTTCCCTCTTTGTCCAGCTCTCTGTCCATCTTGCACATCCTGGGGGCCTCTTCAGCAGGAAAAGGAGCCATCCAGGTGGTGGCTTTGTCGGCAGCCTGGTGTGGGAGAGGTCACAGATAACCCACGCTGATCTGCCCTCACGCCTTTGCAGCTGGTTCCCCCGGCTTTGGGGGTCCCAGCACCCCGTCTGCCCTTGGGACAAGGGGGACAGTGCACCTGAGTGAGGTCCAGCAGGTTTTGGGCTGAGCAAGCGCCGTGTCAGCATTGTCTTGCCCACAGCAGCCCGGTGAGCGCAGCACGGGGGAGACATGGCCAGTGTCATCCTGGAGAGCATCTTCTTGAAGCGCTCGCAGCAGAAGAAGAAAACATCGCCCCTCAACTTCAAGAAGCGCCTGTTCCTGCTGACAGAGAGCAAGCTGTCCTACTACGAGTATGACTTTGAGCGGGGGGTGAGTCTGCAGCCACAGGGGCTGTGCCATGCCAGTGGCCAGGGGTCACCAGCTGTCCCTTGCCAGCACATAGCCCAAGGGGTGGTTGGACAGGGAGAGGGGTTGGGTTGAGTCTCTCCAGGTCTCCACTTGGTGACCTTTTGAACCAAGAGAGTCTCTTGCAGCGCCGGGGCAGTAAGAAGGGCTCGGTGGACATTGAGAAGATCACCTGTGTGGAGACAGTGGCACCTGAAAACAACCCTCCCCCTGAGCGACAGGTCCTGGTGAGGAGGGTCCCAGGGTCCCTGCATCTGTCCTGCTGTGCCCTCACTGGGGGAGTAGGGAGAGTCCCTGGGGTGGTGACAGTGGGGGACAGTGCTGCTTGGCATGGGGGGCTCTGTCCATACTATACCAGGGCTCCAGCTTGATGCAGAGCAGGGGGATGCCAAAAACTGTGGGCTCGCTCCAGAGGAGATGCCAGCAGCTGAGCAACAGGATGCCAGCATCCATCTCTGCCTCTCTCTTCCAGAGGAAAGGGGAGGATTACAACAACATGGAGCAGATCTCAATCATCGAACGGTTTCCCTACCCCTTCCAGGTGAGTTTTCACTGCGCCTCTTTGTTGCTGCACTCTGCCTGGTGGCAGGTCCTGAGGGGAGGACCCCAAAGGGGCTGGGGTCAAACCTGGCATCACTGCCTCGGTGCCAGGTGTCACTCAGCTGCTTGGAGACACTCTGCTGCTGTCCCTACTGCATGGGGCAGCCAGGTGAGCTTCTTTGAGCCCCAAGCCAGCTCTGTTTAAGATGGAAACCCGCTTCTGAGCTCTGTCCTGCCCCTTTCGGTCCGCTGGCTGATGCTGGAGGGATGCTGGCTGCACACTCAGCCCCCAGCCCAGCTGCTTGCCCTGCTGGCACCCAGTGCACCCCCGGCACACCGAAAGTCAGAGAAGGAAGTGGAAAGTCTCGGGGGAGGGGGCTTATTTTAACCTCTTTGTCACGGTCCCGCGAGCACCGTGCGGGGCCAGCAGACACCGGCAGGGCTGGCTCGGGGTGGCCACAAGGCTGGGCTCCCCCCGTGCCTGCCGTGAGAGCCCTGCCCGTGTTCCTGCAGGTGGTCTATGACGAAGGGCCCCTCTACATCTTCTCCCCGACGGAGGAGTTGCGCAAGCGCTGGATCCATCAGCTGAAGAGCGGTGAGTGAGTGCGGGGGCTCTGCCGCTCCCTTGGGAAGCCAACACGGGCGCTCAGCTGTGTCTGAGCCCGACCCACAGTGCCAGGCTCCCAGGGGCTCGCTGGCTCATGGTTACCCATCCCATGTCTGAGCAACAGCGAGCCGCTCCTGCCTGGAGCAGGTGGGCACTGTCACCCTCTGCAGCACCGCATGTACCTCGGCTGAGGCTCCTTGCCCTCTCACAAACCTGCTCCAACGTAGCTCAGGCAGACTCAGAAATCATTGAGGGCAAGAGGAAAGAGCAGATGTGGCCATAGAGTTGGCAGTGAGGGCTGAGTGCTCAGTGCTTCAGGAAACATGGAGCACAAGCCTGCTGGGAGCCAGGGAACATCTTTCCCAAACCGAGCCTTGCTCGGTGATGCTGAGCTAATGCTCAGCTGGGTGCGTGCTCCCTCCTGCAGCTGGGAGTGTGTTGCACCAGCACTGTGCCGAGGGGCTCCGACCACCCAAAATCTGCTGGAGCCGCCTGTGTGTGCCTCCTGCCCCGTGTGTGTGTGTGTGTTTCTGTGGCTTTGTGCTGGCAGGGTGGGATTAGCTGCTTGAGTTGACACGGGGAAGTTGGCTCGAGCGAGGCGGAAGAGGGGCAGGCTGATAACGGGGAAGTCACTTATCTCACCAGGGCCTCAGCAGAGCAGCCAGTGCTCTCCCCACTTCCCTGCTGGGGGAGGAGGGTTGCTCTGGCAGCTCAAGCCAGTGTAGAATCACAGGGAAAGGAGAGAAAATGCTGCCTTTTTACTGACAGGATGTCCTTCTCTTATTCCACCACGAGAATGGGCTCTGCACCCCATGCATCTGCTGAAGCCCCAAGCTGTTGGCAGTGTTTAAGCACATCCAGTTGTCCCTCTGGCCTGGGGAGAAGTATGAGGAAGCTGGACAGCCTGCCTGGCAAGGGAATATTCTCCCTGCAAGGGAAGTCTCTGAGCAGGCACAGGGTGGTGGCAGTGCCCTCCTCTCCCCATGGAAAAGCCAGGCACAGCACTGGCCTCCCACTCCACTGCAGAAAAAAAGGACTCAAAAGAGCTGTGAACCATGGGCCAGAGCAGCCTGGGGTTTATTGGATATTTTGGCTGGCAGCAGGGCCAGGTCCTTCTGTGACTGGCTGCAAGCTTGCTTATGCCCCTTTGCAGAGCTGCTCAGGAGCTTAAATCAGACCTGAGAGCCAAGCCTGTCCCTTCCCTGGGGCACAGGGATTGCATAGCCACAGCAGTGAAACAAGAGTGGTAAACTGAGGGAAACCTGAGCATCAGGACACAGGGGACAGCACAGCAGCACAGCTGATTTAATGCAGCTGACCACTTGCACTCAGGGAGCAGAGAGCTCCTGCAGCAGGCTGGGATGCAGCCCTGGGTCACACACATCTTCCCTCCTCTGCCACAGTGATTCGGTACAACAGCGACCTGGTCCAGAAATACCACCCCTGCTTCTGGATCGACGGCCAGTACCTGTGCTGCTCCCAGACAGCCAAGAACGCCATGGGCTGCCAGATTCTGGAGAGCAGGAATGGCAGTAAGACACCCTCCCCCTGCCTCATCCCCCTGCCCTGGGGGGCAGCATGGAGCCACAGATCTTTTCTCACCTCAGCCCCTCCTCTGTTCCGAAGGTTTAAAAGTTGGGCGGTCGCATCGCAAGACAAAGAAGCCCCTTCCCCCAACTCCTGAGGAGGACCAGGTAAAGACCAACAGCAGGGTTTGCTCCAAAGGCTTTGCTCTGCTACCTGGAAAAAGCCAACACATTCAATGACTGCTCAGAGATGTACAGGTCAGGTCTCTGCTCTGAGGAGGGAGGTCAAGATGGTGACCTAAGGGAGAAGGAGCTTGAAATGGGGGATGGAGCCCAAAGGCCTATAGGAAAGTCAAATGATCTCAACTCTGAGGTTTCCCAGGGCAGCTGAGAGATTAAAGTCCTGATGTAGGCTGGAAGAGTCATAGGTTAAGCCAAAAGCTAAAGAGAAAATAGTTACCATTTCTAGATGGGGAAGAATGTTTTGATTAAAAGTCCAGGGAGAGGAAGTTGATGTTCTGGTAGAGATACATGTGGGAGCTGAGACAAACACCGAGTGAGAGCACTGCCCTCCCAGGCTTGGGAAGGGTCTCACGTGGTGTGTGTGCAAGGCTGACTGTGTGCCATGCTCTCCCTCTCCATGGGAAGATGGTGATGAAGCCTCTGCCTCCTGAGCCAGCCCCCAGCACAGCAGGGGAGATGAAGAAGGTGGTGGCCCTCTACAACTACGAGCCGATGAACGCGCAGGACCTGCAGCTGCAGAAGGGCGAGGAGTACTTCATCCTGGAGGAGAGCCACCTGCCCTGGTGGAAAGCGCTTGACAAGAACGGGTGAGAGCTCCCACAGCCTGTGGCCGGGCTCTGCAGCCCTGCCCTGCCCTGGTGCTCAAACACACCCCTCTGGCAGCCCAAGGGTGAGCACAGGCTGCCTGCCCACCTGTGCCCACCTGGGGAGGAGGCTGATACCAGCTGTGGTTTGCACCAACGTTTTTGAGCCCATTTCTACTCAGCCTCCTGAGACAGGAATGTCCTTTCCCCTTGGCCTCCTCCATCAGAGTGTGACCAGCCCCTTTTCTCCTCCAGGAGGGAAGGATACATCCCCAGCAACTACGTCACCGAAACCAGAAATTCCCTGGAGATCTTTGAGTAAGAGAGGGCACAGGAAGCTGGCGGGTTGCACTTGGTTGGAGGCATTTTCCATTTGGTTGTTACTCTACACAGCCTGTGAGCCCAGGCTGGCTGGGTCATTCTCCCTCTTCTGCATCTCTGACAGCCTCCAGCCCCTGGTGGCCAGCCCTGCCCTGTCCTGATTGGGCCAGGGTCAGACTGGGCTGGGGACAGAGGTGGCTGTGGAGATCTCCCTGACGGCTGTGTCCCTGTTCCAGGTGGTACTCCAAGAATATCACTCGGAGCCAAGCGGAGCAGCTGCTGAAACAGGAGGTGAGTGTTGCTTCCTGAGGCTGTCTGTTCTACACACCAGCCCTCCACAGGCTGTTCTCACGTTGTGCCCAGCATGGGACCAATCCTGGCTTTGCTGGGAGAGAAGTGTTGCCCCAACAGCCCCCAGGAACCTTCCCTATCCCAACGTGAGCTCCTCCAGACAGCCACTTCAGGAGGTGGCCTCTCATGCAGGGACTGGAAGTAGGATTCCTCTGACTCACTGCATCCTCTCCAGCCATGCTGTGATCTTCACTTACCTTAAGTTTTGCCTGTTACAGTCACACCTCCCCACAACCACCCAGTGCCCTTTCCCCTTTCTGTTTTAGGGTAAGGAAGGGGGCTTCATTGTCCGAGATTCCACCAGCAAGACAGGGAAATACACTGTCTCCGTCTATGCCAAGTCCTCTGCGTAAGTGGCTCTAAGAACAGCTTATTCCTCCCTCAGAGAGCCCCTCCAGGCACCCCTCACCCTCTGCCTCTCCTCCTCATGGCACTGACCTCCTGTTCTCCCTCTCCAGAGACCCCCAAGGCACGATCCGCCACTATGTTGTCTGCTGCACCCCCCAGAATCAGTATTACCTGGCAGAAAAACACCTCTTCAACAGCATCCCAGAGCTTATCATGTACCACCAGCACAACTCTGCAGGTCAGTGTTCTGGAGACAGAGTGAAGCCAGCAGTGTTTTCACTGGCACCACGGCATCCCCAGCTTCCTGAACCGAAGGCAGGAGTTGTGTTCCCTGCTAGAATGTGGCAGGTAAGAGTGACAATCTCTGCTGCTGTGTTTCAGGGCTCATATCCAGACTGAAGTACCCCGTGTCTCAGCACAAGAAAAGTGCTCCTTCCACAGCTGGTCTTGGCTATGGTAAGCCAGCCTGGGCTACCTGGTTGTAGGGTTTGTTTCTGCTAGCAGCAACTTTTCCAGACTATGACCCTGGCTGTCCCATAACTCACAGCCTTCCCAGGAACCACTTCCCAATGCCCTCTGGTGACAATATTGACCAAAAGACTCCTTGCTACCTTGCTCCCATCCCCTGGAGGATCATCTGATTTTGTGGATGATTTTTCAGGCAGCAAATGCTTGTGAGCTTTTCTTGGGCTTGCTAGACCAGATGACAGGGAGGTAACCTGCACCCACATCACACTCACTCTCTGTCCTAGGGTCATGGGAGATCGACCCCAAGGACCTGACCTTCCTGAAGGAACTCGGCACAGGGCAGTTTGGCGTGGTGAAATACGGGAAGTGGAGAGGCCAGTACGACGTTGCCATCAAGATGATCAGGGAGGGCTCCATGTCAGAGGATGAGTTTATTGACGAAGCCAAAGTCATGATGTAAGTGCTGGCCAGTGCTGGATGCTCCTCACCACAATGGCTGCACTCCTGGGAGGTGTGGAGGGACAGTCTTGGGCAGTCCCATACTCTGCATCAGAGATCCCACTGATTTTGTGCTGTTTTCTTGGTGAGGTTTTCCTCTGCCAGCTGGGCCAGAAGCACCATCCCTTCCCAAGCTCTCCTTATTCACAGGTGCTTCCTTTGCTGCCTGGCTTTCTAGATGCTCAGAATTGCCTTTGTCCACAACACAGGAACCTGTCTCATGAGAAGCTGGTGCAGCTCTACGGGGTCTGCACCAAGCAGCGGCCCATCTTCATCATCACCGAGTACATGGCCAACGGCTGCCTCCTGAACTTCCTGAGGGAAACACGGCAGCGGTTCCAGCCTGCCGAGCTGCTGGAGATGTGCAAGGATGTCTGTGAAGCTATGGAGTACCTAGAATCCAAGCAGTTCCTGCACAGAGACCTGGTAGGGCTGTGGCTGCTTTGCTCAGGCAAAATCTCACCAGGGAAGTCACCCCCTAGATAAATAAACAGAATGCTTGAAGGCCTCACTTGCTCTCTGCTGAGGACTTTTAGCTTGCCCCAGTCCAGGTGAACTTGCAGGACAAAGTGAGGTGTTCAGGGTGGGGATGAGATGAAGTTCACCTGCTGTAGGGGGATGGGAGAAGTAAGAGCAGGTAGAAGTAATTGCCTCCATCTCTCCATTCACAGGCTGCTCGAAACTGTTTGGTGAATGACCAAGGAATTGTGAAAGTGTCGGATTTTGGTCTTTCCAGGTCTGGTAGATGTGTCTGTGTCACTTTCCTGTCTCAGTACCCCATCTCCTCCTTTAGTCTTTGTCCCCACCACCCTCCAGCTCTGTTTTCCCATTGTCTTCCCATTTAATCTCCTTGGCTCAACCTTCTGCCTCTCCACTTTACATCATTCCTTTCTTACTTCCCCTGGCCCTTTCCCTCTCTCTTTGCATCTTGTTTCACCTACCTCTAGTCTCCTGGCTGCAGCTTTCTCTCCACATCCCCCTTTTTGCTGTGCTTCCAAGTCAGCCAACATCTTCTGCAATCCCGACCAACACACACTAACTGCTGAAACCCATGCAGAGCTGCAACCTCTGGTCATTCTGAGCTGCTCATTCCTTTTGGGCTTGGTCAGTTGTGTGGAGGAGCGAATGTGAAATCCAAGTGATACGTTTTCCTGCTGCAGGTACGTGCTAGACGATGAGTACACAAGCTCCATGGGCTCCAAGTTTCCAGTGCGGTGGTCTCCTCCCGAAGTGCTGCTGTACAGCAAGTTCAGCAGCAAGTCTGACGTCTGGTCCTTCGGTAAGGGCACAGCATGGATGATTTGGAGATTGGGAACTGCTCTGCAAACCAGGTGCAGGTACCACAGGTGCTCCAATGCCATGAGCTCTCCCTGCTGTTCCCCCCAACAGGCGTCCTGATGTGGGAAGTTTACTCCCTGGGAAAGATGCCTTACGAGAGGTTTAATAACAGCGAGACAACCGAGCACGTCATCCAAGGGCTGCGCCTGTACCGGCCGCAGGCGGCCTCGGAGCGGGTGTATGCCATCATGTACAGCTGCTGGCGCGAGGTGCGTGGATTTCACCCCTGCCCACACCTCCCGCACCCTGGCAGGGTGACAGGGCTCCCCAGGGCATGGCTGGGGCAGACATGGGCTCCAGCCAGGCTCTCCTCTCACCCCACAGAAGCCTGAGGAGCGCCCCACCTTCACCACGCTGCTGGGCAGCATTCTGGACATCGCTGATGAGGAGTGCTGACCACGGGTACTGAGCCCTGCCCAGCGCTGCCACTGCCCAGCGCGACTGACCTGCACACCGGGCGGTTCCACGGCACGGTTTTCACGGACACAGCACGGGCGTGCAGGAGCCTGGGGGACCTCCACGGCTCCACCCACAGCTCCATCACATGCTGAGAGCTTCGCCACATCCCCGGAGCTCCATCACCGCCCTGGAGCTCCATCACATGCTCAGAGCTCTATTACATCTTTGGAGCTCCATCACATCTCTGGAGTTGCATCAGTGCCCTGGACCTCCATCACATCCCTGAAGCTCCATCACATTCCCGGAGCTCCATCACCACCCTGGAACTCCATCACATCCCCAGAACTCCACCAGTGCCCACAGCTCCATCACATGCTCAGAGCTTCATCACATCCCTGGAACTCCACTGCATCCCTGGAGCTCCATCACATGCTCAGAGCTCTATTACATCCCCGGAGCTCCTTCACATCCCGGACTCCATCAGCGCCCTGGGGCTCCCTCACACCCTGGTCCGGTCCGGTCCGGTCCGGGACAATAAAACGGTTCCACGGCCTCCCGGGCTGCGGCCGCTCCGCCCGGCCGGCAGGGGGCGTGTGGCGGGCGGGCGCGCGCGCGCGGCGCGGGCGGAAGGGGCGGGCGCGGCACCGGCGGCACGTGAAGGTCGCGGCGCGGCGGCACCGGGAGGGACCGGGGGGACACCGGGAGCGCCATGGACCCGCCGTCCGCCGCCGGGCTGGGCGGGGCCGACCCCCAGCTCCAGCGCTTCATCGAGGTGGAGACGCAGAAGCAGCGCTTCCAGCAGCTGGTGCACCAGATGACCGAGCTGTGCTGGGTACGGGCGGCGGGCAGGGCCGCCGGCTCCGGTGACCCGGTCGCGATGGTGGGGCAAGGCGGGCTGGGAGGCCCTTTGTCCCCCGGGGGGAGGAGGCTGACGGGGACAAAAATGGAGCAGCCCCAGCTCCGGTGAGCACAGAGCGGGAGGGAGCGGCGGGGCGGGGAGAGGTCCCGAGGGGTGAGGGTCCCGGGAGGACCGGGATCCCGCCGGGGCAGCGGGTCCAGGGGGCTGGAGATGCCCGGAGGCACGGCCCGGGTGCGGGGCGGGGGCCGGGCTGCGGTGCCCCCGGGACCAACGGGACCCCGCTGTGTGCAGGAGAAGTGCATGGACAAGCCGGGCCCCAAGCTGGACAGCCGGGCTGAGACGTGCTTCGTGAACTGCGTGGAGCGCTTCATCGACACGAGCCAGTTCATCCTCAACCGGCTGGAGCAGACGCAGAAGTCCAAGTCGGCCTTCTCGGAGAGCCTGTCCGACTGAGCCGGACCCAGCCCCGCCAGGCCAGGCCCTCGCCCCTGCCCACTCCTGGTCACTCCGCTGCCCCAAGGAGCCAGGATCAGCTCAGGGGGCGGGCAGGATTTAATTAAATTCCAGTCTCGGGGAAGTTGCAGCCAGATGAGAGCCCACAACAGACACAAGGATGATGCTCCAGGTCGGGGTGATGTGCTGCTCCCGGCCCCGCAGGCCAGTGGCCACCCCGGTGCCATGCAGGGAGCGTTTGGAATGTGCCTCCTCGGCTGAGCAGAGGGCTGCTGATGCTCGTTTTTTAGACGCTCCCAGCTCTGATGGGAAGCTGGGCTCTGGGTGAGGCCAGCCCGCAGTTGCTGCCTTAAACAGTGCTGCACTAACCAGTCCTCCTGGGCACATCCTTACCTGCCCCCGGGCACCATCGCTGCTGTGCTGTGCAGGCTGGGACAGGCACCCTGAGCAAGAAGAGCATATTGGGAACAGTGATCATCCCAGGCAGTGCCACTGCTGGAAAATACTTCCAGGCTTCTGTAGGTAAATCATTCATATGGCCAAGTGACCAATTTTCACACTGCAGCACAACTCTGTCGATGCTGACTTGCTCCATTAACTGCTTTCCCTGGGTAAATGTAATAAATAGTAACTGGGTCAATTTTTAATATGAGATTCTCATTTTTTCAGACAGATGACTGCTGAGAATGGAAAATCTGGCCTTCTTGTCACTCCCCCTCCATCTCTGTGATTCTATTTATGGCAAAATTAGTAGGAAGGGGGCATAACAGTCTTCTAGCTAGAAGGCCTTTTCTGAATTCCGATTTGTTGCTCAATTATTTGGTCTCATTAATCAAACTTTTTTTCTGGGAGAGGCTCTGGCTTTTCCTCTTCTTCCCCAAAAGGTTAACAGCTCCTGCTGTCCTGGGGTGTTGTTTCTTTAGAGAGACTAAATGCAGGGAATAACTAACCAGCTGCTTTATAACCTGGTGCACCTTCACCTGTGGAGCTCACTGGTTGGACACCTGTGGGTGTGTCCTCTGGACCTCTGCCCCCAGGACACAAAGAGGAGCTTCAAACTGGAAAAACAACCGACTACTGATCAGCTCTCTGGGAAGGCAGCAGCATTTCAGCAGTGTTTGTATGCTGCAGGGCTCTGGGAAGCCTGGAGTGACACTGACAGTGGTGTGGAGCTCTACACAGGAGCCTGGTAAAGCAGTTCTGCACACAGTCCACTGCAGGGGCTGCTGGGCAGAGCGTGTGAGCTCCTAATATGCGTGGCTTGTAGCCAGCAGCCTTCCTGGCAACAAATTCAGGATGTGTTCAGCAGCTATGCAGGTGGTAAAACCATGTCAGTGAGGACACAGCTGTCTAATTATCTGTCAGAAACTTACCTCAATAGCTAAGGACTAGTCTCCCAGAGTAGGTGATTCCCTCTCCTGTTGTAACTTGATTTTCTCTGGAGCACTCACAGACTTCTTCCTACCCCTGTGATCCTCCAGTTTTCACCCAGCTCTTGGTATAAATGTATCACCACTTGGTAACAGAACAGATCAGTTTTTAATAGAATACAGGAAGCTTCATCAACCTGCACAGCAGATGTTGCATGAAGAGGCTGGTCCCTCTGTAAGAGCCACAGCAGCACGTGGCAGTTTCCCAATTTGGGCTGTATTCTGTTTTTGGATGTGAATCTGTAAATAAATTCTAGCACAGTGAGCAAAACCAAGTACTTGACAGAGGAATTTTTGCATTAATACTCTCTGTATGTCACCTTTAAAGCCAGACATCCATCTCCTCTCTGTGTAACCTTAGCACCATGTTAAATCATTCTGTAACTGTTAATTCTGGTTTTAAAAAACTGTGAGCCTCCCCAAATGTGTGATCTGCCATGGAGTCAGGGTTAGCACTGTGTTAGTGCTGCAGGGCGCTCTCTGCAGAGCCGAGGTCTGAGTCCTGTTGAGGGCAGATCAATTCCTCACATAAAAGAACAGTGAAGAAGCACAGGGTGCCAGGAACTGGGCAGTTCCCAGGGCTCCTGTCTGTAGCCACAGGATGCTGCTGGCCCTGTCAGCGTGGTGGTGCCTGGGGCAGGCAGAGGGTAACTCAGCTCCTGCAGCAGCGTCTTCAGCCTTGGCAGTGGGAGCAGGAAGGCAGCAGTTCAGATGCTTCCTCACCTGCTTTCACTTCTCCTCCTCCTCCTCTGCACTCTGAGAGCCCTTGTCCTCCGAGGGCAGCAGAGGCTGGTGCTGACAGGACTGATGTTTGTCTGCCCTGCCTGGCTGCAGGAAGAGGGGCAGGAGGGTGGGGGTGAAGGGCATGTCCCTGAAGGCGTGCAGGAGGAAGATGCCGGACACGATGGTGAGGAAGCCGCTGATGGAGCCGATGATGTTGTCCAGCACCATGTGCTGCCACTCCTTGAAGAGGATGGCCGAGCACATCATGACTGCTGTGGTGAAGAGCACGTAGTAAATGGGTGTGACCACAGAGGTGCTGAAAATGTCCAAGGCTTTGTTCAGATAGTTGATCTGCGTGCTGATGCAGATCACCAGGCACACCAGGAGCACCCAGCCCAGGGGTTCCTTCAGGACTGGCTTCCCAGAGAACAGTTCTTTCAGGGCAATTCCCAGGCCTTTGACACAGGATACAGACAGTGAGCCAATAGCAGAGCAGACCAAAACATAAACCAGGACGTTGCTTTGTCCATAACGGGGTCCAGCCACAAAGATGAGCAGAAGGGAGCTCACCAAGACACACACAGCAAATACAATGAATCCTTGGAGAGAGAAAAAGTCAAGAACTCCCATCAGAACACAGCAGCACCAGCAATGAGAGATGGAGGACAGGCAGGTAACTGCCTCATCAGCCTTTCAGGCCTCCATCTGAAGGGAACAGGGTTGTAAAGCTGCAGAGACAACAACAGCTCATTGCAGTGTGATCACAAGTCAGGCTGTTGGGCGTACAATCTGCTGGGAGGGGCAGGGGCACAGTCAGGCTGCACAGTACTAACAGAGCTGGGGAGCTTTTGACCAGTCCAGCAGGAGGCCCAGGAAGGTGACAGAAAGCTTGGGAAGCCCTGGCTGAACTCTGCAGACTGGTGAGATAAAAAGGAAAGTGCCACATCACAGGAATTCCCTGCCAGTGTTCCCCCTAATGAGCAGCAACATCCATCTGTTAATCTGCTATGCTCTTCTCTTTAAGCTTCCTCCATCTCTTTTGGCTTATTCTGCCACTTGTACTATTGCCTACATCACATCTTTGTGACTTGATCCATCCCCTAACTTAAATACCAGGACTATCTGATCTTGGGCATAACTCCTTGAATTCTTTTGCTTTGAATTCTGCTGCCTAGATTTCCTCCTCTGTCTTCTCTCAGCCACACCACTACAACCCTTATGACCAGGAATTCCCTCTGCAGTTCCTGGCACTGCCACAGGCCACTCCCTTCTGCTGACACCTCATTGCCCTGCTCCTCACTTTTTGCATCTATACCTCGCAGAGAGTAAAAAAAAAACTATCCCACTTGGTAACTATTAATGATTCCAGTGGGGTGTGAAGAACTAAAAATAGAGCAATTACCATTTAGTTCAGCCCTTTCCAATCTATTCAAGTTGTATTCCATCTTCTACTGTCATTAGCCTGAACTCAATAGGAATCCTTTAATTTTAGTACCTGGATCTTTCAGCTTCTCTGCCATTGACTGCAGGCTGGAAACCTCTTCTTCCTGTGGAGCATGGATCACCATCACAGTGGAGCCCAGGATACTCAGGATGCAGCCAATCTTCCCGTGAACATTCAGCTGCTCATTCAGGAAGATGGAAGACAGAACTGCACTGAAAAAGCAAAAAAACCAACAAACCATCCAAAAACAATTAGGACAAGAAATGGATACCTGAGGGAAGACAGCAGAGCAACTGCTATTACTAAGGGCTGGCAGGTGAAGTGAGGCTGTTTTTGAGGCTCCTTACCTAACAAGGACACTCAGAGCACCCAGTGGAGTCACCAGTGTTGCAGGGGCAAAGGCATAGGCAGCAAAATTTGCAGCTTCTCCAACTCCCACTGCAAGAGAACTCCTTTGAGAATCAAAGTGGCAGCAATTCACCATAATGCAGGTTTGAGTGTAGTCAGAAAAGCCTCAGTTTCCTCCTGAGCATCCTGTTTCTCTGAGGCATGTTGAGCAACCAGGGAAGAACAGCAGCAGCAAGAACAAGAAGCAGCCCCACACAGGTTCTTTTGGGAAGAGAAGGCTCAGTGCACAGTGATCCTTAGTCACATGTGCCTCTACAATGAGCAGCAACCACAGGAAAGTATTTTCATCATTTCTACAAAGCTGAAAGGTGTCTGTCCTTTTCCTGGAACAGCTTTTACAGCTTTTTAAAGGGTTAACCAGTTATGCTTGGTTCTTAACATTGAAAAGTGTGTAGTAAAGCTGCTGAAATTGCTGTACACAGTGCTGATGTGCCTACATCCTCAGGGCAGGCCACTTGAGAAGCATTTAACCAATCCAGCTAAACCAGCTCCTCAGCTCCTGCTTAGCAGAGAAACTTGGTAATGCATGAGACTTTAGAATAGCTTACTTACAATGAGATCAACAAACATCATCATCAGAAAACTGGATAAAACTCAAGCAGTCAAACAAAAATGGTAATAAAACATGAAAAGAACTAGAACACACTCTTAAAAATGAGACTCTGGAGTGACTTAATTGTGGCTTTCCAGTATGTGAAGGGAGAGAGACTTTTTACAGGGGCACGTAGTGACAGGACAAGGGGGAATGGATTGAAACTTAAAGAGAGTAGGTTTAGATAAGATACCATGAAGAAATTTTTTTTCCTGTGTAGGTGAGGAAGCCCTGGCACAGGTTGCCCAGAGAAGCTGTGGCTGCCCCATGCCGGGAAGTGTCCAAGGCCAGGCTGGACAGGATAGTGATGAGATGGGACGAGATGATCTTTAGGGTCTCCACCAAGCCGATAAATGTGCCTTACCACAGTCTGTACTTACTGCACAGCAGCCCTGCCCACCAAAGCCACTCTCGCAGGTACGCGTGCCCTCCTTGCCCTGAGTGCGGAGGAAACAACGAGAAACCTCGCATGAAGCCAAACCAAATCCCCTCACGACCCTCGGGGGAGGCAGCGGGAGGAGAGCGGCCGTACCTGCCCTGGCGCGGCCGCACAGCCGGAGCAGCCCCTTCTTCTTCAGGACGAAGCTGCCGCCGATGAAGGCGCTGGAAGCCAGGGCCAGCCCCAGCCCCGCGCCGAAGCCGGCCCCCATGGCAGCAGCACTGCCCGGGGACGGAGCGGGGCTGGAACGGGACGGAGCGGAAGGGGCGGTGCGCCGGGCTCGGCTTCCGCGGGGCCTCTCAGGCACCGGAGCGGGGCTCGGCGCGGCTCTGGCAGCCGGGCTGGGGGCTCCGTGCAGGAGCCTTCCCGAGGGTGAGGTGACCGCGTGTTAGTGGCACAGCCGGAGGAGGTGGGATGAGCAAGGGCAAGGACGATGCCCCCCACGAGCTCGAGAGCCAGTTCGTGCTGCGGCTGCCGCCGGTAAGGGCCGGCTCCGGCCCCGCGGGGTCACACCGGGCTCAGCTCGGCTTGCCGGCCAGCCCCGGCTGCGGGAGCAGGGGGTTAACAAGGCAGTGGGGAAGCTGCGCCTCTGGGAAGGGATGTGGAAGCAGCTGGGTGCTTTGGAACCATTCCCACCCTTTTGAAGGGATTTTCCACGGCCTTTCCTAGAGACGTGCTGCTGCCACTCAGAGCGGGGGACTCAGAGTCAGCCTAAGGGTTTGGGAGGACCTTTCTGTAGGGGTAGAGATTTAACAAGTACTGACTCTTTAGTTGCAGTGGCTGTAAGTACCCTCGTTGGTGTTTGTTAGATGCTTAAGCTGAGACTCTGTTTTTCCAGTGTCCAGTGACAGGATGATAAACTAAAGCCCAAGTTCTACCTCACCATGAGGAATAACTTTCCATTGAGAGTGGCAGAGCACTGAAGCAGCTGTCCAGGAAGGTTGTGGAATCTCCTTCTCTGGAGACACCCACCTGGATGTATACATTTATCACCTGCTTCAGGTGACCCTGCCTTAGCAGGGGGGTTGGACTGGATGATCTCTTCTTCCAACCCCAATTATTCTGGGATTCTGTGAGACTGTGTCCTGCTGAGACCACAAGGGCTTGGTGAGGGGAGCTCAAACTGCCCACAGTGCTGTGGAGCTCACATCATTGTCACACCTGTGTCATGCCAGGGGTATGGAGAGCACTGGGAATAGCGGAGCCACAGGGTTAATGTGCTGTTGGGAGGAGGGTGCTGTTCACCGTGGGTTTTGCAGTTGCTGTCCAGCATGTGGATGGCAGGTGTTTAAAGCTGAGTAGGTTGAGCAGGAGCCTTTGGTGATTCTTGGAGGAAGCACACGTGCTCCTGAAGAATTACCTTCTCAGGAATATGCCTCGACTGTGCGGCGAGCAGTCCAGTCTGGGAATGTCAACTTGAAGGACAGGCTCACCATTGAGCTGCATGGTGAGTGAGCAGGACCAGGGCATCTCTGCCTGTCCACAGGTGAAGCTGTGCCACTTGCATGTGTTGTCCTGTGAAGTCCCTGCTGCCCAGGGCTGTATTGTGCCACAGCACTGACCTGTCCCCTGGCTCTCCCCAGCGGACGGGCGCCATGGGATTGTCCGTGTGGACCGGGTGCCACTGGCAGCCAAGCTGGTGGATCTGCCCTGCATCATCGAGAGCTTAAAAACCATTGACAAGAAAACCTTCTACAAGACAGCGGATATTTGTCAGGTATGAGCTGTCCTTGCCTGCACCAACACCTTAATTCATTGCTCTCCACTCCAGGAAAACCCTTGGCAACTGGACACCCATTATAACATACCCAATTCCTGTATCTCAGAGTATTAGCAGTTTAAAATTCCCCATGCCACTTGGTGTTTAGAAACCTCATTCCTGAAGTGTGAAACGGGATTGCCTTCATGACAGCTTAACTGCTGTGGTATCCAGCTGAGCTGGGGATGCAGCTGTGTTTCCCACACCCTGTGCCCCTGAATCTCTTTGGCTCACAACATGCAGTGAGCAGTCACTGTTCCTTCACGTACTGATGTTCATGTGGGGATTCCAGATGCTTGTTTGCACTGTGGATGGTGATCTCTACCCACCTTTGGAAGAGCAAACCGTGACCACTGACCCCAAGGCAAACAAGAAGAAGGACAAGGACAGAGAGAAGAAATTCATATGGAACCATGGCAGTGAGTAGAGGCTGTGCCAAGCCCCTCCACCCTGGTACCCTGCATCTGAGCAGGGTGCTCACAGCAGTGCTGCTGCTCCTTTCCACGGCTCTCTTTTCCCTTCTGACACGTGCTTCTCTCACTGGACCATCTGCCTGACACATGAAATCTGTTTCCTCTATCACAGTCACTCTTCCCCTGAAAAACGTACGGAAGCGGCGATTCCGGAAGACAGCTAAGAAGAAGGTGAGTTGCTTCTCACCCAGATGTAGATGAAAAACCCAAGGGCTAGGAGGCCAGAGACATTAGACCTGTGGCTATGATTGGTCCAGAAGTCATGTGGTTTCTTAATATTTGTTCACTTTTCCTTGCCCAAGTTGAGGGTGAGGGTAGGATAGTAGATTTAAACATTTCTTTGGCTGCTTCCTCTGTATTTTCCATGATGCTCCTGAGGGGAAGATCCTCGGTGCAGAATACTGCTGGACCTCATTCCTGTGGCTGCCTTGCCACACCACATCTCTTCCTGCTCATAGAGAAGAAAGGAAGAAAGACTCACATGGAACTGAGGCTTCACTCATTCCTGCTTTCCCAGCATAAATCTTCTCTTTATGCATGGCCCATTCCCTTCCCCAAATAGTACCACTGTCATTTCAGCTGGGGGAGTGACAACAGATGGAGCTCAGAGACTGTCTCTGTGCATATGCACAAGCCAGGCAGGGTGCTGGGGAGATGCAGCACCCTCAGGCTGAGAAGACTTGTTCTTCTCTCCTTTGCAGTTTCTGAGAACAGGGTTGAGTGTGATTTTGCATGACATTTGGGCAAAGAAATTACTTGAGACATTCTTGTAGCCCACAGGAGAGATGTGATATCACTGCAGTAAAATTTCGGACTAATTTAAAAGTGATAAATGAAGCCTTTTTTTGAGTGGGATGGGAGGGAGTTGAGCTGAGTTGAATTGAGTTGAGTTGAGTTGACCGTCAACACCTCAAGGACTTTTTGCATAGACACAGAAAGTCTTATGAAATACGTAGTATAAACAGGAAAGTGAGAGCACTCAACCTACCAAAGTACAAAAAAGATGGGTTGTTTTTTAGGGGGGTGTGCATAATTTACTTCACAGTTAAAATATGAGCAAATTCTGAGCAGAAAGCAGAAGACAAGAAAGCCTTGAAACAGTGCTCTATCCGGAGTTGGAGGCTTCTAGTTGGCCAGCATCAGCAGCATGCACAAGGCATTTAACAGTGTCTCTGTTCTCTTTCCCCTCTCTGGTCCAGTACATTGAATCTCCTGATGTGGAAAAAGAGGTGAAGCGTCTACTGAGCACCGATGCTGAGGCTGTCAGTGTCCGTATCCTTTTAGTGGGGAAAAAACTCAAGGGTAGGACAGGACATGTGTGTGACCTGGGGGTTCTGGAAAGAACAAGTTGAGCTGTGTGTGTGTGGGACATTGGGAGATAAACACACAAGAGGCACTGAAGTTTTGGAGCTTCATCTTTGCCTTGTTCAAAGCCTGTTGTTTCCTCAAGGTGACCTTTCGTGTGGACTGTGCTGTTATACTAAGAAGGAACTGAAATAGTAGAGGAGGTGTCATCAGAAAAGAGGTCTGGGATGTTTCATCCTGGCTATCCATAGGTACAAGGCCAGACTGGTTGGAATGCCAGTGATCTGCCATTTTTAACCTCTTCAATCACACCTGCATCTTCCAAGTTCCTCTTTTTCCCTTGACTCACCTGTCCCTGCTGTCAGGCTGGGAAGTCATTGCTGAGGATGAAACAAAAGAAGTGGACAACCATGGTTCACTCACCAGCCTGGACATCTCCTCCCCGGGGATGTCGGGGCACAAGCAAGGCCATGGCTCCTCAGGTACCGTGGGGAAGGCTGTTTTATTTCCAGATGTGGTCCCTGGTAGGCAAAGGGCACTGGCAGGTCATCAGCTGTGTTTTAACTCTTTTACCCCCACCTAGAACACGATGAACTGCGGGAGATATTTAATGATATCAGCAGCAGCAGCGAGGATGAAGATGAGAGGGATCATCACGACGATGAAGACTTGAACATCATGGACACTGAGGAAGACTTGGAGAGACAGCTTCAGGACAAGCTGAATGAGTCTGATGGGCAGCAGCAGGAGAATGAGGGGTCCAACCAGATCGGTGAGTGGCCAGCAGAACATGGCAGAGCTGTTGGGATGCCAGGCAGACTGTGCTTTCCAGCTCTGCTGCTGTTCTGGGTCTGAGCTCACTCTCCCTTCCAGCCATGGGCATCCAGAAACAGATTGACAACCTGAAAAGTAAACTCCAGGAAACTCAAGACAGGAGGAAGCGCCAGGAAGATCTCATCATGAAAGTGGAGAACCTTGCCCTCAAGGTGAGAGCTCTCCTGGGGTCTCTTCAAACCTGCTCAACACTGGCTCACAATTAGATTTGGAGAAGCCAGGAGCCTTTGCCTGCTGGGTTAAAAATAGTTGTGGTGTGGCCAAACATGCTCCAGCATTTCCCCATGGAGGCAGAGTAATTTGTGAAACTAGAGGAGATAGAGGGTGTTGTCTCTGCATTTGACACATTTAGCAGCACCCATTCTGTTGAGAACACACTGGTAACTGGTCTCCATGTTTGTACCTGCAGACCCGTCTCCAGGCCGTGCTGGATGAATTCAAGCAGCAAGAGGAGCGAGAGAAGCAGCAGGTGAGGAAACTCCCACAGTGGAGCAGGATGTGCTGGGGCACAACACTGTTCTAGGCTCGGCCTGAGAGAATTCCCCGAGTCTTCCACCACAGCAGCAGCTGTGAACTCCAGTGTCACAGGTCAAGTAGGGTTGTACCTCATCTGTAGTTGCATGGAGCTTCACAAGTAGGGTTGACTGCAGCCTTCTTTTGCTGCCTCAGCTAAAACACAAACCCATTAGCACCCATGTTCAAGGAAGGCAGTGGCTGTAGGGTTGTGGCAGATTTCCTGCCTGGGCAGCTTTGTTCCAGCCAGGTACCAAGGCAGGAGGTTCTCACTCTCAGATCCCTGGGGGCAGTGCCAGTTCTGTCCCACAGGAGCCCAAGCACAGCTCCAGGCAACACACAGGGAGAGCAGGCACTGCTGTGGGTAGAATATATGCAAACACAAAAATGCTGGGGCTGCCTAGAGTCCCAGATGTGCCTTACTGTAACATTTCACTCCCTCTTCCTAGATGGCATCCCTGCAGGAGCAGCTGGAGTCCCTCATAGAGAAGTGAGGAGTGGGCCTGGGTCTTTGTGAGCAGAGCTGGAAGTGGTGGTCACCTGCCACACTGAAGTCTTGGATTTAGTTACACACTTCTGCTGCCACATGTGCTGCTGGGCAGTGATAGAGGGTCCATGTCTAGAGTTGATTTCACATCCACTGTGCTGGGTTTGGCTGGTGGAGCTAAAGAACTGGACTATGCCTGTGAGAGCAGCCAAAACAACAGATTCATTGTAAATAGTCAGTACTGGCCTCCCCAGGACAGCACGGTGCTGGTTTCTGCATCCTACTGAGTCTTGGGCTTTGTGGGCTGTGGCCTGGTAAGAGTTTGTTCTTGTGTTTGAGGAATGCTTGTTTCTGCAAACCAAACTCTCTTAATAAACTTTCCTTTTCAGCCCTGGTCTGTTCCCTTGTGGTCTCCCAGCCACACAGCCCCTGGCAGGGAGCCATGCCTGGGCACCTCTGGTGGGGCACTGTTGGGCTTCTTCCCCAAAGTGGTCTTTGTGGATCTAGGTCAAAAGTGCTGTCACTCAGTGGGAGGAACAAGGCCCTCCTGATCAGGGAGTTCCTGTAAGTCCTCACAGACTATGCAGGCAAATCCCAGATTAACCTGACAGGGTGGGAAGAGGATTAGAAGGGTGGTTACAGAAAGCAACAGAGGACAGCGGGGGCTTCAGCAAGTGTGTGTGCTAGGAGGGGACACCCCTCTCACAGCCCAAGGGCAGGGAAAAGATCAGCAGGAGCCCTGGAAGATGATGCGTGTGTCCATGTAGTCAAGAAAAGAGACACCTAAGGAAGACGTGGAGCTCTAGAAGGGCCCAGAGCGTGCTGGGGTACGTGTGATCTGTGAGCAGCCATGGAGGAAACCTATCTGCTGAATGTGGAAGGGGTCAAAAAGAAGATTCTGCATGGAGGCCGAGGGGAGCTGCCGAAGTTGCAGGATGGGAGCAAGGTAAATTGTCTGGGTTCCTCCAGAGCCCTGGGAGAGGGAGTGGGTCTGACATCCCTGTCCATTATGGTTCACAAGCCCATCTCCAGGTCTGGGGAAGAGTGAGAGCCATCAGAACAGGGGTATGGGAGGGGCTGATTTGGGCACAGGCAGATACATTTCCCACAGTGACATTTCCCACTGGGCCTGTGACACCACCTCCTGGCACCTGCCTTTCCTGTCGTGCCAAGCTGGAGTGAGATGTGCCAATGGGTTGTTCCTGGGAGGTTCTCCAGCCTCTGACCACTGTGGGTTCCACCTTCCCGATGCACTCTGTGAGAGCACTCTGCACTGGGTTATAAAGGGGGTTCCATAGGGAGAAGCAAGCTATAGCGTGGATGGATGTTAAGACATTGGCCATCTGCTTACTGTCTCAAGTGGGCAAGAGGCACAATCTGCTGTGGAGGGAGAGCTGCCAGTCAGATGAATACAGTGCTGGGAGCAGGCTTGACACCACAGGTCAGCCTGGCTGCTGAGGGGAGTCTCACACTGGGCTCTCTCTGGGGCAGTTCACCTTCCACTTCCAGACGCTGAAGGATGACTTTGAGCGGACGGTGATTGATGACAGCCGGGAAGCTGGCATACCCATGGAGATCATCGTGGGCAAGATGTTCAAGCTGGAGATCTGGGAGACGCTGCTCAGCTCCATGAGGATTGGGGAGGTGGCAGAGTTCTGGTGCGATGCCATTGTGAGTGAGGGGCCCATAGATGCCCGCTTCCCTCCTTCCCGCAGAGCCAAGACACAGGACCATGCATCCCAGGGATGCTCAGGCCTTGTCTGGTGCAAACACAGGGTCTCACCTGCCCTCAGCACTGGGGGGCTGCCCCAGACAAGGGGGTGCAGGGCTGAGTGGGGTGCTCCCCTCCTTGCAGCACACCGGCATGTATGCCCTGGTCTCCAGGGGCATGAGGAGGATCGCAGAGGGACGGGATCCCCTGGAAGGCCAGAAGCACCGCTGTGGCATGGGCAACATGTTTGACTACCACAGCACAGGCTATGATGACCTGGACGAGCTGCAGCGGACGCCACAGCCCCTCATCTTCATCATGGAGCTGTTCCGGGTAAGGGGGATTGCCAGGATGGCTGCCAGAGCGGGAACAGCTGGGACAGGCAGCTCAGCTTCTCCTGCTTACGCAGGTGGAGGATCCCTCAGCATACAAACGAGACACCTGGGCCATGAGCAAGGAGGAGAAGCTGGCAGCAGTGCCTGTGCTGCACAGCGAGGGCAACCGCCTCGTCCTGCGCAGGGAGTTCGCACAGGCAGCGGCCAAGTACCAGGAGGCCGTCATCTGCCTCAGGAACCTGCAGGCCAAGGTGAGCAGGACCAACAGCTCCCCATCCCTGCCTGGGTCACACCCTGTGTGCCTTGGGTGCCTGGGAGGGGATGGACACAGCCATGTGCCCTGGGTTGCTCGTGGGGCAGGAGAAACCATGGGAGGATGACTGGCTGAAGCTGGAGAGCCTGGTCACGCCACTGGTGCTCAACTACTGCCAGTGCCAGCTGGAGCTCGGCGAGTACTACGAGGTGCTGGAGCACACCACGGAGCTTCTCCAGAAACACAATGGTACCTGTGCCCTGCATCCCACCCCTGCTGAGCCCATGGCTCCCAGGGACTCCATCCTCTGAATCCCCCATCCATGACAATGCTCATCCTGTGTCCCTCTGCCTGTGATAGCACCTCTGTCATCTGTGTTCCAGTTTGCCCTGCCCATGACAATGCTCATGGCACTGGTTTCCTGTGCCCACAACGTCCCCCCGCCCACCACACCATCCTTCCCTCTCCCACAATGATCCCTGCACTCCCTGTGTCCTGTTGCCCTCAGTGCAGACCCAGATGCCCGTGCCCTCCCTAAGGTGTGCCCACTGCACACTCCACCTCCTATGTGCTTCACGTCCCCTGGCCCCAGGGTCTCCAGCTCCTGTGGCTGGTGGCCCTGAGCTGCAGGATCCCCACTGAGGGCTCTTGTCTCCTGGCAGACAATGCCAAGGCCTATTTCAAGCGAGCAAAGGCCCACGCTGCTGTGTGGAATGAGAGGGAGGCACGGGAGGACTTCCAGCGCGTGGCTCACCTCGACCCCTCCATGGCGGCTGCGGTGAAGAAGGAGCTGAAGCAGCTGGGGGAGAGGATGAGGAAGAAGCACGTGGAGGATCGGAAGCGATACCAGGGCCTCTTCCAGTCATCCCAGGGTCTGAAGGCCCGTGAGGGGCAGGAGAGAAGGGACATGGGTGATGGGGCAGCTCAGGGTGAGGCTGGGGTCCCGGAGAACCCTGGGCAAGGGGAGCAGGGTGCTGAGACTGAAGTAACTCAACAACCCAGGGCTCCCCAGGCAGAACAAAGGACCCCCAGGGTAGAGGGGGAAGGGGCAGCACTGGGAGGAGAAGAAGCCCGAGGAGAGCCTGTAGGAGAAGAGGCAGAAGGGAAGGATGGGACAGGAGTAGGGCAAGAAGAAAATCTGGGCACCTGTGGGGCAAAGCCAGAGAGTCTGGGAACAGAGGAGGAAGATGAGAAAGAGGAGGGGGAAGAGGAAGAAGAGAAGGAGGTAGAGGAGAAGAAAGAGGAAGAAAAGGAAGAAAAAGAGGAGAGCAAAGAGGAAAAGGTGGAGAGGGGGGCAGAGGAAGAAAATGGAAAATTGGAGGAGGAGAAGGAGATGGACAAGGAAGAAAAGGAGGACAAAGGGGAGAGGGGAGAGAAGATGGAGACGGGAGCAGAGGAAGAAAAGAAATTAAAAGAGAGTGAAAAAGTAGAGAAGGAAGAAGAAAAGGAAGAAGAAAATGAAGAAGAAAACAAAGAAAAAGAGGAGGGGGAGGAGGAAGCAGTAGTGAAAGGGAAAGTGGAGGACAAAGGGCAAGAGTATCTACCAACAAAAAGAGAAAAGCCTGAAGCAAGTCAGTGTGGGGCAATAGGGGAGACAAAGGCAGCAGGGCTAGTGCAGGGCTTGGAGCGAGGAGCTAGTGGAGCAGAGGCAGCTGGCACAGGGAGTGAGGCCCAGGCTCAGATGAAGAGAGCCCCACATCTGGGTCCAGCTGAGGGATCCCCAGGGCTGGAGCATGAGACGTCTGGAGAGGCTCTGGAAGAGGTGAGCTGCAGGGAGCAGGGAGCAGGCAGTGGACAAGAAAATGCTGGGGAAGGCAACATCCCTCCAGAAAGCTTCACCCCTGGGGAAGGTGAGGAGCTGGATGGAGGGACAAAAATACCCCCGTACTCCACAGCAGCCAGAGAAGGGGATGCTGCACTCTTGGAGCAGTGCAGCAAAGAGCAGGGCTGTGACCAGCCCTGAGCAGGGCCAGCTACCCCTGCTTGGGGAACAGCTGCCAGGCCACTGACAAAGAGACACAGCATGGGCAGCAGGGCTCCTGTTCCCTGAGAGGGAGCGCCAGGGCTGGGACTGGCCCAGCAGTGACACGGGGACAATGCTGTGCTCACCCTGCCCCGCTGTGCAGCAGCACCCGCAGCACCCCTGCCCCGACTCTTGGGCTCCAGCGCCTTTCAGCCGGGCGCCACCGAGCTCTGCTGGCTCAGAAATAAAAGCTCTTCCCTGGCACCGTGGGCTGGATTTGTTCCTGAACGTGACCAGCTTCCCTGATGACATTCCACAGCTCCCGCCTTGCCCCAGGGCCCGTGGCACAGGGATGGGGCAGTTTGTGCTGCTCTTGAGAGGGG
>VRYO01000570.1:3163534-3212972 GCA_009812075.1 Sialia sialis
CTCCTGCCTGGGGCTGAAGGGTTTCCTACAGCCAAAGTTCCCCAGTGAGAAAGAGGGACTGTCCCCACACAGCCCCTGTCCCACCCTCAGGCAGCCACATGGCCTGAGCAGACCTTGTTGGAAGAGCATGAAGATGGTGGTTGGTGGGCACACCTGTGTCTGGGGATCCTGTGGCTCTGCTCACAGCTTCTGTTCTGCCTCGAGTGGTGTGGACAGGCAGGGTGCTGTGTCGCAGCAGCCCAGCACGAGCAGTGCCAGGATGGCACAGCAACAGGAGCTGACTCAGCCGAGACGCACGGATAAAAGAGGCCAGAGCACTGATCCCGGTCTCAGTATAAATACAAATTTATTCTCTTTCCAGAGCAGAGATGCCACAAAGCAGGGAGGACAGCAGCACCACAGTACATGGTTACCAGAGCATCAGCCAGCCTGCTCCCCTCCCTGGCACATCCTGACTCCCAAACACAGCCCAAGCACCCAACCTGACCACCTCTGCTCCCCACAGCTGGCACTGGGGCCAGCAGCTCTGTCCCCATCCTGCTCTTTTTCTTCCTCCAGTGACCCCCAAGGCTGGATACTCCTGCCCACACCCTCAGGCCAAGCCTCACTCTGCCTCACTCAGCTGTGTCTCACAGGCTTGCCTGTGGTCCCTCTCACCTGCAGCCTGACACAGCATGTCCAAAGCCACCCTAATGCCACCACGCTGCCCTCCTGCCGCTCACCTGGCTGGGACAGGGGACAGCAAGGACAGCCACCCACGCTGCTGCCAGCAGACACTGGAGCTCTACGTGCTGAATACACCTGGCTGTAAGGCTCACATCCCCTTGTCCTTGGTGTGAAAACTGCTCCTTACACCTGCCAACACCCCAGAGCCAAGCCCACAGCCCTGGGGCTGACCTGCCTGGTGACAACCTCCCTGGACAGTCCAGCACCGTGTCCTGTCCCAGCCAGCAACAAGAGCCCTGGCTCTGTCCTTGCAAGCCCTGTTTAAATGGGATGTTCCACCCCAGTGTGCACCCTGCCCTCCCCCGAGGGCTCAAGCCTCTCATCTCTCCACATCCTGTGGCTCTAGAACACCAGGGCCATCACAGCCCCTGCTCTGGGTCACCCTCCAGCACCTGACTCTGCCTCTTTCTCGACATGACACAGCACAAGACAGCCTGCCCGAGGGACCCCTGGGCACCAGGAGCCACCAGAACAGCCTCCCTGCCCTGCCCCACGGGACAAAGGGCTCCAGCCCCCCAGCTCAGCTCAAAGTTGGTGACAGCAGCAGGGCAGCTGCTCCCTGGGGGCACCAAGGAGGTGTCCTGCCTGTCCTGCTGCCCACCCACACTTGGGTCAGACCAAGGTGGCCTCAGGGCTGGAGTGTGGCTGGAGAAACCCCTCCCTGCAGGAGCTGGGGCTCCCCAGGGATGGGGCTGGGTCTGGGCAGGCTCTCTGCACCATGGCAAAGGCACAGATCCCCAGGAAACCAGGCAGGATGAAAAACCTGCTGTGGGTCCAGCCCTCACTGAGCTCCCTCACAGCAGCCCTGAAAGGCAGCACCAGCAACAGGGAAGGTGCTGCTTCCCCTGGGAGCAGGAGTTGGGCTGGTCTGAAAGTGAAGGGCAGCTACACTTAAGGTATTCGAGTTTAATAGAGTGAGTCCATGAGAGTATTTAAGTACAGTATATATATATAATATGTAGAAATATATGCAAATTAAACAATAAGGCTCTGTTATAAAGACTCTCTCAATATAAGGCTACTAGCTGGGCTGAAGCTCTAACATGGACTCAAATCCCTATTCCATAAACCTCACAGACTCTCTCCTGGTGGTATGTGCCTGGCTGGCTGCAGAGCCTTGGGTGGCAGAGTTCAAACTATAAGGCTGGCAGCTGGTTACTGTTATAAAGAGTTATTTTAAAAATTGTGTGGCTCCTGGAGTGTTTTGGTGCCCACAGACCTGGAGGCTCCTGGGCACAAATGAAGAGTGGGATGCTGAGCTCTGCATCCCCCAAGGGCTACAGGCAAAGGCAGCAGCCCGTGGGTGCCAGGGGAGACAGATAGTTTTCATGGCTTCAGTTCTTTCTTCTGAACCATCCCAGCAGGCTTGGGCACTGTGGCTGAGTGACCAAACCAGCCTCCTGGGGAGCCCACAGTCCCATTCCTGCATGACCTACATTCCCCTGAGATCTTCTGGAGCTGGCAAGCATCCTGCACCACCAGCTCGGAGGGAGTCTGTGTGAGGTCTGCTGCAGCACAGGGAGCATGGCAGGGAGAGAGGGGGAGGAAAGCAGCCAGGTAGCTGGTTAGGAAAAGCCTCTGGCTCACAGGAGGTGTTAGATAAGAGAGGTCATACCTGGAAGAGAAATAGACAGGTCAGGAAAACAGGACCCAGAGCCACCTGGTTAGAAGGGGACTGCTGCAGAGCCAGGAGGATCCTGCTCAGGGATGGCAGAAAGTGGGCAAGAGTCTGCACGGGCAGACCACCACCTTATGTTAGTGCTGCCACCAAACAACGTCTCCCTCTGGCAGCCTGGGCAAGAGACCAGGTGCTGCTTCTGCACTGGAGCGCAGAGGGAAAGAGCAGAACAACCAACACCAAAACCCACTGAGAGTAGAGTGCCATCCACACACTCATCCCCCAGTCTCCATCCCTGCTGGGAAGAGCCATCCATGAGCAGCCAGGAGAGTCTGAGCCATTGCTTCCATCTCACCAGGCTACAGGGCCTGGACCTTTCCTGCAGAGGAGTCTGGACAGGGATGAAGCCAGGAGGTGGCTCAAAGCTGTCACTGCAGGTGGTGCTGGCACATCTGTCCATCCTCACGTGGGTGCAGGGTCCTGAGCAGGGCAGGAGGATGCCTTGCAGCCCATCACAGGGATCTGTTTGGTCTTGGCAGCTGGGATTGCCTCTCCTTGCAGCTGTGAAGCCTCCTCTTCCTCCACCTCCTCCTCCTCATTCCCAGGCCACACACCCATCCCAGCAGCACTGCAGCAGCAAAGCTCTTGGCTGAAGCACTGTGGGTCATTAGCTGTCGCAGGGAAGCTGGGATCGGGGCAGGGCTCTGTGGGGAAAACCTCACCTGAGGATTTCACTCAAGTACCTCGAGAGTTGGGGAAGGCGCTCCGCAGCTTCTCCATGATGTCTTCCAGGCACATGCTGACTTCCTGGGTTTTGGCTTCCACCTCATCTGCAGTGGGAAGGAGGGCAGGTGGTATGAAAAGGCTCTCTGGACATCCACCTGGCTGCCAGCATCTCTGCAGGATGGCAGGGTGCAGGCGGCTCCCTGCAGCATGGAAACAGGGGAGCAGGGCCAGGAGCTCAGCCCAAGCCTAAACCTCACCTGCAGTTTCAGTGTCAGGGGTGTTGTGCTCCTTCTCCTTTGCCTGGCTGCCTTCTGACTGATGTGGAGATGAAGCCAAGGAAGAGGCTGCTGAACCATTGCCTTCTGACTCTGCTGGAGGCTGGAGTGAGAAGAGCTGTTGTCAGAAGGTTGTCATGATCCTCTGTCCTTGCCTTCCCCTGCTCTGCCCATCCCCTTTGTGCCACTGTCACCGCTCTGCTGTGGCAAAGCCCACCCACCCTGTCCTGAGCATACCTGCAGCAGCAGCTCCCTCAGCCTGTGCAGCTGTGACTCCAGCTGCTTGTTGTGATCCTCCAGGATCTGCATCCGTGTCTCCAGGCGGCTCTTGTGCTGCCGGAGGATTCGTGCTTCTGCCAGGAGCTCATCGTTACGTGGGTCTTGCACTGACTCAGGAGAGCCCGTAGCCAGGGTTGGAGACTCCACTGCCTCATCATGCTGCCATTTCAAACGCCTCAGCTCTCCCTGGAGGATCCTGCAGGACAGCCCAGGTCAGCATCCCCTCAATCCTTCCTACAGACTGCTGGAAACACCTGGGAGCTGCACTCTGGGGATGGCCCAAGACTCAGACAAAGAGCTTTGCCATTTGTGAAGCTCAAGGGCCAGGATGCTGCACTGCAGAGTGGTTCTACCCCACACGGGGGCTTCACAGATATGCAACCACTTCCCAAGAGGCTGAAAACAAGGGCAGGGAAAGCATCACCTCCTCCTGAGCTGGTGTCCCCTGCCTAGAGCCTCACCCTATGTGGTCCAGAGCAGCAATACCACTGTTCATGAGGGGCTCAGGGACAAGAAAGGCAGAGTGCCCTGGGCTCACTTCAACCCGTTTGGGGTTCAGGAGGGAGCAGGTTCTGTGGGTGCAGGAAGGAATATTTTGGGGAATAGAGTCATCTCTCTTCCTTGGAGAGCACACCCTCACTGAGTTTTAGTGCTCAGCTTAGTCACCCTCCAAACCTGCCCTCTCAGCATCTGCAATCCCCACCTCCAGTCCCAGCAGCATCTCCTGACTCACTGAGCTCTACAAGGCTTGTCCACTTCTTTCCCGCTCTCAGGCTATAACCCCCACTTTCAGAGTTGCCCATATGTGTACCTGTTTTCATCCTCCAAGTGGGCCAGGACTCTCTCCAGCTCTCCCTTGTCATCCATGTTGAGGCTTCCTGGAACCTGCTGGCCGCCCCCAGGCTCTCTGTCGGTGATGGGGCTGGAATGGCGCAGCAGGTACTGGTCCTCATCCCTGTTCCCGTACGGGGAGAAACACCTTCACTAGGAAAGTCATGGGATTTGTGTGCCCTTGGGGAAGGACAGCACAGAGGGAGGCAGTTTCACAGGGCAGCTCCTGGCTGCTCCAGGCCTAGAGCTCAGAAGGGGTCCAGCATTCCAAGAGCCTCTCACTCAATGGCTCTGGAAGGAAAGCGTTTCTGGCTAGGCATGGATAGAGCCACAGGAGCCCTGACTCATCAGGAGGTGAGGAGAAAGGAAAGGAGAACTCACAGGCTGTCATCAGGGGACAGGCTATCACTGAAGAAGGAACAATTCTGGCTTTCCATCTCTGCAAGCCTGGAGGAAAGAGAAAAAGGTTGAGATATGACCAGAGACACCCTAACTGTCAGCTCAGTGAACCCTACTTGCAGCAGCCCCTGCAAGACTCCTCTCTGGCAGGATCTCCCACCTGGCCTGCACCAGTCTGCCCCTCCGCACAGGCTCTAGAAAGTTTTGGCTTTTAAAAAACCAAAATGCACTGCTGCTCTGGGTGTAAGTCCCTAGAATAAAGAGCTGCTGCTGTGCAGTTGGCTCAGCCTTCTCTCTCACAAGCAGAGAAAAGAGCGTTAAGAATTCCAGCTCCAGCCTAGGACCTGAGCTACAAGTACAGGCTCCCTGTACCCCTTGGGTCCACACAGTGAGGGCAGAGGCACTACAAACAACAAGACAGCAGCAGTGGGAAGCTGGCAAACAGCTCTGGTGAGGACACAGAGCAGAACAAAACACCAAAGGATGTGCCTGCTGAGAATCCACCCAGCAGCTCATACTGGGAGGAACAGGACAGCACATGGAGGCTGCTGCATCACTGAGACATCTTCTGTCAATTGCATGGTCTTTGCTGCCAATTTACACAGCATCAGCCACTTCCCAGGCGGGTTTGCCTGCCTCTGCAACATGCTGGGGCAGGTGGAGGGGTCTGTGACCATCTATCTGCCCCAAAGCATCCCCCCACACACCCATCAAGGCCATGCTCTGTGCCCCAGCAGGGCAGCAGAGCCCTGTGGTGGTACCTGCTGGCAAAGTGCTCGATCCGGGAGTGTGTGTCAGCATGTGGTAACATCGGGGAGGAGGCTGGGCTGCAAGAGATGCACACTGATCAGCAGGGCTTGGGAGAGACTGATCTCACCTGGCTGAGCAGAGCCAGGGCTGGAGAGGGAGACTGAAACCTCTCTGCCTTCCAGGACAAGGTGTCAGATCACCCCCAGAGCAAGTGCTCCTCCAGCCCTCCCCCAGGAGCCCTGGGGAGCTGAGATGCTCTTTCCAGCCACAGAACCCATGTCTCATTCTGGGCCAAAAGACAGAAAGCAGGGCACAGCCGACTCACGTCTCAGAGCAGTCAGCCTCGAGCACAGACTGGACGGGCAGGTAACCTCTCTGGGGGTGCTTGCTGAAGTACTGCTTGGACCGAAACTTGTTCTTCAGTGTCGTGGCAAAGTCTCTC
This sequence comes from Sialia sialis, assembly GCA_009812075.1. Lineage (NCBI taxonomy): Eukaryota > Metazoa > Chordata > Aves > Passeriformes > Turdidae > Sialia > Sialia sialis. The sequence continues at coordinate 3,169,581 of VRYO01000570.1, forward strand.
ATGTTTTCGCTGGATGTGGTCTGCAGAGACACAAACATGACAAAGGTGCTGTTTAATGAAAAGTGGGGGACTCCAGCTCAGCACTCACAATACGATATCCCCTCAGGCTGGGCATGAGCTCCATGGGGGAACAGGTAGATAAAACTGAGGAAGCAGAGAGGGCACACAGCAGCTCTGTAGGGCCTGGCACATGGGGACCATGCATGCTGCTCACCACAAGCCCCAGAATAAGCAGGGACACAGGCAGCCTCCAGCATGCAGAGGGTGCAAAACTACACAAGGGATCCACTTCTGGGGCTGCACCAGCCTAAACATCACAAGGCTGCTGCCATCAGTGATTCCTGCTCTGAGCCAGGGCCCTCCCAGCCCAGCCCAGCTCCATACCGGGGTGTAGTACTCCATGATGGGGTAGTGCAGCTTGTTGCCCTTGCTGGCTCGCCCGGTGAGGAAGCAGGTCTGGCAGATATCCACATTGAACTGCTTCAGGCTCCGATACCTGGAGAGGTCAAGAGGCCATAGGGAAGCAGTGGGAGCCATCAAAACTCATGTTTAAAGCCCAAGAAGAGGTCAGTGGAGGGGACAGATGTGGGCTATGTAGCTCTAACACCCCCATGAACCCACAGTGCTGATGGCTGAAGTCCCCAGAAGAGCACTCTGCTCCTTCCCCTTAGCAGGCACCTGCCCTGCCCTGCCAGAAACACTGCTGGCTGCAGAGCTCCAGGCTCCCCAAGAGCACAGAGCAAGCTCAGCTCTCTCCATGCACTCCCCGTGGGGCCAGGGTCCCATATGACAGCCCTTACCTGAACCCCTTGATGGGGCACTGCCGGCACACTGAGCACTTGGTCTGGTGCTTCACCTGCTCGGCCATGGTCACCCGGTGCAGCACCGCCAGCCACACCATGGACTGGGGCTCCAGGTTGGCCCACTCCAGGAACTGGGACGCCTCAATGGCAGACTTGCCATTACTCTGGGGAGGAAGAGGAAGGGGCTGCTCAGAGCTGGGACCCAGCTGCAGTGGGTACAGATCCCCAGCACAGCGCTGCAGAGGGATGAGAGCCGTGCCCCGCACTCACAAAGCGGAAGCAGCTGCGGATGCTGGGCTCCACGTTGCTGCCCCCAAACGCTGCCACCTCCCCCAGCTGGCGTGGGACCTGGATGGCCTCGTGGAGCAGGACGCCGAGGTGCCGCTGGTCACACAGTCCCCCGGCGTTGGCCACTTGGCTGAAGAGATCTGCGGGCACGCAGACACAGCTGGCACCCCAGCACCAGGGGAGCAGTGTGGGGGTCACACACTACAAGGTCTCTTAAAGCTAAACACTCCAATAGAGAAATAACACCTATATTATTTATACTTTTAACCTAATCACTAAACTCCCATGACACTCAGTGCAGCACTAACTGTCCAACCAGAAACTACTGCCTGAAACCATGAAGAAGAAGGAAGATGAGCAAAGAAAGAGACACCTCTCAAATTCCTCCATCTTATCCCATACCCATTACAATATTACAAAACCCTCACATTTAAAACCCTTCACCATGTGAAAGCATGCACTTCTATTTAACTACACACCCGTGACTTTAACTCCATCACTCAAATTTGGAAGCTTTCTCCAAAGCTTCAAGTCCAAAGCATTGTTCTCCAGGGAGTCAGTGCCAGAAAGTGTAAAAAGCTCAAAAACCCCAGGTTTCTGTGATCCAATAGACTGCCTCCAGCAGAGAGCTCCAATAAGAGGAAATACTGAGCTATGATTAAATAACCCTCACCAGTATCCTTCCAGCTTCTAATAACCAGTTTAGTGTCTTCTTCAGACAGGGGCTACATTCATCATTTTTTACAAGGCCCCAGCTAGCCTGTCCTCTATGAATCAGCCCAATCCCTTTATTTAACCCCTTGGTACTCCCTATGCTACACAACATTTCCCTCCACAATATTCCATGGTTAAACTGCAGTGAGGAAAGCGATTTTCCTGAAACCTCCTTCCCCCCAAGCCATGCGGTCCCTGGTATTTTCCTTCTGGAAAGCACTGGATAATTTTCCTGTGTGCCTTCTCTGTACTGCTCCTTTCAGTGCCATGCAAGCAAGATCACTGCAGCACCAGTCAGTCTACAAAACACCTCCTAATTTTGGTGGCGTAGGCCCAGGGAGGGAGGGAGAGGTGATGATGCAAGCAGCTTAGTCACTGCAGAGAAGCTGTTTCTTTGCTCTTCCTGGGCAAAGAAGGTCTAAGCCAGGAAACAAAACCACTCCTGTTTTCCTGAGGTGGATTCACACCAGGGAGGGAGACAAGGGACTCACACTGGAACTTCTCCTTGACCTCTGTCCCGCACAGACACGCGATGCCCGTCTTGAAGGAGAGAGCCCTCATCTTCCCGCTGCGGCCGCTGCAAGATATCGCACAGGCTGGCAAATCTCTCAGAGCGGGGTTTTTGGCAAGGGAGGGGTCATCAAGGCAAGCACACTCCCTCCCTTAGCAGCCAGAACCTCTCTGCAGCACTGCCAGCTGGAAGAGCAGCACAGAGGTTCCTCCCAAGCACGGCAGCCCCACAGCTCGGGGGACACTGAGGGAGAGGCACCTGTCAAAGACGTTCAGCAGCCAGTTGAGGCTCATGTCCACGCAGAGGGGCACATTGACCAGGATGCCCCGCTCCTCCTCCAGCCGCTCGTAGAGGGCAGTCAGGCAGTGGATGACCTCTACCACGTCCATCGCCCGGTCGCTGGGCTGCAGGTCGTGCTCGTTGAAGATTTCCAAAGCCGTGGCCAGGGTGACCATGTCCACTGCATAGAAAGCACAGGGATCAGAGGGAAAGAAGGGAAATGAGAGAGGTGAGTCCTGCCCTAACCTGGGGCAGCGTTAGTCCCACTGTGTTGGGAAAGATGCTGGTAGGATGGGTGCAGCTCCTAGAATTTCTCTCCTGCCTTCAAACCTCTCCCAAAATACCACATCTCCACCTTTAGCCTCTGTGACCTTCCTTTCTCATTTCTGTGTCCATGGCCATGAAAATGCTACCCATGGAAAGCTCTGTGCAGAGCCCAGTGCTGGCCTCTCTGCACGTGCCAGGTCCCTGTGGGGCTGGCGTGGGGAGGTGAGGGGGCACAGATCCACACAGTCCCTACAAACACCTGCCCAGAGATGGGTTAGTCCTGTCTCCAGCTCTGACTGGGTAAAGGAGTTAAGGCACAAACCCAAAACAGGGCTAGGATACTGTGAGCTGCCCTGGCTGCTCTGCTTCCAGATTTCTGTGGCTGCAGGTTGTATGTGCTACCATGTTAGCAACCAGCAATATTTCTTTCCATCTTTGAGACCATTTATATTCACAGTACTCAGGGGATTGTGTGTCTTTTCCACGCTGTAACTTCACTCTGTAGAAAAATCCTCCCTTCTCCTGTCAAAGCTGCTACACTTGCACTGGGAAGCCCCATTTTCTGTGCCAGGGAGTATCGCTCCTGCCCACCCTCGTGTCCACACTGCCCACGGCTGCATATGGCTCTGATCTATCCCTCACTGCCTCTTTCCTACACAGTCACTCCACCAAACTTCTCACTATGGGAAAGCTGCCTTGGCAACCTCCTTGCCCTTTTCTCAAGCATACCTTGAATAAAGAGCACTCAGTCAAGTCATTTCTGGGGTGGAAAGAAGGTGACAGTGCAGTTTGTGAGATGCAGGAGATGCACAACCAGAGATGCACAAGCAGCACACAGGAGGGCTCTCCTTTGCTCTTCACCCTGTTTCCTCTCCACACCCAGCCTGCTGCTGCATGGACACCACCTAACAGGGTGGCCAAAGCCCACTGCTGCTTTCTTCCATTTGTATTACATCATCCCTGAATGTCCCTGGGTACAGGACAGCCTGATCACCACAGTGTTATGAAAATGCTCCACATCCAGGGTTCAACTCCCTTGAGAACCCAACCTCCTCTCACCCTGACTCATTGCCTTCTTCCAGGCCTTTCACAGGATGCCAAGGAACACGGGTCTGCCTGGGACCCCACAGCTGCTTGGCTGTACCTCCTTCCCTTCATGAACAGTTAGTTCAGGAGGAGGATTTCCCTCAGCCTGCTGTTGCTTAATTTTCACAGAACCTTAGGTGAGAGGCTTTGTCAAAAGCTCTGCGCAGCCAAGGATGCTGCATCTATCAGATTCCCATTTACTTGCTTGCCAGCTCCACCAGAAACTCCTCAGCAGTTTCCAGGGAGAGATGTTTCTCTTGGAGAGATGTTTGAACTCCTGTTGTATCATATTCACCTGGCTATTAATCCACCAGTTTCCACCAAGAGTGCAGAAGTCAGGTTTATTGGCTTCCTTCCTCCTCTCTAAGCAGTGAAGCCCTCTCTGTCCCTGCCGGTGTGGCTGGTTTCATCTCTCAGTTACATCCACACCTCCTCCATGCTCCTTTGGAGCTGCTTGGTGAGCTCCTGCCTGATCCCACAGCTTTGTAACCCTGAGCTGGGCCACCTTGTTCTCACACCCCATTTTGGATAACATCTGCCCTTGGGTCATTTCCACTCCAAGCCTGTAAAGAAACGCTCTGACACAGACTGGTGGATTTGCTCAGCTTCCCAGGCTGATTTCTGTCTCAGCTACCTGTCCCCTGGTGTCTCCTGCCTTTGATGTGCTGATAAAAGCTTGTGTTAGTTTAATGCCTTCACTGAGGGAGAGCCAGCAGGAGGGAAACCTTCCCACACTCACATCGAAGGGCTTTTTGCACCCGCCGCAGTTTCATGGCCGTCCGGTACGCCGAGAACTTGATGTTGTTCAAATCCGCTGCAGTGACACAGGAAAACAAGAATAAAACCACAGCACAACATGCTTATCTCCAGGGCAGGAAGCAGCAGTTGCAGCTCCCAGGCCCCAGAGCACGTGCAGGAGAGTGAGGAGCAGAGCCTGGCAGGGGTCACACCCCACTGCTTTGGGGGACCCTGTGCCACAGAGGGGAGCAGGGGGCCTGGGGGAGCCTCACACGCACCCCATGCTGCAAAAAAGGCAAATACTACTCAAATGGTGAGTGACAGCCTCCTTACCCAGTGTCTGGTACAGCTCTGTCATCTTTGGATGGTCCCAGCACGTCGTCTGGGCCTGGTGGCTGGAAGCAAAATAGATGGAGACCAAGAATCAATCTGGTAGCCAAAAGCTGCCATGAAAGATTAAAAAAAGGACCTGGCCAGCGCTGGGAGCAAGTGTTTCAGTGTGAGCAGACACTGCTGCATCCCACTGAGCACACTCCCCAGCCACAGCAGCATGAAGGATGCCCAGAGTAGAACATCCTCACTTGCTGCCAGCTCCCTCTCCTTCCAGCTGGGGCTTCCCTCATCTTGGGCATCCCAGCAGGCAGGGAAAGCCTAGATCTGCCAGCCTGAGGAAGACCTGCTTCACTGGAGGTGAGTTCTCACTGCAGTCTGTTCACTGCCCCCCTCCCCAAATTGCTGCCCAATTCCTGATCCCACCAGGCCGGAGAAGACCTTGGGCTGTGTCTGGGAACACTCACTTGATGTAGTAGGGCACTTTGTTGGGGGAAATGGCTCGCTCCCAGGGGATCTGGACAGAGGCTGCAAGGAGAGAAACACATGTCACATCAACACCAAATGCTCCTCCAAGCTGATGCAGTTTCTGATGCCAGCCCAGCAGGACTGTGCCAACAGGTGGGTGCCTCTGAAAAGGCTGTGTCTTCCCAAATCACCAGCTGGAGGTGTTGGTGCAGGCAAGGGGATGCTGCCTATAAAAAAAGGCTCAAGACTGCTGGTCTTGTTAGAGACATCTTGCCGAGCTCAGAACTCAAGAAGAGACATTTCCTGATGTTTTTGATGATGCCCAAGGGAACCTTGTGGTCACCAGTGGGCAGGGCTCATAGCAGATGAGATTTGGGCACACAGACACAGCACTGCCTGTTATGACCAGGCTCAGACACCCAAAACATCTGTTGTTCCTGTTATTCGTGCTCTGTGTGCCAGCAGCAGTATCTCGGGAAGATGAGGATTCATCCCATACCAGCTGCCTGCCACCCTATGTTATACAGAGGATGGAAGCCATGGCATGACCCTCAGTTATTTTCATTTTTCACAGGTAGCACATCAATTCCAGCAACTGGAAAAGTCATTCTTCCTTTCAGATAGGCGTACACAGTCTGCAGAAAAGCACAGGCCAGCAAATCCCACTGACATCCCAACACTCTGCAGGGCTCAGCATTTCCAAGGATGGACCCAGGCTCTGGAGCACTACCTGCTGCCCACCCTTTTCTGAGATCTATCAGCCAACAGCTCTGATCTGTAAAAGCAGAATCCCTCTGCCTTGCCACATGAATGAAAACCTCCTGAAAAGGCACATTTTTAGCCTCCAAATAGCTAACACAGGGTATGAGGGACTGCCTTTTCCTGCCATCTGTTGTCTTGCTCTGAGGCTGACACAGTCCCAGTGTCCCCTGGAGCTGCTGCTGCGAGTGTCACAGCTCTGTGCTCTGAAGGGAAGCCACCCTCACGTCCCACTCTTGGTCCCACAAGGTGAGGCAGCACAATGCCAACTTTGGAGATGCCTCCTGCTTTGGCTCCTGTGCACCAGGAGCCACCAGGAGTACACCCAGCCTGGGCACTTTTCCAGCCTCATGCATGGATCTGGGCTCAGCAACAGGACTTTGCACCCTGTTTTCCTGTGCCCAGGCTGCTCTGCAGAGGCAACCTCGTGGCAGAAGGGGGGACCCACTCACGTACAGGAGAGGAAGTGCTGGGAGCCTGGTCCAAAGTCGCGGTGGGCATCTTGGAGCTGCTTCAGGCGTTCGTTTATGGAGGCCTGGAGAAATGAAAAATAATTCACTGGCAGTCCAACAGGCATTTTGGATTGATGACCCATTCAGGAGGGCTTGTGGGTGGACTCAGGCATGCCCCAGCTCACAGATGCTCTTCTTCCCTCTCCTATCTTGGTGCTTGTGTCCTCCTCCAGCCTGCTAAACCCTCTACACCTCCTCCCACAGGCTGAGGCAGCACAGCCCATCTCCAGCTCACCTGTATCCATACTCCCACAGATATCAAAGCAGTCACAGCTAGTACTGACCCCCTCCACCAACACATCCCGATTCTCCCTTTGTTCCTCCCACTGCCTTTTCTAACAAAGATCTCTGCAGATTTACCAGACTCTTTCTCACACTGAACTGATGTTCTTCTCTTCCAGGAACACCAGCTATAACATCCTGCTGTGCCAAACCTTACTTTATCCTCCTTGAAGCTCAGCAGTGCCAGCCCCTCCCAGCATCCTCCTGCTCATGGTTTATTTGCAGTGCTTGCTCCTGACTCCTTCCCACCTGCAGCTGTTTCCAGCGGGTGTTGATCTGCTCCAGGGTGCGGGAATTCTCCATGCACAGGTGGACATCTGAGATGGCGAGCTGGTGTGCAAGATCATTGACCACTTTCACCCCATCCTTCATGGGGGAGAGCTCCTCTTTGAACAGCTGGAGTCCAATGCCCAGGGACACAGACATAGAGCAGGGTAAAAAAGAAAAGAAGCAGGTGAGTAGCCAGGACTTGGATCTTTTTCCTTTGCTGCAAGCTAGCGTGGGCTAGTGGCTGCCAAGCCACTGCTGACTAAGCCTCCCACAGGGTATCTTAGCAAGAGAAAAAATACCCAACCAAACTAACCAGGCTGAAGATTACCCCTGATAAATGAAAAGGGGACAACAACCCAACTATGCTGAGCCACTGTACCCGTGTCAGGTCTGTGCCATGACAAGGCACTCAGCATGGCCAGTTGCCCAGGGCACTGCTGGCAAAACCCCCCTCACAGAGCAGGGGGGCTGTGGGAAGGAGGCTTTGGCTCTGAGATTCCAGGTGATGAGGCTGCCTTGAACTCAGCAGTCCATGGGAGCAGCTCTGTCCTCCTGGGAAGCAGCATTTCATCACCTCCACGGCCAAGGCTGGAGCCTTCTCAGCCAGAAGTGTTGGATCCCAGAAAGCTGGGACTTTGAGCTTTCTGGCACTGACCCCCTGCAGAACACTGCTTTGGACCTGAGGCCTTGGAGAAAGCTTCCAAATTTGAGTGATGGAGTTAAAATCACAGGTGTGTAGTTAAATAAAAGTGTGTGCTTTCACATGGTGAAGGGTTTTAGATGTGAGGTTTTTATAATACAGTAATGGGTATGGGATAAGATGGAGGAATTTGGGTTGTGTCCCTTTTCAGTGCTCATCTTCCTTCTTCATGGTTTCAGGCAGTAGTTTCTTGTTGGACAGTGCTGCACTGATGGGAATTTGGTAATGGAGTTAAAAGTATAAATAATACAGGTGTTAATTCTCTATTAGACTGTTTAGCTTTAAGACACCTTGTAGCTGGCTGGATTCACCTCCATTTTGCTCACTTCTAGCTGGTGGCAAAAAGTGTTGCAGAACTTTCTGTACTTTTAATAAGACGTAGTAAACAACCAAGTCCTAACAAAAAAAATCCATTTCCTTCATGCATTTTTTAATCTAGCTCTGAGTGAAAACAAAAGAAACTCCAAACAAACCACTAATTAAATGGAGCAAAACGCCAGCACCTTTACACAGCACTACCTTGGTTGACTGGATGTGCTCTGGCAAGGAGTCAATGAAGAGGTCCCCGATGGGCTCCCAGGTCTCCCGCACGCTTTCAGCCTGGTCCAGGGTGCTGCTGAGCTCTTCCATAGCCCCTTTAATCTCCAGCAGCTGCTCCAGGGTGCGCTCGATGTGGCGGTGCTGGTCCACACAGCGGGCCGTGAGCTTCTCCCAGAGCTCACTGGCCACGTTGGCCTGCTTCCAGACAAAGCGGCTGATGTTCTGGATCCGGTGCCGGGGAGACACATCTGGGAAGGCAAAGCAGGAGGGCAACAGGCAGCCAAAATGAGAGCCCAGCCCAGAGGAGAGTGGGGCAAGGGGTGGGAAATGAGAGAGAAAAAAATCTAGGGAAAAATGGGGAAAAGGGAAGGAAAATATAGGAAGTAATAATAGTATCCATCTGTGTACCAGCTCCTCTAGGTGTCCAGCCTCTCTGCCTTTTAAAAACCTACCCCAGAGCTTTGTGCCACAGCAGCCACCTCCACTCCACCCTCTCCGGGCCAGCCCAGGAGGAGCTGTGAAACCAGAGAACAAAAAAAACAAAGGGGAGCTTCACAGACCTTTGCTTTCCAAAGTTGGTTCTTCTAATTCCTCAAATGGATGCTGGGAAAGGAAAGCCTGTGCTGACTCCAGGACAGAGTAAATGTATGGTCCCCGAGACTTCACTTCTTCCATGAAAGCCTGGAGAGCAGAGCACAGAGATGAGACAGCAGGCTGACACAGAAAGGTGTGTCTGGCTCCCCCCTTGCCAAATGCTGCAGTGATTTATTCGCCCCAAGGCCCAAACTCACTGGAGCTGATGCCTTAAGTTTTAACTTTCATGTTTTCCAGATTCTGTACTGCACTGGTATGTGACTCTGAACTTCATATAAAGTGTTATCAAGTTCTCACAGCTCAGGCACACAAAACAATCCTTTTCCAGCCCCACAGCCAAGGACACCACTGCAGCTTCAGCCCCAAAAAGTGTAAACAACAGCAAATTGATGAGAGAATCTGGGAGGGTGGGACTGCAGAACCTGGAGCTGGAATTGGACAAATAACCCCAATATGGAAATGGACCAAATCTTATAAAAGTGACTTGACATGAAAACTCAAGGGTCTATCTTGGGTGAAACCACAGCCAGGCTCTTGTACTGCCCAAGGTGTATCTTGTGAAGGCCTTTTAATAAATACCTACTTTATTCCTTTAACTCTCTCTAGCTCTGGTCCAGGCAGCCTCTCCAGGCATCAGAGGCACAGAGTGTTAAGAGAAATATTTCTCAGAGAAATATTAAGAGAAATATATCTCAGTGTTCAGAGAAATATTTTTACAGTTCAGGGAAGGAATGACCATGTGCCAGAAGGTGGCTCCTGCAGAGGCTGGCCTGCAGCTTGGCTGGAGTGGGGAGACAGAACAGCAAGCCCAGAATGGTGTGTTGAGCCAGGGCTGCACAAGAGGAGCTGTTTTATTTATGGTGCTTTCAGAGGCACTGCTTGGAGAGGCTCTTCACTTGTGCAGCGACAGCATGGCCATGCTAACAATCCTCCCAGCAGCTGCTCAGCAACAGGTCCAGCTGCTGCAGGAGCAAGGAGAGGAACAGCAGGATTCCCCAAAGCAGCACATCTGCCAGGGAAAACTTCAGAGGCACGCTGGTTTAGTGTGTCCTCTCCTCCCCTCCAATCTCAGCTCCCACACCAGTGCTGTCTGCTGCGCCAGGGAAGCTCCAGCAAGGATGAAGAATAGCAGCAGTAAACATTTTATTTTTGCTTTCAAGGTAAAAACAACTAAAGCCCAACAGCCACTGGAAGTGAGAAGAAAATGCTGTGAACATGAGAGCAGGAAACTCTGATCTGTCTGGGTGTACCACAGTTCCAGATACGATGATAAGGTGTTCCTGCAGGCATCACTCATGTCCCAGCCACAGGACTGTCCCTAGAAACCTTCTCAGGCTCCAGGATCCCAAAAGCAGAGGCCAGTGAGAGGTAGGACATAGGGATGCCCCTACAAAGGACACAATTCACTGCCAGCTGCAGGTGACTCAAGGCTGTAATGCAGGTTTATTGTCTAAAACCAGATGGGCTCTGCCTTTTCTCAGGAAGCAGAGATGGACACACTCAAGGCCTGGCTGTGGCATGGGCAGTGACACGAGGCAGGGGTCCCAAGCAGGGCTGCCCACCCCAGCAGTGAGCAGGGCAGTGAGGAACGCACCGCGTGTGTCTCCTTCTCCTGCTGCACCAGGAGAACATCGCCCCGCAGGGGCAGCTGTGCCGACAGCTCCTCATCCTTCTGCCCCAGCCAGTCAATGATCTCCTGGAGAGGCACCTGCAGCTTCCCACTGTGGTCAGAGAAGGCCTCCAGCCGAGCCCTGGCAGGAGAGCAAGGACAGTGAGATGACAGACAGGAGAGGAGCAGGGTCCCTGAGGAGGGGAAGCACAGCACCATGGCTGGGTGCTGACCCCCAGGACCTCCTCAGGGACTGGCAGCACCCGTTAGCATGGGCTGTGCATGACCCCCAGCCAGCAGAGAGGCTCCACTGCCAGCTGGGGTGGGGCAGGGAGGCACTGGACAAGAAACAGGAGCTATTCCTCACCCTGGAGCCAGAGCAGAGGACAGCATTCTGTGTTTGCCTGTGGGTCAGAACTGCTCTGGCTAGCAAGGGGGGCTTGGAATGGCATTTACATGTCTGGGCAGCTTCCAGGAGCCTTGGATTAAGGCAGAAGACAATTAATACACCCCAGTTAAGCTCTCTGTCATGCTGGCTATGGAGCTGCAAACTCTGGGAGTCTGGAAGGCACGTCCACCTCATGATGTGGAGAGGGCTCCCAGCAAAGGGACAGGCACAGAGGAGGTGGAGGCAAAGCCATGGGACAAAAAGAGACAACTGCAGAGGTGGCAGAAGATAGACAGAGCAAGCGGGAGGGAAGAGAGGAGAGGACGGGATGGGCAGAAATGGAGGAGATGCTTTCCAGCAAAAGGAGATTCGAAAGTCTGTGGACCAGAGGGGGAGCTGAGCCAAGGTCACTGTGAACTCATGTGGCTCATCAAGCAAAAAAGTTCAAAAACCTCCTGACAATCAGAAGCAGCAGGCAAGGCTAGAAGGCCAGGCCAGCCTGGAGCTTGCTCCAGGCAGAACTCTTACCGAAGGCTGTGGGATTTCTTTTTGATCTCGTTCCAGCAAAGATTCATCTCCAGAGGGGCCTGGGGCCCGGCAGCACTGCTTGGAGCCCGGGGGGTCACACACGAAGGTCCTGCACCATCCTGTGAGGCTTCAGCCTGGGCAGAAACAGAACCACAACCACACTGCACCCAGAGATCACTGCCTGGTGCTTTGGGAACTTGCTTGGGGACCCCCATCCCACTCTGCCCTAACCCTGACTGGTTTTTCAGCTCTCAAGGGGGCTGCCCTGTTCCTTAAGTGGTCTGTGAGCAGCTCCCAGGAAGGTCCTGGCTGTCTCTGGAAGAAGGATGCAGTGCCAGCTCCAGCAGCACTAAGAGCAAAGGTTGAAGGGAGGGCTTACTGCACATCTCTTGCTCTCCCCAGTTATCCAGCAATGAGCTTATCTTACTGAGAGCTGCTAAGCCAGAGCTGGTCCTTATGTGTCACAGTGCCTGCAGGGCTAATGATGATTTTTTCCCATGTTTTACAGAGCTGCTGTGCTTCGAGAGGAGGCTGATCCTGCTGTTCCTAGGGACCAAGGGGATCTGCCAACATCCTTTTTGCCATCCCCAGTGCTGGGACTTGCCACCTGCTCCTCTACAGAGGCTCCAGGATATTCCCTGCCGGCATGGCAAATCTGAGAAGCCACTTCTCCTCCACAGATGCTGCTTCTCCTCCGCAGCTCTCCAGAACGAGCAGCCGTGGGAAGGGTGCTGCAAAAGGCCGTGGAGGGAAGACAGCAAATCCTAACCCAGCCACACAAGGGAAACACATCCAGATGGAAAAACTGGGTTCTGATCCCTGGACAAAAAATTCTTGTTGGAATCCTCTCCTGAGCCTTTAGCACCGTATCATGCCTCTGCTCACAATGCACTCTGCCACACATGCTGGTGACAGCAACACACAGGATCAGAAGCCCCTCACATAGAACTCCAAAAATCACCATTTATTGAGCAAAACACATGGACACTTTCCCACAAGTGAGACATCAATGAGCTGTATTGGAGAAATGGCAGCATTTCGATTGAATGCTGCTTTGATATTAGAGCTCGCTTGAGATAATTATCCCCAGGTGCTTAATCAACCATAATTAAATGTGTTAGTACTTTCTAAACAGCATACAACAGGCCAGATAAGGGCAGCTGCCTCTGGGGGAAAAGCAGCAGCTCTTTCAAGGGGAATGTGTAGCTGCTTGTAATTTGTGCTGTCCAAGGGCTCGTGGAGGTGGCTGGAGAAGCGATCCAGCCAAGCCAAGGAAAACAACAGGCAGGAGAAAACAACCAGACAAGGAATTTGGCTGCACAGCTAAAAATACCCCCTCCACACCAATTCTCAGAGAAAAATCAAATGATCGCCAAGACTGGTGCTAAGTTTGATTCATCTAAAAACATCTAACAGACTGTTCTCTGCCTCCCCATCCTGCCACTCCAGAAACACCACAAAAACAGAGAAAACCATCACCCACAGAGTTCGCAGGATTCTTGGGGCCACGAGTAATGATCCACTCAAGCTAAAACTGCTGCTTGCACTTAGGAAAATCAATACTCTGCATGTGCAGGAGCTCATGGCACTGAAGTAGGTCAGTCCCAGGGCAGTGCCAGGGAATGCTCCAGCCCTCCCTCAATCCCAGGGGATGACAAAGGAAAGGATCAGCTCTACCTGGGTGCAGGCTCTGCAGACAGCACAGTCCTCCCAGCTTTATTTAATAAGTTAAAAGCCCACCATGCCTGCAACTCCCAAGCCCCGTAGATAACCATGTAGCAGTGACCAAGCAGAGAGCAGGTGCTGAACATCTGCTTCCCTAGGACAAAAGTCCTGCAAGTGAGCAGACGGAGAAATAAACACTTTCCCTCTGAGCATCCCCTGAGCATCCCTTTCCCAGAGCCCCAGCCTGGACCCCGACCCCCCTCCACCCTGGAGCAGGTTTATTTTTGGGCGCAGAGCACTCACGCGTTCTGTGGCAAGCGCATCCCAGACGTGCCCCGGGCTCCGCCGGAGGAGCGGGCATCGCTCCGGCCCCGCCGGGTGCACCCAGCAGGGCAGGGGAAGGCTCTGGGTGCCCGGAGAGCTGGGCACTGACCCCCCAGGAATGTGCAGGGGGGCGGCCTCACAGCCAGCCTCAATCCCAGCTTTGTGCAGCGGCATTCCAGCAGCCTCCGACCTGCCTCAACCCCCTGGCTGCCCTCTGAGCACAAGGCGGGCAGAGATCTGCCAGCTGCAGGGCAGCCCCACGTGGGGCATCAGGTGTGTGCAGGGTCATTGCTCTGGGCACTGGGGAAAATCCATCCCTGCGAGGGCAGGGCGAAGGGGATGTGCTGGGATGACCAGCAGAGACCTTGGCTCGGATGCTGGAGCACAGACAGGCGTGTTTGCCAGGGAAGGGATTTATCCAGGAAATCATCCCATCAAGCCTCAGTGACCCAGAAGGTCAATGCATCTTGAGATCTAATCCCAAAAAATTCAAAGGTGCCCCTGTTGTCCCCCACGTGCTCCAGCACAGTGTTGGGTACCAGCAGATGTTCATGCCAGCCTGCACCAAGTGCAAATAGTTTCTTTTTGCCAAAAAGCTCTGGGCTGGCTTCTTGTGTCCCCCACAGTCCTGACGCCCAAAATTTTTATCATGCTCTCTTCCACCTACAGGGAGGGAAAGAAAAGCTCCCAGTATCTCTCCCTCTCTTTCCTGCCTGCACATCTGACGGGTGCTGCCCCAGCACAGCCAGCTCCTCTCCTCAGCACCTCCCAGCTCCAACAGATGGGAGAGCAGCTCCCAGACTGGAGGAGGGGGCTTCAGAGAGGCCAGGACACTGCTGAGGATGTGTTGTGTGCAGCCTGCCAAGAGCCTTCAGGACTGGCAAGGACAAGAGATGGAGGCTGTTTCCTAGGTGGCAACAGCAGCCCCTTCAGACACTGTCATTAACAGTGCTCCTTCTCCCACTCCCCTCCCAGCAAATCCCACAGGACTCTGATCCCCTCACAGAGGCTTGGACTGCTCAGGAAGGCTTTTCCCTGCTCATCTTGTTCTACCCTTCTCCCTCCTCACTTCATCTGCTGTTTATCAACCACCTGTGCACTGGCCCTGCAGCAGCATTGTATCAGCCACCCTTGGGCCAAGGAACCCTGACTGGGCCACCAAAAGCCTCTCTGCCTCATTCTTGAGTGCTTCTTCTGCCTTCCTCCTGCAGATCCCAGCTGAGGTAGAATAGGTCCAGGCTGATGGTCAGCCACAGTAGGGAGAAACTTCAGGTTCAGCTTTTACTTTTTATGCTTGAAGCACAAAAAAAGAGGAAAAGGCAGAGCTCAGAACTCATTTGTCCTGGGAAGAACACTACCAGTGCCCAAGGGAATCTCTGGCACTGTCCATCAGTGTCCAGTCAGGTGAGAGGTACCCTGGGACCAGCAGCTACAAGCAAAGAGAGATCCACAGCCTGGCAGAGCCCAGGCAGCATTTCCCCACACCAGAGGTGCTAAACCACCTCCTGACAGCTCAGTGCAAAGCACAGGCAGCTTTGCAGACAGTTGCCAGCACACCTTTCTGTTCACTCTGCTCTGCTGTTTACCCTGGAGTCCCCAGAGACCTTCCTGCCTCTCTGGTGAGGAGCCTGGCCTGGGGCTCAGAGACCCTGGGGGAAGGAGACAAGATCTGTCCCTCAAGATAACTACATCAGTAAGAGGTCAGATTCCTCCTCTGCCTTACAGCATCAACCAGGGGCTTATTTCCAAGCTCTTCTCTGCAGCCAGGAAGAGAAGAAAACCTAAATTTCTACCAAAAGCTTACAGTCTTCCAAGTTTCCAGGAAAAAAAAGCCCAGCCAAATACATAAGCATTCTTAACAGTAGCCTCTCATTCTTTACTGTGAAAGAGGCTTGAAATCCAGCTCTGCAGGTTGTCTCTCTTCCCCTGCTTTGGGAATCACTTTGCAGTCAGAGTGCTGGAGGAGAGCGCACGGTCTCCTCAAGTGCAGCCGACGGGGCGCTGGAGCTGACAGCCTTCCCTGCCAACAGCAACACAGGACCTGCTTTGCCCCTCAAGAATCTGCAAAAAGCTGCCACGAGAAAGGCTCCCAGAGGCAGCTCTTACCTGAGACAGCGGGCGGGCAGTGCTGCTGTGCTGCGCCTGGTCCGGGATGTGCCACTCAGGACATCGTGGGAGGACATGGAGCCATTCCTGCATCACCAGGGGCTGCATCAGAACTGATGGTCATGGGGATGGAGCACCTGAAAAGCAGTGTTGCAGTCCCTGGGTCAGCTTGCACCTCCTCCCAGAGCTGACCCCCTTCCCAGCTGCCTGGAACGCAGCCTCCATGGCAGCTGGAGACTAAAAGGAAGCATTTTAAAATTTAATATACTTCTGCTAGTGTTGCAGCCTTGTTGCATCTGAACATCCAACTCTCCTTTTCCACCTGGTTTTGCAATTTGTGCTATTGATACGCTGTTAGTAAGTCCCATAGATACTGTACTTTTAGAAGGGGTTGGGTTTCTTGAACTGTACAAGATGCCCATGGTTTAAAAGAAGGGAGAGGGGATCTCAATGTCATGACCACTATTCTAGTTTTCATTGAGATAACATTCACTTCCTTCCTAGCAGGTGGAACAGTATGGATTTTAATCCAGAACAATTCATGTTCAGACAGAACAGACATATCCCCATAACAGACAACATCTTCAAACATATTTTTTCCTTTTATATTCAGAAGCCAAATTGCCTAGAGCCCCAGCTTCATGTATCTCATACTGTGAGCTAGTTTTTTTATGAGTTTTTGCTCATTATGAGCTATAAAATTCCCTTCATTATACCCATTTTTGAACTGCATGACCTGTAAAGCCAGTTAGCAGTGGCCCCTTGACTATTCTATAGATCAGAAATGCAACCTCTGGTCAGAGTTCTGCTGGGTTCTGTTGTTTGGACTCTAGATGAGCTAAAACAGGGATTTATTTCATTGCCAGCACCATCTCAGCTTTACAGAAAGCCATGAGAAAAAAAGCTCAGAGAAAACTTGGTGACTGCTTTCTTACTTTGAGCAGGTAAAAATCACCTGCTCCAGCAGAGAGAGCTCATGTCTGCGTGGAGATGTGGCTGCTTTCAGGGGAATGAGTGGTGCTGATGGAAGAAGGTTGATGGCTCCTTCACACCCAGATCGGTTGGACAGCTGTGGGGGAATGTTCCTGGCAGGGCAGGAGCAGGCAGAACATCCTGCACTGACAGCAGCCACACTGGACAGAGGGTGAGGAGAAATCCCCCTGGCCCTGTGCACACTGCCCATCTCTGACACTTCCACATCCCTCACTCCCCTGCCTGAGCTCTCACTGCCTCTCTCCCCTCAATTACACACATTAAGAGATTATCCTGTTATGATTTTTTTTAATCTCTTAGTGACTTTTACAGCCATAATTCTCTCCCTTTCCAGCAGAACAGCCTGTGCTGAGCTCTCCAGCAGGCTGACAATCCAAGGTCTCGTCCTCTCCCTCTCCTGCCCATTAGCACCAATGAACACTGCAGACTGTGTATCCCTGCTCCTTTCCCCATGCAGGCAGGGGATTATGAAGGGATTATAAAACCCACATTAATAATTACGAATTCCAGGGTCTTCAAAGCCAACCAGCCTCTTGGGGCAAATTCACCACACCCAACTCCAAGGGTACAGAAGGTAATACAGAGCCATTTGTGCTCTGTTCCTCTGAATGACCCCTGAATGACACTCAATCTAGCTGAGATACAATTGTCAAGGTGTGGAAAGCAATTTTTCCTCAAAGCCTCTAACAGCGGAATGCCACTGAGCTCTTCCCCAGGACTGGGGAATCCATGGCTTTTGCCAGTGAGGTTCTGGGATGCCTCACTGTAGTTGCCATCCTGAGAACTGGGTTTTTTCTGTGGCACAGTGCAGTGAAACTGCAGTGATGTATGCTAGCCAGATGAGTTCAGCCAGCCCTCCAACACCACATACACAGGGCTCTCTGCTCTTGGTGCTTCCAGCACAGCCTGGCCCCTTGTTCCTGCCACCAGCACTGCAGAACAGGAGCAACACTGGGAAGGTCACGAGCTCTGCTCTGACTGCATTTTGCTGAGTGACAGATCTGCAGGTGCAGCTCTGAGACAGGGGTGGGTAACCCGTGTCCTGGAGGGTTTCCACACTCCCTGCCAGCATCGTGGAAATAAGGACAGCCACTGCTGCACGTGCTGTGTGCTGGGCTCCTCGAAATCCTCCAGGGATGGCAAAGCCCATCAGGACACAGATGGCACAGGGAGCTAAAGCCTGTGCAAGGCAGCAGTCACAGAACAAGCTGAGTGCCAAGCAAAGGGCACTGCCCAGCCACGTTCTGTGCAACACCTTGCTGCCACAAACATTAGAGCAGGTTGGAGGGCAGTGGCTCAGCTGCCCTTTGCCACTCTGCAACAGCAAAGACAAAGCCCAGAGGTAGAGAACCCAGATAATGTGGAACTGACTGAGCTGCACAGCAGCCAGCACAAAGGAGGACATTCAGGGAGAGAGAGAGAGAGAGAGAGACAACCAGACGGAGAGGCACGTCTGCAGGCAAGCCAGCAGCTCCATACGACCTCTTGCCAAATTCCCTGCTATTACTGGAACCAAGCAAGGAGAAATGCTCTTGGATCTGCTTTGCTTCTCTGCTGAGGCACACAGAACAGCTCCAGTTCTGGCACTCCTACTGTAGTGCTTCTGTAGAGCTCTGTGTCTGGGCACTGCAGCATGTGGAGTAGAGATTCTGTGGATGCTTCCTGGCTAAATTCCTACTGCCTGATGCCTATGCTGGTTCAAAGCCAAACCTGTGATCCACTTTGCCTCTCCCACACCTCCACTCACCTTCTGCACTCTGCTTTAGGTTGGTGTTGGAGACCCAGCGCACAACAGCCAGGGTTCAACATCAGACACACCAGATTTAAGTGCTAGTCCAAGCCTCTATGTGAAAAGGAGTTGAGAGATCCTCCTTTTGAGGACTCAGACGACAATGTGGTCAAGCTGCTCAAACAGATATCAAGCAAGCTTGGTCCCCTGGGCACATTTCTGTTCAGGCAGAACAAACACCAAGACTCAGGTGAGCAGAATTTCCACAGGTGACACTGCAAGAAGCAGCTGTAGAGTCACCATGGAGCAGAGACTGGGGCACCACACTCACACAGTGGAGACAGCAAGCAGGGAAACCTCTTCCACTGATGTCTCCCACCTGGTCTTTGCTGGAGGTCCCACTACAGGCACAAAGGTGATCAGTCCTCAGAGGCATCAGGTACGTCCTCGTGCCCTGGTGCTGTTTTGCATCCTCCCCTGTGTGAAAAGCACCCAACACTTGCTTCTGCTCTCAGTACACCCTCAAAAATGAAGCAGGACACCTTCCACAGTGCTGTGTTACAGTTTCCAAATACTTCAGTACCCAAGCCACTACCAAGACGAAACCTTGATGATCCATCCTCTAGCTGAAAAATGAGAAAGTCAAAAATCTGGATGTTACATTTGAACAGCTAAGTGCTTGGGCATTCAAGTGTACTCAAACCACAATAATTTCCTTTTTTCTCTTCCTACATGTGCTGTACCTGTTACAAATTCAGCACTGGAGAGCCTGTCCTGCTCCCTTCTCTCCAGGCAGTCTGAGCCTTTGCTCAACCAGTTCTGCTTCAGCTCTGCCACAAAACTCACTGCTCCACTCAGGGAGCTCTCTGTTTTACAGACCTGCTGCAGCAGCATCCCTGGCTGGCTGGAGGCTGTGTCCCAGCTCCTGCAGCACCTCTTCTCCATCCCAGCCAAAAGGAAGGTGACAGCTCACCATCAGTGCACATGGTGCACAATATTCTCCAATTTTGTTGCTCCTGTTTATAATCCTCCTGATACAAACCCATATCCAAAACTCTCCCAAAAGTTAAGGGAATTCACACTGCAGCTGACCCTCCATGGCTAAAGGAAACCCCCAGGATCAGAAACCTGTCACAGGAAGTAGAGTGTAATGTCAGATGTTGAATTTCCAGCTCTCTACCACGTGTAACAGCAGCAAACACAACATACAGGTCAAAGGGTCTCTCAGTCACATAGTTTATGCTTTGAATTGCTAATTTCTCCCTAAACATTCTTTCCTGAAACTTTCCACTTCATATCTTGGCCTATAAGGAAAAAAAAATATGGGAACGTCTTGAGGCAAGGCAGCTCAGCCTTTATCCCATGAGGAGAGTGGAAATACAAACACGTTCCCTGCTGCTGGAAATGTTAATGACTTGTTGTTGTTTAACTTACTGTACAGAGAAGTAATAACATTTTAGCTCAGCATGTTCAGTGTCCTTTAAGGGGAAAGGTGGGAGGCTTGTGGATATTTCAGAGTTCAGCTCCCATGTAGATGCTAACAAAGGCAGCATTCCCAGGCTGACAGACGGCAGGACTCCCTCGGCAGCTTAACAACACATCCTGTTCCAGCAAAAATTGTTTTCTGCACTTGTAAGTAAATATATTAAGCCTGAGATCGAGGGCCAGATGACCTACTTCCCAAGACCCCACTGGTCAAGGTTTGGTGAGAGAGAAGCAACCTTTGTCCCACTGAAATCAACATAAAAATAACACAGTTCCCTCTCAGAGCGTGGGCCCTTAATCTCCATCTCTTTACAAACTCGGAATAGATACCCAAACACACTCCCACAAAAAAATCATCCCAACATTCTCCTGGTTGTTGTGTGCTCCCTGAAAGGGGACTGTCAGCAATCTTCCATATGTGGGAGCATTTCCAACCCCATCACCTGAGGGCTAAAAATCCCAGAAGCCAAAGCTGCCACTGGGCTTCACACTGCACTGCCACCAAAGAAACAGGTCCCCTTTATTAATTAAAATGAAGGATGCTTCAATTAAGCACCTGTCCAGAAGAAGTAACATAAAACCTTTGTAGTGAGCAAGCAGCACAGAAGATGTGTTATTCACTGAGGGTGGGTGAAGTGGGGACTCTCACCTCTAATGAGCTCCTTTCTTAAATGGCCACTTGGACTTTGAGCTCATTACCAAAATGTCATTTTAACTCAATGAATAAACAGGTGCCACACATCTTAATTAGCAAGCAGCATCCTTTCCCCTGGCTCACTCACTCTCCATTTTCCCAAGCAACAGAGTATACATACTCACACAGTCTCAAAATGAGAAATTTCCCCAATTGGCTTTGCACTAGGAAACCATGATGATGATGTCCCCACCTCACCAGGTGAGTGTGGGTGTATGCCCACAACATGGTCATGCAGAACTGACTACTCCCCTCTCTGCTCAAAAATAACTTAAGGGATTTTTCTAAAGGAAGATTGAAAAACCTGAATTTCTTTCGCATGTTGTTTCAGACTCCCAGCTGGGTTTTAAGTTGCTCTCTCTAAAGCTCACTTTTCCCATCTCTTACAGATTAAACACTGAAATAATGACCCAAGCAGGCAGAGGACCCAGCTGTGAGCCCACAGCCCTGCTGTGCTGGACAGAGAGGAGCTGCTGCCTGATGGACCTGACAGACAGAAGGAGCAGGAGAAGGGCAAGCAGCCGACTCCCAAAAGGGACAGCAGAATAGGGGGGAAATCACTTGCTTGATGACTGAAAGAAGATTGCTCTAAGCATAAAAACTGAACACATTCCTTCAGAAATGTGGCTCCTGCAGCCTTGAAATCTGCCAATTTAAACCAGTAAAAACCTCAAGTCTTGCCTTTGCCTTTCTCCTCTAAGAACCTGAACTTTCCCTTCCCTGCTGCTGGAAGCAGCAAAGAAGTTTTGCTGCATTGTGAAAAGCACATCACCCATTTGCCACGCTGTGTAACTGATCAACAACAGTGGGAAGAGCACACCCACGCTCAGCTGTGATGGCCAAGGTAACACTGCTGACTCCTGGCTTCCTTGGCACTTTGCTTCTCATTCTCACTGTAAAGCTGGCACCTGCTTCTCTAAACTGAATGCTCTGCCTTGCCTCTAAGGTCATCTTCATAATAAACTCTCTGCCAAAGCACAAGGTTCTCTGGCTTCCTGAGGCCATGAATTTTATGACCAGGCTGTGTGCCCCATGGAGTCACATTTCCTTTCCCTACTTGAGATGTATCAGAGTGACCTTATTCTTATGCAAAGGGAAGCAGCAAAGGAAAATGGGATGGAGCTATTTTGGCTCAATTCTGAAAAGATTGGTTTCATCTTCATACACCTATGAAAATGAGAGATTTTTGAAGACTGAATTCTTTCTGGTCAGTATGTCTTATTCAATGAGACTTATAATTCCCCATTTATGCTTTTATTATAGGCATCCAGGCTAAAGTAGAAGCCCTGAATACATTTCTCAAGACATGATTATATTGAGAAATTCACCATATGTCTCCAGAACCCAGGACTTTTGTTTGAACTCATTCATTTAGTCCCTTCCCTGTCTCACTTTGTTTAGTTCTGCAAAGAGCCACTCCAACTTGAGCAGCCCCATTCACAGTTACAGTCCTGCCAGTGTTAGACAGCAGCATTGATCTGTCTCAGGTATTAATCCAGAGACACAATCCTCATGTCATCCCAGCTCCTTCCACTGACCTGAACATCACATCACAGTGCCCATTCCAACACTTCCCCTCCCAGCACTCCAGGCACCCACATTCCTGGACACTGCTGCAAAATGAGACTCTGGTCCAGTTCCTTTCCAGAGTGCCACCACATCCTTGCTGTCTCCAGAACCCTGCCTGGACAACTCCCACAGCAGCAGAGAAAGCAGCTTTCAGCATGAGGAGCTGGCAGGGGAGGCTGTGAGATGGCACCACAGGCACGGTGGGCACACGAGCCACACATGGGTGCCAGGAGAATGGAAACCCTCCCAGCTAGGACCTCATACAGCTTCCTCAACAAGGGCACTGTGGTCAGGCAGGAAAAGCCATTAATGACAATAATCAAGCAAGAGCTCTCACAGGTCCAAGACAGAGAGGTCAGCAGCAGCAGGACAGGGGTGAGGGATCTTGGATTAGGGCACAAGGAAAACAAACTGACAAAAAATTGACTAGACTTTTGGTTTTGTTCGGGATTTTTTTTTGTTGTTTTTTCTCCAGCATTAAAACCCAAAAAACAAACAAACACTGGTTTCTCCCAGAGAAAGCATGGCATTTAAGGGTGTGGGAGTAATTGCTCCACACCCCTGTCACTGCACATGGGCAATCTCAGCATTGAAACCCCAGAAATACAATGCCGGCGCTTCCACCAGCGGACCTCCACAGCTGTGCTGCTGGGAAGGCTGAAGGAAACAGGCTGGGACGTGTAATAATCTGTGGCACTAAATCTTGAGAAAGCACAGCCCAGGCTGTCCTATCTGGCAGGGAGAGGGAGGCAGAGTGCTGAGCCCTGGGGAGCAGGAAAGGTCTTGTGCTTCCTGCAGGCAATCCTGCAGTCGGCCAGGGATGCCTGCATCCAAGGGAAGGTCAGCGGTGGCAATAGAAGCCCTTGAGAGGGGAGAAGGAGGAACGATGAGTGAAAGGAGCTGGGGAGACGCTGGGGGAGGGGAGGGCGGACACATAAAGGAGCAAGGCTGGACCGTGCAAGGTAGTGAATGGAAAGGGCAGACCTGGGACTGTGGGCTGATCCTTGCTTACTGTGCAAGGAATATTTGGGTCCCCGCTGCCTGATCCTCCCAGGAAGATGCTAGAAGGCCACCATGCACCCTGCCCGGAGCAGCCCTTCAGCCCAGGCGGAAACACTGCCAGGGTAAATGAGCTTTCAATGTGCAAAGCATCAAAGCCGGTGAAACCGGGATGCTGGAGACCGCCGCTTGCCTCGGGAATCCGCATCCCTAGCTGGTCCCCAGCCTCTCCTTTGTGGAAGTGATCTTGGCCACCCCGCTTGCTCTCACCCTGACACCTTTCTTTTCTTCTCTGCAAGTTTCCTCACCCGCACATGCACGGGCAGCGCTGCTGCGAAGGGACACACACAAACGCACACCCCCAAAGAGCGCATTTCCGAGCTTAAACCATCTGTCCAAATAATCTCCCCTTTTCCAGCCCAGCCAGCATCTGAGTGGGAAACAAATTTTGTCGTGGCCTACCTTCCGAGTCCGGCAGGTGTGAGCCGCGGGGGCAGCGGGCTCGGGGTGGCTGTGTGAATCAGCACAGGAGTCCCTGTGACAGGGATGCATGCTGAGCCTCAGCACCGCTGCTCTCCTCCTCCACCGCCCCGGCTGCTGTGTTGCTATGCAATCACATCACCACGAGCAGCATCTCGCCGAGCCTCCAAAGAGATACCCTTGACTCGGCAAAAAACACAGCGGGCAACAAGGACGAGCCCACCAAGTGGCCGGCCCTTCGGAGAGCCCGGCCGGCGATGGAGCCGGAGGAAGGGAAGGAGAAGAGTGGGGATGCAAAGACGGGCACGCACGGGAGGAGGAGACAAAATACACATGGAGAGGGGGAAAGAACAGGGAGGAGGGGAGATGTACAAACACAGAAAGCGCCGTGGTCTGACCTCTGGAGACCTGACACGGGCTGCTGGGCTCAGACACGCTTCCCACTGCTCGCCGACATCTCCCACTGCCTCTCGGGGCCGGCGTCTCTCATTTTGGGTTAGATATGGCCACGCGTGTGCTGGAAAATGCCAGACACATTCGCCTCCTTCCTTAATCACTGTTTGGGTATCTGACACAAGATTTTATAATTTAGGAATAGCTCGTTTTAAATTAAAGGAGTAAAAATAGGATTATCACTTTATTTCGGCTGTGCTTCCTATTCTTCTTAGAAAAGAAAAATAAGTAGAAGAAGGAGGCAATTCTCCAGGCTGGGGAGATCTTTTAAATGTCAGGGTATCTTGCCTCAGCTCACAAGAAACAGGAGGATTTGGGCTGCTAGCTTGGATGAGGACACAGAGTTGGGATTTTGGTCCATAGATAACAGTTTACAGTTCTTCAGATCATTCCACCCAAGGGTTTCAAACTGCTCAAGTCACCAAGTGATGCTATTTTCATGTAACACAAAAAGAAACAGAATTAAATTACTTGCTGAGAAAGATGATTCAAATGTAATCCCAGCTCTGTGTTTTAAGCACTAAACTGTCTCAGCCTCTCCCTGGGAAAATTAAAACTCTGGAAACACAATCTTCCTGGTCCTTGTCAGAACAGTCTTTAATAAATCTTAGCCTTTTTTCCCCCAGAGTTGACAGACTAAAGATGTTAATTTTCTGCTCCCATTGTCATGTCACCCAAAAATATCAGTAAACATTTTCCATTTCTATACATTTATTCCCCATCATTGGGTGTATCCCAAAATGCAGGTTCACTTGCCTCACTCAGGCCCAGCAAATGTAACAGCTTCACAACTCCACTACATTCCTGAAAAACCACTTCTGTCCAAGCCAGCAATGGAAGTAACATCTGGCAAACTCTGTGCAGTGTCACAAGGCTTCCTGCAGGTTTAAGGACAGTGGTCAGGATGGTGCTGCTCAAAGGGACAGTGCCCAGGCCACCCCAGGGCTGTGCCCAGCAGAGTGGGGAGCCCATGACTACCTCTAAGCAAAACTTTAATCCCACACCACGGGCATGTGAATGGATCAAGAGCTTTTCCAGGTCACCAGTTTAAACATGGAAGAGGTTTAAAACTCAAAATGCAGTTGGTCTTGTGTAAAATATGTTTGAGAGAGTCCTCAAGAAACCAGTGAGCTCCTTGTGATGGCACCAGCTGGAACCGGCAGCAAGTGGGTGACCCTCATGAAGTTTTCCTCTCATCCTAGATGGGTGCAACAGGAGCCAGGAGCAGAGTACACTGAGGCACAGAAAATTCATGTAATTACACTAAAAGGAAATTTTTTATTCCTGTTGTTAGTTCCAAAAGGAGCAACACTGAGTACTTCGAGTACCAACCCAAGAATTACTTATTCACTCCACACCTTCTGCTCTTAAAAGCTTCTTCAATTGCTTCTGCTTCCACAACAGCTGTACTGATGCAACAAAATCCCTCCTGGAAAGCTGTATTTAGACCAAAAAAAAAAAAACCCAGATATGGATCAGAAGACAAAAATGAACAGAGACTGCTGGGCTATTTTTGTACATACACACAAATAATAAATCTTGGGTTAAATAAGGAGAGTGAGGGGAAAAATAACAGCAGAGTCTGGAGTTGCCTGGACAGCTCTTCCAAAGACACCATTCTCCAGAGAGACACAACCAAACCCAGTGGCAGCATGTGTCTGTCAGCACCAGCACCTGTAAGGGACATGACAACATGGATAAACACATCAAGCCAAGTGCACACGAGACAGACATCAGCACAGAGATATGAACAGACAGCATGAACCACAAAAACAAGGTGCTTTGCAGTACAAGCATCCTAAATGATTGATTGTTTGAATGCAGTAGAGAAAAAAAAAAAAATCTCTTGTGTCAGTTTAGTTTAAATTTTGAGGCAAACCAGAATCTCTGCTGGGAGAGCTGCTTCCAGGGCTGGGAATGTCTTCTCAAGTCCTCCAATACTTTCTGTTTTAAGGATATAATTAGGGCAAAGAGAGGAGGAATTCAGAACTCAGAACGAGGGAGACCAACTCGGATGTGTCATAATCGCAGTTTTCACATAAGCACAACTTTTTTAAGTGTATGGGAAGGTTTCTGAGATGAGAGGCTAAATTTGGCATGCTTTGAGTTTTGAAGAGAACTTCAGCCAAAAAAATCTCCCAAGGAACTCCAAGAGTTGAGCTTCCAGAAGATACAGTGGAACTTACTTTATGTGTTCCCCTAAAGAAACATTTCAGACATTTTATGTTTTATGAAACACCAAATATGTACCTTGTTAGGAAAAATAACAATGTCCACCCTCCCAACAGGGATATCTCAATATGCACAGTGCTAAATACAGTGTATAACCATACAATAGGTAAAAACTGGGACAGATTTAAGGCTTGAACATAAAATTGACATATAGAGAGAGAGACACACTGACAATATTTTTAGCTTGAAAGTTTTAAAAGGTAGAAATAAGTGCTGTGTTTGCTTTCAGCCTAAATTCTGTATTATATTCTCCATATAAAAAGCCATTATTATTAATAATAATTTGTAAGCTGAAATATCCATAACACTAATTATTCTTACATTACCAACCAAATAAAAACATTACCTAAAAATGCTGGCATTCACATTTTCTATATAAAACTTCAGGGCTCAAAATAATTAAAGGCTATTACTTTTACATTTTTCTTCCCATAATTTCCCATCAATTAAACTTTATCTTCTAAAATAGTCCTTGTCACAGGGGATTGGTTCCCAAAATGTGCAGTCTCTCTTCTCTCCTTTGAGACATCACATCTCCTGAAATCTCATTCTTCTGGTACAGAGGAGGAATATTGTTACCACCCTTTGGAAACTTTGGTACATTCTTTTCCTTTCAGAGTAAAGCTCAAATTTATCAATTTATCCCAATTAAAGTGTTTTAGAGAACAATGCTTTACTCAGGAACAGAATGTAAACTTATCCTTGTTAAAAGGAGAATACAGACAGACACCAGAAGAGCATTTTCCCTAGAGCCATACACCCACAGTCCTTGTGGATCCATCTGCTGAAGAAGAGTTTGTTGAGGCCTGGGAGCCAGGACAAGGTCCCTTATGGCTTAAAGAAATTCAATTTCTCCTCAAGAGCCTACTAATCCCTGTTTCCCTGAGACATGGAGCTGCCTCACCTGGGTCTCCTCCTAATTAAAGGATCAGACAGGACTGGGTTCTCTCACAGCTGCCCACATCCAAACAGCTGTACCTCTGCTTTGATTCATTATCTCAGTGGTTGTGCTGTTCCTACCTGGGAAGGGGGAAGCCAGAGGAACTGACCTGCCCATCAATTCCACTACATTAGACAGGCCAGCAGGTTTGGGAGCAGAGCACAAAGAGCCTCTCTTCCACAAGAAGGAACAAAACTAGAATTAGGGCCCTAAGAAAATAATTTAGTTGACTGGATATTGTACCATCCCGGGAGGCTTTTTTGTTTGTTCTGTTTAAATAACTGATATAAAATAAATAACTGTACCTTTTTTGCTAGCATCAATAAGCACAAAAACCTTCCCAGAGCAGATTCTACCCTGCTGAAAGCATTTAGAAAAACAGCAGGGTGCTTTCTAAACACATGGTACCTGGGGTGAGAGAGAAGAATAGGCAGAGAACTGATGCAAGCAGACAGCTGCCATGCACTCAGAAACAGAATGAATCCCCCTTTTCATTTTTTCCCCGTACAGGCCTTGAAACAAACCCCCTAAATGAGAAATAGAGGCTATAGGGAAGGAAATCTTTCCAGAGCAGCAAGTGCCAAAAGAAAGAAGGGTGGGTACCAAAAGAGTGCAAAACAATTTGGGGAAAGAGATGGAGAAAGAAAAGAGAAAGGAGGAAATGGTAGAAAAAGCAAAAGCATGCAGGAGAGGAGAGCAAGGCAGACAAGGCAGATTTCAGGGGCTGTTTTGTTCTTCAAAAGCTGTCAACACGTTTACAATGTGCTTTCTTATCCCCCTCCTTATTTACTGGGCCGTGCACTGACAGGAGCAGGAAAGCAATCAAATAGGAACTGCTGAAGATTCACTTGGACACAGAACAGAGGTGCCCTAAGAGAAAGGAAACTGCTTAGTGATCCGTGCACAACAAACCATGATGGGGATGTTACAGGCCCAGAGACTTGAGAGAGAGGGCTGGGAGGAAACCTGCAGAGAGCAGCCTCTTCCTGCAGAGATCACCTCACAGGCAGCACAGACACTGGAGCACAGCAAGTCAGACTGCACGGGGATACAGCTGCACATAAAAATCTGTGCTCACAGCAGAAGCTTATCCCTGAATTCTTCAAAGGAAGAGCCCAAAGGATTTGGGCAGAGAGTAAAATTTTTCAAAGTATCTGTTGCAATTTGCAGCCTAAACCCAGTGCCTGAAGCTCAGATCAGTGACTTAAATATCTCATGATGAGGCTGTGCTGGAACAGCCCATCCTGTGTCACGTTTCTGGCAGGTACCACAGCTTGCCTGATGCATACTCACTCATTAAACTGCAGAATGGGATCACACCTCAGCCTACAGATTTCTAAACACTGTCAAGGTTAAAATGGTATTTAGAGCCTGTGTAGGTACCTGCAGCTTTTCCGTTTTGTTTTTTTTTTTTTTTTGGAAGATCAGCTTTTCAGTTTCTACATTTGTGTGCAAGAGCCTGGAGATTAAAGTCTTTAAAAAAATCTTACCCTCTGTCATGCAGACTTTTTACTCCTACCAGATAGGAAGCTGAGAGGCAGAGAGGCATCCTCACAAGGTACACACCTTGCAGAATGTTATTTATGTACTTCAACACCTCCCTTGCCAACTATAATTACTTGGACAGGTCTAACATGCAGTTCTCTCAGGAATTCTGTGCCCAAATCCACATCACCAAATGCTAAGGACATAAAAGGCATTCTTGGTCAAAAGCAAGATTTGGTAGCATCCAACCTTCATCAGACCACAATTATTTCTTCCATTTTAAAAAGCAGGGCCATAATGAGGGAACCCATTGGCACAACATAAATCATCTTCCCTGGAATACTCGAAGACTTTGTTTTTTCAAGATATTCATCATCCAAAGCAAGCTTTTTATCAATCACTGTTGTTTTTCATCCAGACTAGACGCGTCCTCTGACTAAAGAGCACATCAAGAGCTCCCTCACACACTCTCTCCGGAGCCATGGAGCTACAAATCAGCCCAGTGTGTATTATTAATGACAAGGTATCAGAAGATCTAGGACAACAGCCAGGCAGGAGTTTCACTGTGCTGTGATTCTGTGGAGAAAATGAACCCTTAGCCAGGTCAGATCCCACAGTTTCCCTTGCTCATGTCTCCACTGTGCACAGATTTGTGATGAGCCATTTTGTCACAGCAGCCAGGAGGTGATTACCCTGCCCTAGAGGCCTTACAACTGAGCTTTGCCTAAAAGACAAAGGTAACCACATGAGGAGACACTGGGTAGAGGCACAAAAATCTCAAACCCTGTATAAAAAAAGGCAAAGTGAATTTTATTTTGGTAGCTGTTAAATGTTATTAGAAGAGTTCAGGAGCACCCATATTGGCAGTTGTTAGAGCTGCAGTACAAGCCTCATAGATTCAATTTTCTGAGTGGTTACAGCTGTACCACCTTCCAAATCCTTGGGTCCTGATTTATTCATGGCATTAGGAATGCAAAATGCAAGCAGAGGGAAGTAGGCCAACAAAAGAATAGAAAGCAGGGATACAGAGGAACCAGTTTCTTCATTCCAGCTGAAAACAGGTTGAAATTATTAACTCTTTCAGAGCAAGCTCCTCTGAAAGGGCAGTAGACTGTGACGCATGAAGATGCACAAATGAGTCTCCCACCACAAAATAAAAATGATGAACAGAAACACAAAGCAAACATGACTTCAGAAGAAGAATTTGGATCAACTCTAGCCCAAGGCACTTGGATTTTCAGAGGCATAATGCTCACTGTGTCTGACAAGGAGGGGTTAATGGCTTTGGTTGTATGAACTGGGGACCAGATGTTCAGCTGGTGCAACTCAACACAGATTCACTAGAAATTAGTGGAGCTGGGGCTGCTTACCCCAGACAGGTTCTGGCCCAGTACTTTGAAATCCTATTTAATACCCACTCAGATTTTTCCAAAGGAAGAGGCCTCACTCTTTGAAATCAGCTAAAAAGCTACTAGCAACGCTACAGGATGCAGTAAATTGAAATGGCCACTTCCCTGGCCTGTTTATGGATATTACAAAACCTCTAAATCAAAAGCCTGTAGAAGCCTTGTAACAAATAACTCCCCAGCACAGTTGTTTCTGCTACAATTTCATAGTGTCCACCTAGATCACAATGGGCAGAAACAGGCATGAGAGGTAAATCATTCATTTAGCACTTACCAGGAAATGGATGGGTCTTGACTATCTCCATTTTAATCCTCAGAGCAGCTTTGGTCAGCCAAGTCTTTGAGCACATGCTTTTAACAGAAAATGGTCTGCAAAATTTGCTGAGATGATTCAAATGCAAAGAGCAAGCAGGGAAAAAAGAAGTAGCACGTTCCTCCCTAAAAGGGCCATTCTTCCACTCAAGTGTAACTCTACTCAGATACTTAGAGGGGAAAAAGGAAGAAAAATGTCCAACTGTCAAAAAAGACAAAAGCTACCACAGCATGAAGAGGCTAAAAGTCATCTCTGGTGCTCAGTAATACCAGGCACACTTTTGCTGTGTGGGACGGATTTTAAACAGGCATCTTGTCCAACAACAACAAAATAAACAACAACTACCTGACATTAAGATCAAGTTATCAGTCCTGTCCTATCAGTTGCTGTATTTCTGCACCTCCAAGTGCTCAGCCTGCATACTTGAATATCAAAACTGTGCAGAATCTGCTTAAGTACTTTCACAACACAGGGTATAATAAAGACCTGTGATGCTACAAGTCTTCCATAGCATGATTCTGTGTTTCCTCAACCAAACACCAACCCCAAGGGAAAACTGATCTCAGGGACCAGTAACTGTAAAACATTCAGTGTATCTTAAAGGATTCTGCTATAAGCTCCTTTAAATACATTTACACACATCACACATACTCTTAAGAACCTGGGCATCTTGCACAAGTGAAATGAAGCCTCTAGCAGTCTGACAGGAATGCACCTTCCACAAACTCCAAACAGCACCCAGCCAACAGGAAAGCCTTGCCTCCCTGGCTATTGCTTCTTGGAGATGTTCTGCACCTGCTCCTTTCCCCACTGAACGAGGCTGTCATGCACAAATCTGTCAGAAGGAATCACTTCAGCCTTGTTCCTGAACAGAATCCCAGTGTGGAAGTACAAGTCTGGTCAGCATCTGAAGACATCTGCATGGTGTAAGGACAAAAGCTACGGGTTAAAGTGTCCTTTAAGGTTAAGGGATTGCAGTACACAGCCTTTACAGCACAAAGGAAAATAACATTTCCAACATCTTTTTGAAGATAGCTTCACAGAAAAGTTATAAAATTCATTATATGTCAGGGCCACATCTTGAAAGATACCCACTTGGGAGAAATTTTTAATACATGGAGTGTCTCCTGTTGGAAAAATATAATCAGAGTTTTGAAGATCTGTTTCTCTTGACAAAGCTTAGCAAGCAGCACTTATACTACTTGGGATAACAGATGAATGAGAAGAGCAATACTTTAGACATATTAACTGGATGTACTTGAGCTGAGAACTGTGGTATTCAACCAGTCTGATTTTGAGGGCATGAAGAAAGCAAATATCTTGAGTGGCTCCAGAGTGACTCTCAGGACTGATTCCTTTACTGAATCAAAGTACAGATTCACAACACAAAATTCAGTATAATCTAACCCAACTCTCAAGTGGTTATGACCTTGTTTTATGGCAGAAAAATAAAGTTCATTGAAATTTTAGAAACCTCAGTTCAGCTTCTCTTAGCTTCTCAGACTTGAAATGACAGGAAAAGAAATTTTGTAAAAGAGTTTTTTCAAAATGACGCAGAAATATTTTACAGAATATAAATTATACACACGTATATATACAACACAAAAAGGAAAGCTACATTTGCACTTATCAATACAGAAAACAGTGAGCTGGTGGCAACATTGTATAAGTGCTCAAATCAATAAATCATCAACTGAACACCAAGCTTTACAGCTGCACTAAAACATCATTATAACCCAAGTTATAAACAGCTCTGTAAGCCTCAAAATGAAATTTCAGGAATGTCAGCTTGGTCAGCCTGTTAAAAGTCATCCAGGGTCCAACAGGGGATTGGGAAACTCACATTGCTCCAATCCAAGTTGCACACAGCACCCCTGAAAGGCTGATTAAGTTGTTTCTCATTACCTGCTGCTGAGGAAGGCAAAGCAGGTCAGGGATCATCATTACTTATAAATGAAGCACCACTGCTCACTGCAGTTTTGAGATGGGAAATATTTGTTTCTCAATCCAAACAGATACTCCAACAGAGAAACACTAGGGTGAAAAAGGTGGATGTTACACAACAGAGCTCATCAGCTTCAGACCAGAGAAGCTTAGCAGGGACAAGAAGGGGTTCAGTGTTAGGGAATCAAGCCAGCCTCAACATCTGTGTCTTCACCTTCCTAAGAGATGTCAGTACAAAAGTGCAGATAAGCGTAATTGCTCTGTTTCTCTCCTCTGAGGAAGGAAGAATCAGTGACAGTGTTTTAGAGTCTGCTAGTCTGCTCCAGGTGACAGAAGAATTCCAGTGAGTCCCAGGGTCATGGTTCCATATTCTCTGCTTTTCTGTGAGAGGCCTGGGAAACACGACTGATGCTGCTCTCAATAAAGACCTTCAGCCCCTTCAAACCTTGGGTGTAGAGATATTCCAGATACCAGTCCCACTTCTTCCCCTGGAAACCACAAAGAAGAGTCAGATGTGCACAACAAAGCTTTACCTTTCTTAAGCCAATTTGAAAAAATCTGCAAACTCTGTCTTCCTGTGGGACAACATCCACATCCACATGTAGTGTGACATTTGTAAATACCCAAAGGTGTACAGGGTCACCTGCTGTTCCCAAATTACACAACACACATTCTTAGACTGAATCATGATGTTTCTTTTATACTGAAAGTTTTTAGATATCCCAGTTCTAGAAAGAGAAAAGTCTATTGTATCAACAGGGAATATGTCAGGAGCTAAACATGAACATGGATATGAAAGCCTTCCTTCCATCACTAGTGGTGATTCCTCCAAATCAGGTTTAATGTACACTGTGACATAGGAAAGGAAACCAACTGCCACTGTAATTGCTCAGTGAAGGATTCCAGTTCCATATATTCAGAAATATAATATGAAGCAGAATTTGTATTAATCAATGAACTTGAAGTGCATCAAGAATGTAACTTTTTCTGGAGCCCGCAGAGAATAAACAGCCCGTCCTGACAATGCACTGACTCATGGAAGAAATACATAAAATCTCAAATCACTAGCCACAGATATGTAACTTCTCAGGTGTTGATGTCCTCTTGTTTGGCCCTGTTAAGAAACAATCAAAGCATACAGCTGGAATTTTTCCCCTTCTAAGATTTTTCTAGAGCATTTGTGAGTTTATGTGAATATTACAACCTCATCCACTTCAACACAGCTGCTGAAAATTGCCTGCTTTATTTATAAAACAAGAAATCTTACCTTAATTAATTTGAAGTTGAAGGTGGTCTTATCAGGACAAATCTTAAGGAAAGGGAACAAAACAATATCAAGTCAGATAAAAAGTATGTCCAGGGTTGCTGGTTCTCTGCTAAGTCCTCTCCTAAATCAGGAATTGCAGGCATATAAAGAAACTCAGAGATCTGTAATCCTGCTCCAGAAGGGGTTTCCAGCATTATATCCTGTGCATAAGTGGCAAGGTAACATCTGGACCCTCTGCCCTGTGCTACAGCATTACAAGGCAGCAACAGGGCATATTCACAACTATCTTTACCCTTGTCTCTCTACAGTGTAAAAGCTTCCCTTTTTAAACATTAGGAATTCACAACAGTGAGAAAGAGCAAGAGGAGAACTGACACTGAGATCCGTGTTTGTGTTCCCCCAGTGCTGCAGAGCAGTGCCCTCTGGCGCTCAGCACTGCTGAGGAAAACGTGTCCCTGCAGCTCAACATTATTTCCTCCTGCCTTAAAACACATTTGTCATGGCTGCTAAGCAAAATTTCTCCTAGTTCTACAATAGGAAGAGAATGCAAGAATTCCATGATTCTAGGAAGCCTCAGAACAAAAATTATGTAGACAAGAGATAAAACTTCTTTCCTTGGTCTAACAAAACCAAAATAGATTCCTTGAGCAAAGACAAAATCTGAGTTTAATCAGCAGTAAGACACAAACTAGCTTGGTTCAGGACACTGAGCACATAACAAAGCCAAATCTGTCAAGTGTTCCTAACCAGGATTCTTTGCTTCAACTTCCCAGGTGCCCCTTGCTGCATTCCAGGAGTCCCACCTACGCTTGCCTCGAGCCTGCCAGCATTTCTCACAACAAACTGGCATCTTTGTGCAGCCCTTGGACAGCCTACAAAACCTGGTTTCTTGGAGCAGCACACACATCTTGGGACAATAACAGCTCTGGCAAACTGCTCCCTCCACTCTTCAGCAGCTGCACTGAGCAGATGATGGCACCCACAGTTCAAGAGAGCTCCTGGCAGGACTCACACCAGACAAGACAAGACAAGTCCATGTTATCCTCCCTCTGTTATCTGATATCAGGTCTTATCTTTCCTTGAAGCAGCTACTTGTATTTCTATTTTAATAAGCCAAAAAAGCTACCACAAGAGCCAGAAAGCACTGCTAACAAATTCTGGCATGAACAGCTGTATATCACTTAACATGGTTTTTCTTGACTTTTCTACTTTAAATATTTGGATCACACTGCCTATTTTGTGGAGCAGAATGCACCTTTGGCAAGCTTTTACTGAAGTGTCATTTATTTCATTAATTTAGTTTAGTTCTATCTCAAAATTGTCATAAGTTAATTCACATCCAAAACTGCTACATTCATACATTCAACTGCTTTCATACCACACAAAAAGACTCTTCAAATTGTGCCATTAATCTGACAAACACAGAATACCACAGAAGCTTTTGAAAGCTCAGTTGCCTCTACCAGTCAGCCAGGATACAAAGACACCTCTCTAGAGAAACAATCAAGACAGAACATCTGGTGCCATGAAAGATTCAGATCTTGGCCCACACCATTACCTGCTGCAGGAATTGAATAGAGTAGCCCATCATGGCTGGATGATAGACAATGTTAAAGCTGGTTTTCACTTCCTTCACTGCAGTTTTACTCAGCAGTTTATCATCCATACAAAGACCTTGAGGATGAATATCCTTTTGGAATGCACTGGATGTCCACAGACAGCCCACCATAGCTATTATGTACTGGTTGTACTCTTGGTACGTCTGGTTACTGAACTTGAACTGCAGTATTTTCTGAGGGGGAAAAAGAAAAATCAATAAATAACATCCTCAAAGCTGTGTGCTCCCTCCAGTCCTTAAAAGATGGCCATCCCCTCCACTCAACCCAATTCCTTGCTAAAGTCTGTTCCAGCACATAACAGATGTGTCCACAATACCTTTTTAGTCAGCTCATTTTCTTTTGCAGCCACCAAGTTGGTTCGATACCTGAAAATAAAAAAGGAAGAGAAAATCAGGGGCCTATAAATTTTCACTACATGCTTGTGCTGAAAAAAACTGGAGGAATGTATCACCACGAGAAAGATCATCAAACTTTATTGGTCGAAGAGAAAGACATGAAAAAGAATTCAAAGGGACTTTATCGCTTGGCAGAGTAGGTACATATCTAATAATATTAGTCTCTTAAATGATTCACACATGACCAGTTTGCCTGGGACAGTCACCTTCATAAATGCAACACACAAGAATGGACATCCAGCCTTAAAATCAGCAGAGAAATGCAGTGTGTTTTTAAGAAGGGAGACTTTCATTCACTAAGCAAAGAAACAGAAGTCACTGGAAGTAATTCAACTTGACAATTGTTCTATATAATAAGCACTAGCTCCTCTTATTTCCTAGAGACCTTCCTGTCATGTTAATTACCCTGCAGATTCCTTAGAGAAAAAGCCACATGGAGAGCCCTGCACCAGCTGTCAGCTATTGGCCACTCTTCCCCTCAGATGCAGCTGCTGGAACTAACAAGGCCAAGAAGTGCAGCCTTGGTGGCGAATCCTGCAGAGCAATAAACAGTGCTGTCTTTGGCCTTGCCAGCAGCATGAGGCAATCCCAAATTCCTGGAGTTCAGAGGTGGAAGAACTGCTTCCTACTCAGCACATGACAGAATTTGTAAGGAAAAGCTCAAAGTACAGGAGTGAAAAGTTGTGTAGTTACTACTGTTAATTCCAGCTGGTTGACTTTAGTTCTCTCAAAACAACAGGGAACTTCTTCCTTCATATATCAAGGATATGGAAATGATACCAGGAGAGAGGTCAGAATCCTGCTGTTTTGGATAACATACTGAAAACAAAGGAGTAGGAACTAAGCTATAAAACCCTTTATCATGAAAGCTGGACATGAGTGGAATTTTCACCTTTGCCTTGCGCAGCAAGAAGTAGATCCCAGGTATTTACAACAAAGTCCTTTCATTTCCAAAAGGCTGAAAAGAGAAGACAAGGAGTCCCTGCAGCCTACAGCTGTTGTAGTACCTGTACATAATGTAGCAGAGCTGATTCAAGTTGACAGAATCCATGCAGAGCAGTGCTGGGTAGAAAACCCCAGCAGGAGGCATGATCAGCAAAGGCAGGTTGTACTTCAGGTACATGTCACACACCTGCAGGAATGAAGCATGTGCAGGCTGATTATTACTGCCAAAGTAATGATTATTACAAACTCCCAAGGAGGCAAGAGCAACAGAGCACGACACTGAATTCCAGCCAGATGCATCAACTTCATCCAGAAGAGAAGGCCAGGGTGTCTTATAGAAGTGTTGTCATCCATTAGTTTTGTGCATTTTTAATGGAAAATTCAGTTACAAACAGATCCCAGAAGTATCATTGTTTTTTCCACTATTCCCAACCTAAACTGTTGTTACAGCATGGCTGGAGTTCACAGTTGTTCAGAGGACATGAGGAAGCTGGAGAATACTTAAGGCTGTTTGGTACTGTTTAGTTTGCCTACAGGACAAACTAGGAAAAAGCTCCACATTTTTAAGGAAACTTTCAAAGAAAAAAAGCAACAAGATCTGTTGTTTGAAATTGAACTGATCATTGTCCTTTTCTTCAGGTCAGCATTAAAAAAGCATTTTATGGCCTACCGTTACTCCTGCTTCCTCAGTTCACCTTTGAATTAAGAGTAACCACTTTCTAGCAGAGTATTTAGTTCTGCCTATGGATTCAACAAGAGCATCTTTCACCTGTTGATCTACCAAATATTTGCAATATTCTGGCATTTAACCACAAAGTTCTGTAAACTAGAATGAGGAAGATTCAAACAAAATGCAAACAGCCTTACAAGAATTTCAAAAGAAAGACAAACTGACTGGGATACACACCGTCCCATAGAAATCCAGAATGAAGTACAGCAACAAGGTGGAATTTTTTTCCAAACGCAGTGCAATAGTAGAGATCCATCCCACAAAGTGAACCAGTTCAGCCACCACATTCACTAGTCCAGAGAGGGTGGTGTTCCTGCAGAGCAAAGGCACAGCACAACACTAATAGATACCTCTTTGCAAACAGCAACGTGGAAAATGTTAAAACAAAATTCAAGTTTATGCTTTTGTCCCCCGTCTTGGGTTGCAATACAGGATGTGACCAAAAGCATGTATTCTATCACCATCTGTTGAAACCAGATGGAGCAGTGTTCTTTACCTTTTCCACAACCCATCTTTCCTCCAGGGAGATATTTTTTGTTAAGGGGCCATTGAGTCCCACTGCATGACTGATAAAATTACATCACCTCATGCTCCACCCAGGGGGAGGAGCCAAGCATTTCCACCTTGATAAAATGTGATGTTTGGAACATCAAAGCATCCTTTTTACACTAGATTCCAGAGGAAAACTGCACCTTTCTACAGGACCACTTCAACAGAACCACATCTGTCACCCCAGGAGGACTGCAGCCACCATTTAATCAACACCCTGACCAACAGGGTGTCAGATGGTATTCTGACTGTGTCAGTGTTTTGGGTTTGTGGTGGGGTTTTTTTTGTAATACTGTATTTCTATTTTAATTTTTCCTAGTAAAGACCTGTTATTCCTATTCCCATATCTTCGTCTGAGAGCCCCTTAATTTCAAAATTATAATAATTTGGAGATAGGGGGTTTAACATTTTCCATTTCAAGAGAGGCTTCTGCCTTTCTTAGCAGACACCTGTGTTTCAAACCAAGACACCCCATCAAATACTCAACAAGAGACTTGTTCTTCAATACAGCCAATAACACATTGTTATCAGCACCATTATAAACACCCAGCTACCAGTGTTATGAGGATTTTGAATTCTGGATGCTTCCATTTCCAGTGTCAGCAGAAATATTTCTAAAGAAAGACAAAGAACAGGCCTGACAAGGTAGTTTACAACATAGCAGAATCATAACAGCATTATTAACATTCTGGTTGGTCTTTATGCTGGGTGTTAGGGCTAGAATACAGATATAAATACACTGGTGAGCAATGCACAGAACATGGCTTGCATTCTTTAAAGACAAACTTACAAAGAAGACAACTCCGAATCCACTCGAATCACACTGCAATTTAACCAGTTCTGCAACAGCTCTTTCAGGGTCTCAAGAACACTGCACTGCAACAGGCAAAAAGAAATCAGGTTGATGACAATTTACACAAGCAAATAATTCCCCACAAAGAATGCCTTGAGAACTGGCATATCCAAGGAAAGGTACCAGGAGTTTCTCAGGAGCAGTGACATAGCTGCACAGCCCCTAGAACTGAATGTGTGTTTTGTATATAGCTTTTCCTGGAGAATGTGAATTTCAAGCAGTGAAAAAGCTGCAACAAAATAGTTTTAACAAGTAGCTAAAACAGCAATAAAACAAATGAACTGTTATGTGCTATCAGTTCTTTTTATCTTCCGTGCCCCAGCTTAATTCCAGTCAAAAAAGGAAGATATCTTAAAGGCACCAATTTCCCAAAGTAGTTAAACAGCAATTACATATTTTATTCTGTTTAGGCACAGACTTCTCAAAAGGCTGTTTAATATACAATCTCTCAGACTGCTACACCTAACACAAGTACAGATCACAGCATCAACTAGAAGTAAAAAGCTATTGTATTCACTTAAATTACCTTAAAGTAAATAGATGATGTGAAAAAGAGCTGTGCCAGGGGATCATAGATATATGACTTAATGTCTGGAAAAAAAACCGAGAAAGCAGTATAATATCAGTGCACAAATTCTACAGCCTGAGATTTCCCCACTGTCCGAGCTCACCCAAAGGATCTGCAGCACATACCAGAGGAACTGCTGAGGGGGATCCAACTCAGGAGTCTGAGGACTTCTGAGCGGCAGCAGACGCCATCCCAGAGAGGAAGGGTGTTATACAGGAACTCTTCACAGGCAGAAAATCCCTCCTGCAAAGCAGAAGAAAAGCATTCAAAAATTCATCTGACTGCAGCTTGCCAGGCTCACATCACTTGGAGAAAGCAAGAGGCTTACACCTCCTTCCTGCCACACTTGCCAGAGCATTCAAATTATCATTCTTAGGTTACTTTCCCTGCAGAAAACAAGGCCATTTCCAGAATATTGACTTGCCATAGGTTAAGGTATCTTTATCACTTGAATCACTGTCTCAGAAATACTACAAGGAAAAAGGTAAGTGCCAAAAATTCCTTAAGAGAAGACTTTGCAAAACCCTTGACTTCCACAAAACATGAACTTGCCTGCAAGAAACATTCTGACTTGTAGATAGTTTCCAGGAAGCTCTTGAATTCTTCTTCACATGGGTTATCAACCACACACCAGGTGCATTCTGAACAGGAGAGAATACTGTACTTGAATATGAGCACAGCAACAACAAGCACAATGAGAAACCACATTCAGTTCTCCTCCAGTAGCTGTTTTAACACTCTATGGTTATCCCTGTAAAATCTGAATAGCAAAGTACTACTACTGAAAAGTGAAAAGTCTCAGGCATCCTTTAGCTCCCTACCTCAAGATAATACTAAAGGTCATTCCTACCTTCCTGGAGCATCTGGCTCATCCAATAGTAGAGCCTCAGGTAAATAGATTCATCTTTCACACAATTCATGTAGTGAAGCAATAAGGGGTTTGTCAGCACTGAACCCATCCGGGACGGAAACTGCAAGAAAAAAAGGAAAGAATTATTCAGTATTTACATCAATGAACTACCAGAGAATCTCATGTCCAATCTTTTTACCAACAAGACCATTCCCAGGATTCATCCACCATCATCAGCTAGGACTAGATGCTCTGTTAGAAATAGATAGCCCACACAGTACCCACATACAAACAGGGCATAGAGGAACATCCTTTGATCTCCCCAAAACATTCACCAAGACCTTCCTGAAACTCACCTCTAGACGATGGATATTTTCTAGG
This sequence comes from Sialia sialis, assembly GCA_009812075.1. Lineage (NCBI taxonomy): Eukaryota > Metazoa > Chordata > Aves > Passeriformes > Turdidae > Sialia > Sialia sialis. Next base: position 3,210,221 of record VRYO01000570.1, read on the forward strand.
AGCTGAGGGAAGGTCTGCAGCTGCTCCACTGGAAAAGAATCATTTCTACTGTACAAATAAACACTGTTCTTCTGCCTGTCCTCTCCTAAATTATTTGTGTTTGTACTGCTTGCAGGTATAAACAGCTGGGCATTCCATTTCTGTAGAAAGGAAACACAAATGATTCACCTTCCAAAGCAATTGGCTGCACTCAAGAACAGCATTTCTAGAAAGACCCAGTTTTACAAAAAGGTATCTAGGCTTTCATTATAATTGATTGTTGCATTTCTCTATAGTTATTCCCCTCTTTCCAATGCCAAAATAAAGCCAGACTCCCATTACTTGCCAATATTCTTAATGAAAACCACATCTTCTAGGGTGTGCCTTAGGCCCATAACATACCCTTTTTCGTGACTGAGGTTGAGATGTGCCTAAAAACAGTGCCTGGGACAAGGGAGAGGTTCCCTGGTTTCTTTGCCTCACTGCACTGATTGCTGCTTTCCATGGGCCCTCTGGATTCTTGAAGTAAGTCTGGAAACAGAAATCAGACATCCATACAAGAAGCCAGGCTAAGACAAAGCAACAGAAAGATCAATTTCTATTCTTATAAACATCACCACAGTCATGTAGAGACACTCAACTCTTCCTGGCAGAATGTCACAGCACAGAACTCTCATCATTCCTCAGTTTCATCACCTTTGCTTAATTCAAACCAATCATCAATTCATACATTAAATCTTAAGTATGCATTAAAATTAAACATGACCAAGGTACGCTCATGCAGCTAAGAGAAAAATTTCCTGAATTCAGCATCAGTGACATCTACATGAAAGAACAATGCCATGAGTAACCAAAGACTCAAATTAATGTAGATAATTACTACAGAAAATTGGAAAAACTAACACCTTTTCTGCACAACATTTTTCTTTGACATTTCAATGCCAGTCTTTAAATTCTAATCAGGTGCCAAACCATCACAAAAGTATTCAGATTGGCTCAGACCTAGTTAATCAAGCTTTTCCTACACAACACCGTGTGCTCATAAAGACAGCTGAGGAAATATTTGGGATCTAGTTGCTAGTAAGTTATTGCACTTCTGTGCATGCTAAAAAATGTAAATTCTCCAACAGATGATTGTGCAGCACAACAAAGTATAAAGATAGAGAATATAAATACACAAGCAGTTTGAAATAAAACAAATTTTATTTTATAGAAACTCAACTTGCCCGCATGTAAATTAAATGTCTGTTCTAAAAAAACAACAAAAATATCAAATCTTAAAAGTCTCTCCCACTGAAAGAAAATTTTGTTGTACAATGTAGGTCTCACCAGCTACTGTTCTCTCATATATCTGGTTCTGCTACATGTTTCTACTTGGTCAAAGTGCACACACAGGCCTCTCTAAAAAGGGAAGTTTTTGCTGTTCCTTGCAGCTCTAACAAATCAGTTTCCTACATTTTTTACCTGTTTTTTTCTCTCTCCTATGACACAGACCTTGCAACTGCTGAGCTACTTACTGACTTCCACTGTCATTTATACTTGAGAATGGAAGCAATTAGAACAATGCCTTGACAAATCAGACAGTTTGTTTCCTGCAGAACTTACTATTGTGTGAAACAAGTCAAACCCAGCAGGAACACCAAAAGAAGGATTAAAGTAATCCTCATAAAATAAAGGTAGATGTCATGCTGAAGAGGAAACAAAGGACAAGGCAAGGAACCCTCATCTAAACCCGATTTTACTCAGTGAAAAGAGGAAATAGAATTAATCTTAATTGAGCAGTAAATCTGCAATAGCTTCAATAGAAAGCTCCATACAAATACTGAAGTAAATCCTGGTTTCAAATTGACTAAATCTAATCTCTTACCTTCATTTTCCCAGGAAGGGTTATGGTCACCTGTTCTGGGCAGTAAAGTTTGTAAAGTGATAGCAGAGCTTGCAGATGAGACTGCATTCCCTGTCAAAGAACAAGAGGGAAAACATGTGGGGTGTGATTTTAATATAGAAACTGAATGCTGTATTTTAGAAGCAAAAAACCTCTGTGATCAGTAAAAGCTAAATTTTTAGAGCTACATATCACCAAGTAACCATAGAAAAACAACTGAAAATGACAAACAACAGACACTGGGTCAAGGAAATAACTAAAGGAAGAGGACTGAAGGTCTTTCTGTAGTCATAACTGATAAAAAGGAATTTAACAATCAAAGGGACAAAAAATAGTCTTCTGCTATCTAAAAACCATGTTATTTATAGCAATGGCTTTTTCCTTTTAAAAAAGGGAGCAAGGTCTTCTTTCATTTCTTGGTACCACTTGAAAAGAAAGATGAATAGAAAATTACAGACTAATAAATGAAGCTGCCCCTTGCTTCAGATATTTCACCATACCTGGTCACAAAACATTGAGCTTTGCACATATCACTGCATGGCCTCACAAATTACACGTGAAAATCAGAGATGCCCATGCAAGAGAAATTTGGATGCTACAAAGACTAAAAGCTACGATTCCAAGTCCAGCCATTCTTTTCCACTCCATAAGGACCTTAATCTTACAAAATGCATTATTAACCATAGTTCAAACACTATAAGATCTGAAATAAACTCACCATTTTTGCTTGGAGGTCAAGCAGTGTCCTAATCCGAAAAGGCTTAACTGGAATTTAGAATTGAATATAAAGGATTTTAAAAATACAGTAACAGGCATTTAAGCTAAAGTTACAAAAGTAACATTTTATTATAGAATCATGACAAATCAAGCAGAATCAATAATTCTTAT